>JAUJYZ010000783.1:0-319092 GCA_033675265.1 Actinostola sp. cb2023 | reverse complement strand
ACCCAATGGTCAACCCTCCCGGCCCACCCAATGGTCAACCCTCCCGCTCCCGCCCCACCCAATGGTCAACCCTCCCGGCCCCACCCAATGGTCAACCCTGGTCACCGCCCGCCCACCCAATGGTCAACCCTCCGGCCCACCCAATGGTCAACCCTCCCGCCCCACCCAATGGTCAACCCTCCCCGCCCCACCCAATGGTCAACCCTCCCGCCCACCCAATGGTCAACCCTCCCGCCCCACCCAATGGTCAACCCTCCCCCCCACCCAATGGTCAACCCTCCCGCCCCACCCAATGGTCAACCCTCCCGGCCCACCCAATGGTCAACCCTCCCGCCCCACCCAATGGTCAACCCTCCCGCCCCACCCAATGGTCAACCCTCCCGCCCCACCCAATGGTCAACCCTCCCGCCCCACCCAATGGTCAACCCTCCCGGCCCACCCAATGGTCAACCCTCCCGGCCCACCCAATGGTCAACCCTCCCGCCCCACCCAATGGTCAACCCTCCCGCCCCCCCCACCCAAATGGTCAACCCTCCCGCCCCACCCAATGGTCAACCCTCCCGCCCCACCCAATGGTCAACCCTCCCGCCCCACCCAATGGTCAACCCTCCCGGCCCACCCAATGGTCCCTCCCTCCCGGTCCCCACCCAATGGTCAAACCCTCCCGGCCCACCCCAATGGTCAACCCTCCCGCCCCACCCAATGGTCAACCCTCCGCCCCACCCAATGGTCAACCCCGGCCCACCCAATGGTCAACCCTCCCGCCCCACCCAATGGTCAACCCTCCCGCCCCACCCAATGGTCAACCCTCCCTCAACCCTCCCGCCCCACCCAATGGTCAACCCTCCCGCCCCACCCAATGGTCAACCCTCCCGCCCCCCAATGGTCAACCCTCCCGCCCCACCCAATGGTCAACCCTCCCGCCCCACCCAATGGTCAACCCTCCCGCCCCACCCAATGGTCAACCCCCGCCCGGTCAACCCTCCCCCAATGGTCAACCCTCCCGCCCCACCCAATGGTCAACCCTCCCGGCCCCACCCAATGGTCAACCCTCCCGCCCCACCCAATGGTCAACCCTCCCGCCCCACCCAATGGTCAACCCTCCCGGCCCACCCAATGGTCCCCTCCCGCCCCACCCAATGGTCAACCCCCACCCAATCCCCTCCCGCCCCACCCAATGGTCAACCCTCCCGCCCCACCCAATGGTCAACCCTCCCGCCCCACCCAATGGTCAACCCTCCCGGCCCACCCAATGGTCAACCCCTCCCGCCCCACCCAATGGTCAACCCTCCCGCCCCACCCAATGGTCAACCCTCCCGGCCCACCCAATGGTCAAACCCTCCCGCCCCACCCAATGGTCAACCCTCCCCGCCTCCCGGTCAACCCCACCCACCCAATGGTCAACCCTCCCGCCCCACCCAATGGTCAACCCTCCCGCCCCACCCAATGGTCAACCCTCCCGGCCCACCCAATGGTCAACCCTCCCGGCCCACCCAATGGTCAACCCTCCCTCCCGCCCCACCCAATGGTCAACCCTCCCGCCCCACCCAATGGTCAACCCTCCCGCCCCACCCAATGGTCAACCCTCCGCCCCCACCCAATGGTCAACCCTCCCGGCCCACCCAATGGTCAACCCTCCCGGCCCACCCAATGGTCAACCCTCCCGCCCCACCCAATGGTCCACCCAATGGTCAACCCTCCCGCCCCACCCAATGGTCAACCCCTCCCGGCCCACCCAATGGTCAACCCTCCCGCCCCACCCAATGGTCAACCCTCCCGGCCCACCCAATGGTCAACCCTCCCGGCCCACCCAATGGTCAACCCTCCCGCCCCACCCAATGGTCAACCCTCCCGCCCCACCCAATGGTCAACCCTCCCGCCCCACCCAATGGTCAACCCTCCCGGCCCACCGGGTCAACCACCCGGCCCACCCAATGGTCAACCCTCCCGGCCCACCCAATGGTCAACCCTCCCGCCCCACCCAATGGTCAACCCTCCCGCCCCACCCAATGGTCAACCCTCCCGCCCCACCCAATGGTCAACCCTCCCGCCCCACCCAATGGTCAACCCCACCCGGCCCACCCAATGGTCAACCCTCCCGGCCCACCCAATGGTCATCCCTCCCGCCCCACCCAATGGTCAACCCTCCCGCCCCACCCAATGGTCAACCCTCCCGCCCCACCCAATGGTCAACCCTCCCGGCCCACCCAATGGTCAACCCTCCCGCCCACCCAATGGTCATCCCTCCCGCCCCACCCAATGGTCAACCCTCCCCCCACCCAATGGTCAACCCTCCCGCCCCCAATGGTCAACCCTCCCGCCCCACCCAATGGTCAACCCTCCCGGCCCACCCAATGGTCAACCCTCCCGGCCCACCCAATGGTCAACCCTCCCGGCCCACCCCCAATGGTCAACCCCTCCCGCCCCACCCAATGGTCAACCCTCCCGCCCCACCCAATGGTCAACCCTCCCGCCCCCCACCCAATGGTCAACCCTCCCGGCCCACCCAATGGTCAACCCTCCCGCCCCACCCAATGGTCAACCCTCCCGCCCCACCCAATGGTCAACCCTCCCGCCCCACCCAATGGTCAACCCTCCCGCCCCACCCAATGGTCAACCCTCCCGCCCCACCCAATGGTCAACCCTCCCGCCCCACCCAATGGTCAACCCTCCCGGCCCCACCCAATGGTCATCCCTCCCGCCCCACCCAATGGTCAACCCTCCCGCCCTCCCAATGGTCAACCCTCCCGCCCCACCCAATGGTCAACCCTCCCGCCCCCACCCAATGGTCAACCCTCCCGGCCCACCCAATGGTCAACCCTCCCGCCCCACCCAATGGTCAACCCTCCCGCCCCACCCAATGGTCAACCCTCCCGGCCCACCCAATGGTCAACCCTCCCGCCCCACCCAATGGTCAACCCTCCCGCCCCACCCAATGGTCAACCCTCCCGCCCACCCAATGGTCAACCCACCCCCCCCAATGGTCAACCCTCCCGGCCCACCCAATGGTCAACCCACCGCCCACCAATGGTCGCCCCACCCAATGGTCAACCCTCCCGCCCCACCCAATGGTCAACCCTCCCGCCCCACCCAATGGTCAACCCTCCCGGCCCCACCCAATGGTCAACCCTCCCGCCCCACCCAATGGTCAACCCTCCCGGCCCACCCAATGGTCAACCCTCCCGCCCCACCCAATGGTCAACCCTCCCGCCCCACCCAATGGTCAACCCTCCCGCCCCACCCAATGGTCAACCCTCCCGGCCCACCCAATGGTCAACCCTCCCGCCCCACCCAATGGTCAACCCTCCCGCCCCACCCAATGGTCAACCCTCCCGCCCCACCCAATGGTCAACCCTCCCGCCCCACCCAATGGTCAACCCTCCCGCCCCACCCAATGGTCAACCCTCCCCCAATGGTCAACCCTCCCGCCCCACCCAATGGTCAACCCTCCCGCCCCACCCAATGGTCAACCCTCCCGCCCCACCCAAATGGTCAACCCTCCCGCCCCACCCAATGGTCAACCCTCCCGCCCCACCCAATGGTCAACCCTCCCGGCCCACCCAATGGTCAACCCTCCCGCCCCACCCAATGGTCAACCCTCCCGCCCCACCCAATGGTCAACCCTCCCGCCCCACCCAATGGTCAACCCTCCCGGCCCACCCAATGGTCAACCCTCCCGCCCCACCCAATGGTCAACCCTCCCGCCCACCCCAATGGTCAACCCTCCCGGCCCACCCAATGGTCAACCCTCCCGCCCCACCCAATGGTCAACCCTCCCACCGCCCCACCCCCAATGGTCAACCCTCCCGCCCCACCCAATGGTCAACCCAACCGGCCCACCCAATGGTCAACCCTCCCGCCCACCCAATGGTCAACCCTCCCGCCCCACCCAATGGTCATCCCTCCCGCCCCACCCAATGGTCAACCCTCCCGCCCCACCCAATGGTCAACCCTCCCGCCCCACCCAATGGTCAACCCTCCCGGCCCCACCCAATGGTCAACCCTCCCGGCCCACCCAATGGTCAACCCTCCCGCCCCCCACCCAATGGTCAACCCTCCCGCCCCACCCAATGGTCAACCCTCCCGCCCCACCCAATGGTCAACCCTCCCGGCCCACCCAATGGTCAAACCCTCCCGGCCCACCCAATGGTCAACCCTCCCGCCCCACCCAATGGTCATCCCTCCCGCCCCACCCAATGGTCAACCCTCCCGCCCCACCCAATGGTCATGGCCCACCCAATGGTCAACCCTCCCGGCCCACCCAATGGTCAACCCTCCCGGCCCACCCAATGGTCATCCCTCCCGCCCCACCCAATGGTCATCCCTCCCCTCCCGCCCCACCCAATGGTCAACCCTCCCGCCCCACCCAATGGTCAACCCTCCCCCCACCCAATGGTCCCCAATGGTCCCAACCCAATGGTCAACCCTCCCGCCCCACCCAATGGTCAACCCTCCCGCCCCACCCAATGGTCAAACCCTCCCGCCCCACCCAATGGTCAACCCTCCCGGCCCACCCAATGGTCAACCCTCCCGGTCCCACCCAATGGTCAACCCTCCCGCCCCACCCAATGGTCAACCCTCCCGCCCCACCCAATGGTCAACCCAATGGTCAACCCTCCCGCCCCACCCAATGGTCAACCCTCCCGCCCCACCCAATGGTCAACCCTCCCGCCCCACCCAATGGTCAACCCTCCCGCCCACCCAATGGTCAACCCCCACCCAATGGTCGGCCCCACCCAATGGTCAACCCTCCCGGCCCCCCACCCAATGGTCAACCCTCCCGCCCCACCCATGGTCAACCCTCCCGCCCCACCCAATGGTCCCGCCCCACCCAATGGTCCCCTCCCACCCACCCAATGGTCAACCCTCCCGGCCCACCCAATGGTCAACCCTCCCGGCCCACCCAATGGTCAACCCTCCCGGCCCCACCCAATGGTCAACCCTCCCTGGTCAACCCTCCGCCCCACCCAATGGTCAACCCTCCCGCCCCACCCAATGGTCAACCCTCCCGGCCCACCCAATGGTCAACCCTCCCTCCCCCACCCAATGGTCAACCCTCCCGCCCCACCCAATGGTCAACCCTCCCGCCCCACCCAATGGTCAACCCTCCCGCCCCACCCAATGGTCAACCCCCGCCCCCAATGGTCAACCCTCCCGGCCCACCCAATGGTCAACCCTCCCAATGGTCAACCCTCCCGCCCAAATGGTCATCCCTCCCGCCCACCCAATGGTCAACCCTCCCGGCCCACCCAATGGTCAACCCTCCCGCCCCACCCCCCCAATGGTCAACCCTCCCGCCCCACCCAATGGTCCCGCCCCCCCTCCGCCCCACCCAATGGTCAACCCTCCCGCCCCACCCAATGGTCAACCCTCCCGCCCCACCCAATGGTCAACCCTCCCGGCCCACCCAATGGTCAACCCTCCCGGCCCACCCAATGGTCAACCCTCCCGGCCCACCCAATGGTCAACCCTCCCGGCCCACCCAATGGTCAACCCTCCCGCCCCACCCAATGGTCAACCCTCCCGCCCCACCCAATGGTCAACCCTCCCGCCCCACCCAATGGTCAACCCTCCCGCCCCACCCAATGGTCAACCCTCCCGGCCCACCCAATGGTCAACCCTCCCGGCCCACCCAATGGTCAACCCTCCCGCCCCACCCAATGGTCAACCCTCCCGCCCCACCCAATGGTCAACCCTCCCGCCCCACCCAATGGTCAACCCTCCCGCCCCACCCAATGGTCAACCCTCCCGCCCCACCCAATGGTCATCCCTCCCGCCCCACCCAATGGTCAACCCTCCCGCCCCACCCAATGGTCATCCCTCCCGCCCACCCGGTCAACCCCCCCAAATGGTCAACCCTCCCGCCCCACCCAATGGTCATCCCTCCCGCCCACCCAATGGTCAACCCTCCCGGCCCACCCAATGGTCAACCCTCCCGCCCCACCCAATGGTCAACCCTCCCGCCCCACCCAATGGTCAACCCTCCCGCCCCACCCAATGGTCAACCCTCCCGGCCCACCCAATGGTCAACCCTCCCGGCCCACCCAATGGTCAACCCTCCCGCCCCACCCAATGGTCAACCCTCCCGCCCCACCCAATGGTCAACCCTCCCGGCCCCACCCAATGGTCAACCCTCCCGCCCCACCCAATGGTCAACCCTCCCGGCCCACCCAATGGTCAACCCTCCCGGCCCACCCAATGGTCAACCCTCCCGCCCCACCCAATGGTCATCCCTCCCGCCCCACCCAATGGTCAACCCTCCCGCCCCACCCAATGGTCAACCCTCCCGCCCACCCAATGGTCAACCACCCAATGGTCAACACCCAATGGTCAACCCTCCCGGCCCACCCAATGGTCAACCCTCCCGCCCCACCCAATGGTCAACCCTCCCGCCCCACCCAATGGTCAACCCTCCCGGCCCACCCAATGGTCAACCCTCCCGGCCCACCCAATGGTCAACCCTCCCGGCCCACCCAATGGTCAACCCTCCCGCCCCACCCAATGGTCAACCCTCCCGCCCCACCCAATGGTCAACCCTCCCGCCCCCCCAATGGTCAACCCTCCCGCCCCACCCAATGGTCAACCCTCCCGGCCCCACCCAATGGTCAACCCTCCCGCCCCCCACCCAATGGTCAACCCTCCCGCCCCACCCAATGGTCAACCCTCCCGCCCCCACCCAATGGTCAACCCTCCCGGCCCACCCAATGGTCAACCCTCCCCTCCCCAATGGTCCCCTCCCGCCCCACCCAATGGTCAACCCTCCCGCCCCACCCAATGGTCAACCCTCCCGCCCCACCCAATGGTCAACCCTCCCGCCCCACCCAATGGTCAACCCTCCCGGCCCACCCAATGGTCAACCCTCCCGGCCCACCCAATGGTCAACCCTCCCGCCCCACCCAATGGTCAACCCTCCCGGCCCACCCAATGGTCAACCCTCCCGGGTCCCCACCCCCCAATGGTCAACCCTCCCGCCCCACCCAATGGTCAACCCTCCCGCCCCACCCAATGGTCAACCCTCCCGCCCCACCCAATGGTCAACCCTCCCGCCCCACCCAATGGTCAACCCTCCCGCCCCACCCAATGGTCATCCCTCCCGCCCCACCCAATGGTCAACCCTCCCGGCCCACCCAATGGTCAACCCTCCCGGCCCACCCAATGGTCAACCCTCCCGGCCCCACCCAATGGTCAACCCTCCCGGCCCACCCAATGGTCAACCCTCCCGGTCCCACCCAATGGTCAACCCTCCCGCCCCACCCAATGGTCAACCCTCCCGCCCCACCCAATGGTCAACCCTCCCGCCCCACCCAATGGTCAACCCTCCCGGCCCACCCAATGGTCAACCCTCCCGCCCCACCCAATGGTCATCCCTCCCGGCCCCACCCACAATGGTCAACCCTCCCGCCCCACCCAATGGTCAACCCTCCCGGCCCACCCAATGGTCAACCCTCCCGCCCCACCCAATGGTCAACCCTCCCGCCCCACCCAATGGTCAACCCTCCCGCCCCACCCAATGGTCAACCCTCCCGGCCCACCCAATGGTCAACCCTCCCCAATGGTCAACCCTCCCGCCCACCCAATGGTCAACCCTCCCGGCCCACCCAATGGTCAACCCTCCCCACAACCCTCCCGGCCCCAATGGTCCCTCCCGCCCCACCCAATGGTCAACCCTCCCGGCCCCACCCAATGGTCAACCCTCCCGGCCCACCCAATGGTCAACCCTCCCGGCCCCACCCAATGGTCAACCCTCCCGCCCCACCCAATGGTCAACCCTCCCGGCCCACCCAATGGTCAACCCTCCCGCCCCACCCAATGGTCAACCCTCCCGCCCCACCCAATGGTCAACCCTCCCGCCCCACCCAATGGTCAACCCTCCCGCCCCACCCAATGGTCAACCCTCCCGGCCCACCCAATGGTCAACCCTCCCGGCCCACCCAATGGTCAACCCTCCCGGCCCACCCAATGGTCAACCCTCCCGGCCCACCCAATGGTCATCCCTCCCGCCCCACCCAATGGTCAACCCTCCCGCCCCACCCAATGGTCAACCCTCCCGCCCCACCCAATGGTCAACCCTCCCGCCCCACCCAATGGTGGTCAACCCTCCCGCCCCCACCCAATGGTCAACCCTCCCGGCCCACCCAATGGTCAACCCTCCCGCCCCCACCCAATGGTCAACCCTCCCGCCCCACCCAATGGTCAACCCTCCCGGCCCACCCAATGGTCAACCCTCCCGGCCCCACCCAATGGTCAACCCTCCCGCCCCACCCAATGGTCAACCCTCCCCACCCAATGGTCAACCCTCCCGCCCCACCCAATGGTCAACCCTCCCGGCCCCACCCAATGGTCAACCCTCCCGCCCCACCCAATGGTCAACCCTCCCGGTCCACCCAATGGTCAACCCTCCCGCCCCACCCAATGGTCAACCCTCCCGCCCCACCCAATGGTCAACCCTCCCGCCCCACCCAATGGTCAACCCTCCCGGCCCACCCAATGGTCAACCCTCCCGCCCCACCCAATGGTCAACCCTCCCGGCCCACCCAATGGTCAACCCTCCCGCCCCACCCAATGGTCCCCCCCGGCCACCCCAATGGTCAACCCTCCCGCCCCACCCAATGGTCAACCCAATGGTCAACCCTCCCGCCCCCACCCAATGGTCAACCCTCCCGCCCCACCCAATGGTCAACCCTCCCGCCCCACCCAATGGTCAACCCTCCCGCCCCACCCAATGGTCAACCCTCCCGCCCCACCCAATGGTCAACCCTCCCGGCCCCACCCAATGGTCAACCCTCCCGGCCCACCCAATGGTCAACCCAATGGTCAACCCTCCCGGCCCACCCAATGGTCAACCCTCCCGGCCCCACCCAATGGTCAACCCTCCCGCCCCACCCAATGGTCAACCCTCCCGCCCCACCCAATGGTCAACCCTCCCGCCCCACCCAATGGTCAACCCTCCCGGCCCCACCCAATGGTCAACCCTCCCGGCCCACCCCAACCCTCCCGCCCCACCCAATGGTCAACCCCCCAACCCGGCCCAACCAATGGTCAACCTCCCGGCCCACCCAATGGTCAACCCTCCCGGCCCACCCAATGGTCAACCCTCCCGCCCCACCCAATGGTCAACCCTCCCGCCCCACCCAATGGTCAACCCTCCCGCCCCACCCAATGGTCATCCCTCCCGCCCCACCCAATGGTCATCCCTCCCGCCCCACCCAATGGTCAATGGTCAACCCTCCCGCCCCACCCAATGGTCAACCCTCCCGCCCCACCCAATGGTCAACCCTCCCGGCCCACCCAATGGTCAACCCTCCCGGCCCACCCAATGGTCAACCCTCCCGGCCCACCCAATGGTCAACCCTCCCGGCCCACCCAATGGTCAACCCTCCCGCCCCACCCAATGGTCAACCCTCCCGGCCCACCCAATGGTCAACCCTCCCGGCCCACCCAATGGTCAACCCTCCCGGCCCACCCAATGGTCAACCCTCCCGGCCCACCCAATGGTCAACCCTCCCGCCCCACCCAATGGTCAACCCTCCCGCCCCACCCAATGGTCAACCCTCCCGGCCCACCCAATGGTCAACCCTCCCGGCCCACCCAATGGTCAACCCTCCCGGCCCACCCAATGGTCAACCCTCCCGCCCCACCCAATGGTCAACCCTCCCGCCCCACCCAATGGTCAACCCTCCCGGCCCCTCCCGCCCAATGGTCAACCTCCCGCCCCACCCAATGGTCAACCCTCCCGCCCCACCCAATGGTCATCCCTCCCCCCCCAATGGTCAACCCTCCCGGCCCACCCAATGGTCAACCCTCCCGCCCCACCCAATGGTCAACCCTCCCGCCCCACCCAATGGTCAACCCTCCCGGCCCACCCAATGGTCAACCCTCCCGCCCCGGCCCACCCAATGGTCAACCCTCCCGGCCCACCCAATGGTCAACCCTCCCGGCCCACCCAATGGTCAACCCTCCCGGCCCACCCAATGGTCAACCCTCCGGCCCACCAATGGTCCCACCCAATCAACCCTCCCGGCCCCACCCAATGGTCAACCCTCCCGCCCCACCCAATGGTCAACCCTCCCGCCCCACCCAATGGTCAACCCTCCCGGCCCACCCAATGGTCAACCCTCCCGGCCCACCCAATGGTCATCCCTCCCGCCCCACCCAATGGTCAACCCTCCCGCCCCACCCAATGGTCAACCCTCCCGCCCCACCCAATGGTCAACCCTCCCGGCCCACCCAATGGTCAACCCCTCCCGCCCCCACCCAATGGTCAAACCCTCCCGGCCCACCCAATGGGTCAACCCTCCCGCCCCACCCAATGGTCAACCCTCCCCGGCCCACCCAATGGTCAACCCCCGGCCCACCCAATGGTCAACCCTCCCGCCCACCCAATGGTCAACCTCCCGGCCCACCCAATGGTCAACCCCCTCCGGCCCCTCCCGCCCCACCCAATGGTCAACCCTCCCCCACCCAATGGTCAACCCTCCCGGCCCCACCCAATGGTCAACCCTCCCGCCCCACCCAATGGTCAACCCTCCCCACCCAATGGTCAAATCCCCCCCCACCCAATGGTCAACCCTCCCGCCCCACCCAATGGTCAACCCTCCCGGCCCACCCAATGGTCAACCCTCCCGCCCCACCCAATGGTCAACCCTCCCGCCCCACCCAATGGTCATCCCTCCCGCCCCACCCAATGGTCAACCCTCCCGCCCCACCCAATGGTCAACCCTCCCGGCCCACCCAATGGTCAACCCTCCCGCCCCACCCAATGGTCAACCCTCCCGCCCCACCCAATGGTCAACCCTCCCGCCCCACCCAATGGTCAACCCTCCCGGCCCACCCAATGGTCAACCCTCCCGCCCCACCCAATGGTCAACCCTCCCGCCCCACCCAATGGTCAACCCTCCCGCATCCCTCCCGCCCCACCCAATGGTCAACCCTCCCGCCTCCCCAATGGTCATCCCTCCCCCCCATGGGTCAACCCTCCCGCCCCACCCAATGGTCAACCCTCCCGGCCCGGCCCACCCAATGGTCAACCCTCCCGCCCCACCCAATGGTCAACCCTCCCGCCCCACCCAATGGTCAACCCTCCCGGCCCACCCAATGGTCAACCCTCCCGGCCCACCCAATGGTCAACCCTCCCGCCCCAACCCAATGGTCAACCCTCCCGCCCCACCCAATGGTCAACCCTCCCCTCCCCACACCCAATGGTCAACCCTCCCGGCCCACCCAATGGTCAACCCTCCCGGCCCACCCCAATGGTCAACCCTCCCGGCCCACCCAATGGTCAACCCTCCCGCCCCACCCAATGGTCAACCAATGGTCAACCCTCCCGGCCCCACCCAATGGTCAACCCTCCCCCCCCACCCAATGGTCAACCCTCCCGGCCCACCCAATGGTCAACCCTCCCGGCCCACCCAATGGTCAACCCTCCCGGCCCACCCAATGGTCAACCCTCCCGCCCCACCCAATGGTCAACCCTCCCGCCCCACCCCAATGGTCAACCCTCCCGCCCCACCCAATGGTCAACCCTCCCGGCCCACCCAATGGTCAACCCTCCCGGCCCACCCAATGGTCAACCCTCCCGCCCCACCCAATGGTCAACCCTCCCGCCCCACCCAATGGTCAACCCTCCCGCCCACCCAATGGTCAACCCTCCCGCCCCACCCAATGGTCAACCCTCCCGCCCCACCCAATGGTCAACCCTCCCGCCCCACCCAATGGTCAACCCTCCCGCCCCACCCAATGGTCAACCCTCCCGCCCCACCCAATGGTCAACCCACCGGCCCACCCAATGGTGAACCCTCCCGGCCCACCCAATGGTCAATCCTCCCGGCCCACGACAAACTGTTTTATAACTGGGTTTAACTGGTATCAAATCATTGACAACTGAGGACAAGTTGTGTATGCTTTGTGTATGAATATTGTGAAGTTTTTTGTTATCTCAATCGGATTCCAATGAATACGCTGCACATGCACATATGGGCTACAATATCATAGAATCCTGTGGATAGATCTCCCTCAATTGCACAGAATTGCACAGAACACTGTGACACTAACTCTGCGAATAAAATGTTTGTATTGTGTGATCTCCCAAAGCAGTATTTGAATTTCTCGGGTACATCTCCATTTGAGAACCATACTTCAACAAGTGATGCAATAAAGTCAGATGAAATGACCTGACTTATGTTTGTCAGTTTGGGTAGTATTGTGTCTTAATTCAACCAACAAATTGCTATAGTATATACATGTACAGGCAATCCACAGGATCCTATGATATGTGTCGACAACTATCCATGGATGGAGCATTGTTCCTTCATGTGAACTGGCACCAAATCAATCACTGCATTCCTATTTTTGAAATAGACTTGGATAAAACATTAGTGTTCACAGCAATGATGAAAATGATACAAAATATGGGAAGAAACGAGTCAATGTTGACTGACTGTAATCTTGATTGGCTCAATATACATGCATGATAGAGGGATCTAATGAGATGAGAAAAGGGAAGGAGTTTACACCCCTTGCTCTACCACAAGACCCATTGAGCATCAAACTTACGTTCATTCATTGATTTGCAAGCATGAACAAAAAATGGCTGTGAATTTGTAAAGCAAGAAATCAAAATTCAGACAAGATCCCAAAATCCTAACTATGACTATCAGCATCTCTAAACTCTACAAAGTTCTATAAATATTCACAACCTAAAGTTTATCAGAAAATACTTTCTATTTGAACAACTCATCACCTTGACATACACCTATTTCAAAAAACGTTGGCATCTGAAATCTGAATCTGAAATCTGAATCTGTGACCTAAAACACAGTCTATTCGCCGATGCAGGTCTTCGCCTACAGGTCGTGGCACATTCCAGTAATTACACGGATAGATCACAACTACCCACACTAATAATAAAGTTTTTGTGCATTACAATCCCTCTCGGTCTCAGATTTCAGATTCAGATTTCAGATGCCAACGTTTTTTGAAATAGGTGTATACACAAAGCATATTAATCAACGTTATCTGCTTACAGTACAGTCAACTAATTCCTGGCTACACTTTAGTTAGATTAGGATATAGCTAATTGCATAATCGTTGTCGGGTTGAAAATCATAAATCATAGAAGCTGAGACCGGCAAGGATGGATGGGAAATCAGTTCATGAGCCACATTACATTCAGATATATTCAATGTTCTCGTAGTTTTGAAGGTATATGAGCTATTTAACTAAGATCCTACAAGTCTGGATAAAAAGGTCGATGATTTGACGGTGTTATATGAGTTTTAATTTCCCAGAATTCCTTTTGGTCATAGCTTTCATGATTTTCAACCCGACAACGATTATGCAATTAGCTATATATAGCAATAAATAAAGATGGGTTAACAGAACTGTCATTAGGAACTGGCTGGTTGCTGGTCAATAGTGGAAATCACTGGTTACTGCTGAGATGCTGCTACCAGAAAATTGTATTAAAAAAACAAAGAAGGTTTTATAAATATCTATGATTCTTGGTTCTGAAATCACCAAGGGGTTACTTGGATATGCATCATAACAACCCCAAATATGTAAGAGATAAATACCGAGAACGGAGGCAATAAGCCATATAAATCCCGAGGGGCGTAGGCCCGAGGGATTTATAGGCTTATTGCCGACGTTCGAGGTATTTATCTGACTTAGTTTAAATTTGACAAGGTTTTCGCACGAAGCAATCTGAGTGCTCATTATGAATTCACCGGGATGTATCCATATACAACCCAGGGCTGTATATGGATACATCCCGGTGAGTTCATAATGAGCAATTCAATTCTATTCTATTGTTCAACCGGTCAATACCGGAGATAAAGCCCTATGAATAACAAAGAAAACCGTGTCAAATTTAAACTAAGTGCTTATATCCCCTCACTTTACATCCTTTCCCTCTCTACCCCCCTTTGGCAGAAAGCTTCTTTTGGGAATAATCAGGAGGTTATTGTGGACTGGAATCAAACTTGATAATCCATAATACAATTATACTGCAGCCAACTCTTGCAATTCTCATGATCACTCAAATAAAGTATCATAAATATTATGTTGTGTATACAGCTATTTCAAACATGATGGTTTTAGTGTACGATATTGTGTATTCAATATTCACAGTACATGTGTCCTTTGTCATGATCACCACTTAGGCTAACCTACAAGACCATAATGAATTAGTATGATTACTGACTACTACTACAGACACAATGACTATGATGACATTAGACCAGACAACAACCACGACAGAGACAGTTACCGATACGAGAACCAGAAACACAATGTTACAATGACATAGTATAGTGAACTAGAATGATTACTGACTACACATAGATCAGCACCGCAACTGTCTGAATTAAGTCAAAGAACTGTATTTAATAGTATTAAAATATTATTTCATTTATATAAATTATTTTTTGAATTATTTGAAATTGTACATATGGCTAATTGCAAGAATAAAGTTCTAAAATAATAATATAAGATAATAACGAAAACAATAGCAAAGTATTGAGCCTGAGTAGTGTGTTATTGTCTGCAATGATGGTTACACTTTTAGTATTATATTTATGGTATTCATGCAATCAGTGTAAAGAGCTATTTAATATTATATTCATTAATAATTTATATTACTGTCATTCCATGATTATAAATATTTGATATTAAATCAATGTGCCCATGAATGTTTGCTGAACTTTAACTTTTAAAGTTTACTGTGATCATCAAATTACATGGACGTCAGGGTCAGTGTCCATAAAGTCCCTGGATGAACTATCTGCTTTAGAATATCAGTTCACTTTCACAATGATTTCAGTATTGAACAAATATATCACCAATATTCACTTTGAAGATAGATTGCAGCAAGTTACAAGTTGCAATGATAACAATATAGAAGACATTCAAAGTTCTCCTATGGGACAAGTCTGTGGATAAGTTTGTTAGAAAGTGATATGAAAGCTCACTGACTTCCCAGGATTCTTTAGAATAAGAAAAAAGACCGACTCCTCTGAATTGATAAGAGTTTGGAAAACAGATTGTATGGGTACTTTATGGTGTAGGTTATCCAGACCATATAATAGTATTCGTAGCTTGACAAATGAGATAATATTTGCTTGAACAAAATCATGAAAAGGCCATGTCTAGATGTTCAACCATTTTTGACTACTAGTAGAAACATGCTTTGACTTGTAATGGAAAAACAAAAGACTAAATGACATAGAATAAGTTCCAAACAGTGGCATTGCTGGAAATGTAGGTTCAACATTTGGAAAATATTGTTGTTCTATTCATTATTAGAAATGGAACTTATTGAACAGGTACATGTATATTGATGACTGGAATGATATTAAGTACCCAGTATATTCTAGTAGTTTGAAAATAATGCATAGTAAAATACTTTCACAGGAAAACAGCAGTCTGAAAATTCAATTCCATAAAATACTTTCAGCTGAAGTGAAAAAGATATGAGTGAGAGAACAACAAATGATCCAAACCACTTTCAATTGCCCATAGATAAACATGTTATGCCCATAGATACAATTTTTGCCCAAGTGGTTGGTTTTTTTTTGCTTGAGATTTAAAGTTTAAAATATAGCTTATTTTCTCAAAAAGCAAAACTGAACGTTTTCTAATGGGTTCCAAAGGACGATTGAAACTCTTTGTCCTATTTTTTTCCTTTCACCCAAGAATGATCATGCAAGAAAATATTTGATCAGAATTTAGTGAAGGAGACTTGTGCTGACTTCCAAGAAAAACAAATTGTTTACAAAGAAAGAAAACTATCTTTCATCAGTGTATATTATTGATCAGGCCTTGTTACAAGATGTTGAGACCTTTTATCTTGAAACTTGAATGTGACTGCATTTCTTATTGTGTAATCCCAAAGAATATGATATGTTAAGAAAATACATTTAGAAACATAGGGTAATTTCAAAGGAAACCTTTACTGCTGTGCGTTCAGTTGAATGTCTGAGCTTTCACCATCTACGGATGCGTCAGAGACTGAATGAAGAAACATTTAGAAACATCATCACTGATGCAATCTTTAGCAACATTGGTTGATACTTTATCTGTGGTCCTTGTATCGTGTCCTGTAACAAGCTGTGTAACATCGTCGCCGATTTTTTAGCACCATTGGTAGATACTGTGCATTCTGTATATAGTCTTTTGTTGATACAATAAATGTAGATATAGTTGTAGATACTTGCATAGTGTCCATGCTGTTCCTGTATCAAGCTGTGTAACATTGTTGGTGATTTTTTAGCACCATTAGTAGATACTGTACATTCTGTATATAGTCTTTTGTTGATACAATAAATGTAGATATAGATGTAGATACTTGCATAGTGTCCATACTGTTCCTGTAACAAGCTGTGTAACATTGTTGGTGATTTTTTAGCACCATTGGTAGATACTGTGCATTCTGTATATAGCCTTTTGTTGATACAATAAATGTAGATATAGATGTACATACTTGCATAGTGTCCATGCTGTTCCTGTATCAGGCTGTGTAACATTGTTGGTGATTTGTTAGCACCATTGGTAGATACTGTGCATTATGTATATAGTTTTTTGCTGATACAATAAATGTAGATATAGTTGTAGATACTTGCATAGTGTCCATGCTGTTCCTGTATCAAGCTGTGTAACATTGTTGATGATTTTTTAGCACCATTGGTAGATACTGTACATTCTGTATATAGTCTTTTGTTGATACAATAAATGTAGATATAGATGTAGATACTTGCATAGTGTCCATGCTGTTCCTGTATCAAGCTGTGTAACATTGTTGGTGATTTTTTAGCAGCATTGGTAGATACTGTGCATTCTGTATATAGTCTTTTGTTGATACAATAAATGTAGATATAGATGTAGATACTTGCATAGTGTCCATGCTGTTCCTGTATCAAGCTGTGTAACATTGTTGGTGATTTTTTAGCACCATTGGTAGATACTGTATATAGTCTTTTGTTGATACAATAAATGTAGATATAGATGTAGATACTTGCATAGTGTCCATGCTGTTCCTGTATCAAGCTGTGTAACATTGTTGGTGATTTTTTAGCACCATTGGTAGATACTGTACATTCTGTATATAGTCTTTTGTTGATACAATAAATGTAGATATAGATGTAGATACTTGCATAGTGTCCATGCTGTTCCTGTATCAAGCTGTGTAACATTGTTGGTGATTTTTTAGCACCATTGGTAGATACTGTGCATTATGTATATAGTCTTTTGTTGATACAATAAATGTAGATATAGTTGTAGATACTTGCATAGTGTCCATGCTGTTCCTGTGTCAAGCCGTGTAACATTGTTGGTGATTTTTTAGCACCATTACTAGATACTGTACATTCTGTATATAGTCTTTTGTTGATACAATAAATGTAGATATAGATGTAGATACTTGCATAGTGTCCATACTGTTCCTGTAACAAGCTGTGTAACATTGTTGGTGATTTTTTAGCACCATTGGTAGATACTGTGCATTCTGTATATAGTCTTTTGTTGATACAATAAATGTAGATATAGATGTACATACTTGCATAGTGTCCATGCTGTTCCTGTATCAGGCTGTGTAACATTGTTGGTGATTTGTTAGCACCATTGGTAGATACTGTGCATTATGTATATAGTTTTTTTTTAGCTGATACAATAAATGTAGATATAGTTGTAGATACTTGCATAGTGTCCATGCTGTTCCTGTATCAAGCCGTGTAACATTGTTGGTGATTTTTTAGCAGCATTGGTAGATACTGTGCATTCTGTATATAGTCTTTTGTTGATACAATAAATGTAGATATAGATGTACATACTTGCATAGTGTCCATGCTGTTCCTGTATCAGGCTGTGTAACATTGTTGGTGATTTGTTAGCACCATTGGTAGATACTGTGCATTATGTATATAGTTTTTTGCTGATACAATAAATGTAGATATAGTTGTAGATACTTGCATAGTGTCCATGCTGTTCCTGTATCAAGCCGTGTAACATTGTTGGTGATTTTTTAGCAGCATTGGTAGATACTGTGCATTCTGTATATAGTCTTTTGTTGATACAATAAATGTAGATATAGATGTAGATACTTGCATAGTGTCCATGCTGTTCCTGTATCAAGCTGTGTAACATTGTTGGTGATTTTTTAGCACCATTGGTAGATACTGTACATTCTGTATATAGTCTTTTGTTGATACAATAAATGTAGATATAGATGTAGATACTTGCATAGTGTCCATGCTGTTCCTGTATCAAGCTGCTGTGTAACATTGTTGGTGATTTTTTAGCACCATTGGTAGATACTGTACATTCTGTATATAGTCTTTTGTTGATACAATAAATGTATATATAGATGTAGATACTTGCATAGTGTCCATCCTGTTCCTGTAACAAGCTATGTAACATTGTTGGTGATTTTTTAGCACCATTGGTAGATACTGTGCATTATGTATATCTGTATATAGTCTTTTGTTGATACAATAAATGTAGATATAGATGTAGATACTTGCATAGTGTCCATGCTGTTCCTGTATCAAGCTGTGTAACATTGTTGGTGATTTTTTAGCACCATTGGTAGATACTGTACATTCTGTATATAGTCTTTTGTTGACACAATAAATGTCGATATAGATGTAGATACTTGCATAGTGTCCATACTGTTCCTGTAACAAGCTGTGTAACATTGTTGGTGATTTTTTAGCACCATTGGTAGATACTGTGCATTCTGTATATAGTCTTTTGTTGATACAATAAATGTAGATATAGATGTACATACTTGCAGTAGTGTCCATGCTGTTCCTGCATAGTGTCCATGCTGTTCCTGTATCATGCTGTGTAACATTGTTGGTGATTTTTTTAGCACCATTGGTAGATACTGTGCATTATGTATATAGTTTTTTGCTGATACAATAAATGTAGATATAGTTGTAGATACTTGCATAGTGTCCATGCTGTTCCTGTATCAAGCCGTGTAACATTGTTGGTGATTTTTTAGCAGCATTGGTAGATACTGTGCATTCTGTATATAGTCTTTTGTTGATACAATAAATGTAGATATAGATGTAGATACTTGCATAGTGTCCATGCTGTTCCTGTATCAAGCTGTGTAACATTGTTGGTGATTTGTTAGCACCATTGGTAGATACTGTGCATTATGTATATAGTCTTTTGTTGATACAATAAATGTAGATATAGTTTTAGATACTTGCATAGTGTCCATGCTGTTCCTGTATCAAGCTGTGTAACATTGTTGGTGATTTTTTAGCACCATTGGTAGATACTGTACATTCTGTATATAGTCTTTTGTTGATACAATAAATGTATATATAGATGTAGATACTTGCATAGTGTCCATCCTGTTCCTGTAACAAGCTATGTAACATTGTTGGTGATTTTTTAGCACCATTGGTAGATACTGTGCATTATGTATATAGTCTTTTGTTGATACAATAAATGTAGATATAGATGTAGATACTTGCATAGTGTCCATGCTGTTCCTGTATCAAGCTGTGTTACATTGTTGGTGATTTTTTAGCACCATTGGTAGATACTACTTATGTATATAGTCTTTTGTTGATACAATAAATGTAGATATAGATGTAGCTTGCAAAGTGTCCATGCTGTTCCTGTATCAAGCTGTGTAACATTGTTGGTGATTTTTTAGCACCATTATAGATACTGTACATTCTGTATATAGTCTTTTGTTGACACAATAAATGTAGATATAGATGTAGATACTTGCATAGTGTCCATACTGTTCCTGTAACAAGCTGTGTAACATTGTTGGTGATTTGTTAGCACCATTGGTAGATACTGTGCATTATGTATATAGTCTTTTGCTGATACAATAAATGTAGATATAGTTGTAGATACTTGCATAGTGTCCATGCTGTTCCTGTATCAAGCTGTGTAACATTGTTGGTGAATGTTTTAGCACCATTGGTAGATACTGTGCATTCTGTATATAGTCTTTTGTTGATACAATAAATGTAGATATAGATGTAGATACTTGCATAGTGTCCATGCTGTTCCTGTATCAAGCTGTGTAACATTGTTGGTGATTTTTTAGCACCATTGGTAGATACTGTGCATTCTGTATATAGTCTTTTGTTGATACAATAAATGTAGATATAGATGTAGATACTTGCATAGTGTCCATGCTGTTCCTGTATCAAGCTGTGTAACATTGTTGGTGATTTTTTAGCACCATTGGTAGATACTGTACATTCTGTATATAGTCTTTTGTTGATACAATAAATGTAGATATAGATGTAGATACTTGCATAGTGTCCATGTTCCTGTATCAAGCTGTGTAACATTGTTGGTGATTTTTTAGCAGCATTGGTAGATACTGTGCATTCTGTATATAGTCTTTTGTTGATACAATAAATGTAGATATAGATGTAGATACTTGCATAGTGTCCATGCTGTTCCTGTATCAAGCTGTGTAACATTGTTGGTGATTTTTTAGCACCATTGGTAGATACTGTATATATATAGTCTTTTGTTGATACAATAAATGTAGATATAGATGTAGATACTTGCATAGTGTCCATGCTGTTCCTGTATCAAGCTGTGTAACATTGTTGGTGATTTTTTAGCACCATTGGTAGATACTGTGCATTCTGTATATAGTCTTTTGTTGATACAATAAATGTAGATATAGATGTAGATACTTGCATAGTGTCCATGCTGTTCCTGTATCAAGCTGTGTAACATTGTTGGTGATTTTTTAGCACCATTGGTAGATACTGTGCATTATGTATATAGTCTTTTGTTGATACAATAAATGTAGATATAGATGTAGATACTTGCATAGTGTCCATGCTGTTCCTGTATCAAGCTGTGTAACATTGTTGGTGATTTGTTAGCACCATTGGTAGATACTGTGCATTATGTATATAGTCTTTTGTTGATACAATAAATGTAGATATAGATGTAGATACTTGCATAGTGTCCATACTGTTCCTGTATCAAGCTGTGTAACATTGTTGGTGATTTTTTAGCACCATTGGTAGATACTGTGCATTATGTATATAGTCTTTTGTTGATACAATAAATGTATATATAGATGTAGATACTTGCATAGTGTCCATCCTGTTCCTGTAACAAGCTATGTAACATTGTTGGTGATTTTTTAGCACCATTGGTAGATACTGTGCATTATGTATATAGTCTTTTGTTGATACAATAAATGTAGATATAGATGTAGATACTTGCATAGTGTCCATGCTGTTCCTGTATCAAGCTGTGTTACATTGTTGGTGATTTTTTAGCACCATTGGTAGATACTGTATATAGTCTTTTGTTGACACAATAAATGTAGATATAGATGTAGATACTTGCATAGTGTCCATGCTGTTCCTGTATCAAGCTGTGTAACATTGTTGGTGATTTTTTAGCACCATTAGTAGATACTGTACATTCTGTATATAGTCTTTTGTTGACACAATAAATGTAGATATAGATGTAGATACTTGCATAGTGTCCATACCGTTCCTGTAACAAGCTGTGTAACATTGTTGGTGATTTGTTAGCACCATTGGTAGATACTGTGCATTATGTATATAGTTTTTTGCTGATACAATAAATGTAGATATAGTTGTAGATACTTGCATAGTGTCCATGCTGTTCCTGTATCAAGCTGTGTAACATTGTTGGTGAATGTTTTAGCACCATTGGTAGATACTGTGCATTCTGTATATAGTCTTTTGTTGATACAATAAATGTAGATATCGATGTAGATACTTGCAGTGTCCATGCTGTTCCTGTATCAAGCTGTGTAACATTGTTGGTGATTTTTTAGCACCATTGGTAGATACTGTGCATTCTGTATATAGTCTTTTGTTGATACAATAAATGTAGATATAGATGTAGATACTTGCATAGTGTCCATGCTATTCCTGTATCAAGCTGTGTAACATTGTTGGTGATTTTTTAGCACCATTGGTAGATACTGTACATTCTGTATATAGTCTTTTGTTGATACAATAAATGTAGATATAGATGTAGATACTTGCATAGTGTCCATGCTGTTCCTGTATCAAGCTGTGTAACATTGTTGGTGATTTTTTAGCAGCATTGGTAGATACTGTGCATTCTGTATATAGTCTTTTGTTGATACAATAAATGTAGATATAGATGTAGATACTTGCATAGTGTCCATGCTGTTCCTGTATCAAGCTGTGTAACATTGTTGGTGATTTTTTAGCACCATTGGTAGATACTGTATATAGTCTTTTGTTGATACAATAAATGTAGATATAGATGTAGATACTTGCATCGTGTCCATGTGTCCATACTGTTCCTGTATCAAGCTATGTAACATTGTTGGTGATTTTTTAGCACCATTGGTAGATACTGTGCATTATGTATATAGTCTTTTGTTGATACAATAAATGTAGATATAGATGTAGATACTTGCATAGTGTCCATACTGTTCCTGTATCAAGCTGTGTAACATTGTTGGTGATTTTTTAGCACCATTGGTAGATATTGTGCATTCTGTATATAGTCTTTTGTTGATACAATAAATGTAGATATAGATGTAGATACTTGCATAGTGTCCATGCTATTCCTGTATCAAGCTGTGTAACATTGTTGGTGATTTTTTAGCACCATTGGTAGATACTGTGCATTATGTATATAGTCTTTTGTTGATACAATAAATGTAGATATAGATGTAGATACTTGCATAGTGTCCATGCTATTCCTGTATCAAGCTGTGTAACATTGTTGGTGATTTTTTAGCACCATTGGTAGATACTGTGCATTATGTATATAGTCTTTTGTTGATACAATAAATGTAGATATAGATGTAGATACTTGCATAGTGTCCATGCTGTTCCTGTATCAAGCTGTGTAACATTGTTGGTGATTTGTTAGCACCATTGGTAGATACTGTGCATTATGTATATAGTCTTTTGTTGATACAATAAATGTAGATATAGATGTAGATACTTGCATAGTGTCCATACTGTTCCTGTAACAAGCTGTGTAACATTGTTGGTGATTTGTTAGCACCATTGGTAGATACTGTGCATTATGTATATAGTTTTTTGCTGATACAATAAATGTAGATGTAGGTGTAGATACGTCCATAGTGTCCATACTGTTCCTGTATCAAGCTGTGTAACATTGTTGGTGGTTTTTTAGCACCATAATGGGTAGATACTGTGCATTATGTATATAGTCTTTTGTTGATACAATAAATGTAGATACTTGCATAGTGTTCATGCTGTTACTGTAACAAGCTGTCATCATTAGTATATAGTTTTTTTGCTGATAAAATAACTGTAAATGGAGATGTACCATTGGTGGAATCATTAGCATCGTTTGGAGAGACTTCATCTGTTGTTGTGTAGGACTTGTGATGTTGCATGTCCAAGGGGAACCATAATTTCCAGTTCGAAATACAGTAGCCCTGATCAAAATTTCATATTTTTTGCATTGCATAACATTTTTCATTTCATAAACAACAATATATAAACAACATTGGTTTAAGATTACTTGTTGCAAAGAAATATTAAATAACTAGCATTTGTAGCTGTTGTCTTCTATGCCATTTACATTCTTTACAATTTTGCAATTAGTTTTAATTTAAATATATTAATTTAATCAAAATATTTACTTAGATGTTTTACCATTATCACTTCTCAAAAGCATCCCCTCAATAATTTTCTTGGAGATTTAACAAAGTCAATGTCTTATTTGATTATAATTATAGGCTATGGACATATGTTTCTAACAATTAAATTACCAAAAGAAATTTAATGTAACTAGTTTAATGCTCTTAGGAAATATTATAATTATTACCCAATAATAATAATAATTCATTAATAATATAATACAGTGCTTTACACATGTGACAGTAGTGATCTCAATACATATATATTTGTACCTGTAGTGTAAAATATAAATGTAAGCACTCTGTTGTTGTTGTTGTTGTTGTTGTTGTTGTTGTTGTTGTTGTTGTTGTTGTTGTTGTTGTTGTTGTTGTTGTTGTTGTTGTTGTTGTTGTTGTTGGTGATTGCCAGTATTCTAAGAGTTCTATCAAGTAGTGTCTGTAGCATTAGTGTTCTTGGTCAAGTCTCCTGCTCATATTTTAGCTGTTTCTATTTCTTACAAAGTTCATCATCGATACTGTGCTGTGTCATAGTAACATTGCATTTCTGATTGGCATGTCTGTAACTGTCTTTGCCACGATAGCTGTCTGGTCTAATGTCATCATAGTCATTGTCTCTGTTGTATTAGTCAGTAATCATTCTAATTTGTTATGTCTATACTGTGTCATTGAAACACTGTGTTTCTGGTTGTCTGGTTTGTAACCATCTTCGTAATGATGTGCTTTCACTCACCAGGCTTCAGTTTAGAAGGATGTTGCATTCTCAAAGAGTGCAAAGATCAGTGGATATGTAGTTATCACAAAATACTCCAGACATTTGTTCACTCAAATCATTTCAAAGACAATGTTTTGGTTTCCATGAAAGAGCTTTCTAGTTTTGTTCTTATTAAAGTGCAACTAACCCCTGTCAGATCGTTTTCAAAATCTATTCAATATACGCTGAATAGTTGGTGGGTTCAGTATTATGTGATTTGAACCTTGCGTTTATTAGTTATAGAGGCTTGAAATCTCAATATGCAAATTTGATGACGTCTACTAAGGAATTTGCCATAACTTATTTAGACTTTTTCAAGAAGAACTTATTTTTTGAAATGGGCAAAAAAGTTATAGAGTCATTTATAAAAACTGTGAAAATATTCTGTAAGTTTACAAATGTCAATAATCAGCACAAGGGCGTTTTTGTATAATAAATGATTCCTTAGTAGACATCATCAAATTTGCATATTGAGATTTCAAACCTCTATAACTCCTAAACGCAAGGTTCAAATCACATAATACTGAACCCACCAACTATTCAGCATATATTGAATAAATTTTTAAAACAATCTCATAGGGGTTAGTTGCACTTTAAGCCTCTTTTTAATGTTTAGCTTTTTCTATGCACTATTTATATTTGCTGGGAATTCTGGATTCTACATGGCAAAAGTCTGGTGAGAACACTGAAAGTTGAGGCAAGATCCAATGAGATCATAGTCATTGTCCCTGTAGTAGTGGTCAGTAATCATTGTAATTCACTATGTCTATACTGTGTCATTGTAAATATTGTTTATGGTTCTCGTGTGTAACAATGTGTGTCCTGGTTGTTGTCTGGTCTAATGTCATCATAGTCATTGTGTCTGTTGTAGTAGTCAGTAATCATACTAATTTACTATGGTCTTGGAGGTTAGCCTGAGTGGTGATCATGACAAAGGTCAATAGCATGGACAGTATTCATCACAACTTGTCTTACATATTCATATTATGTATCTACATCTACATTTTATTTAGTCTGAAATAATCGCTAGATATCACACCAACTCGAATGCGTGTTGTCATATCTATAAAGGTGACAGTATTCCAATAGCATGGACAGCATTCATCACAACTTATCTTATGTATGCCTATCATGCATAGACAGGGACTGCGGAGCAAGTTTAAAAGTGGTGGGGCTAAAACTTTTTTTCCTTACACGGGTCGCAATGACGATATTCTTTTTTAAATTTCCTTTAAAAAATTACTCCCTGTGGAAACAAAAGTGGAAGGCCTATAGCCCTACCAGCCCCTCCCCATCTGATCTGTGGGCCCTGATAAAGGTGATAGTGTTCCAATTGGCCATTACAAAAAAGACTGGGACCAAGTCCATAAAACTATTTCAATAAGAAACTAGCAAAAGTGGGCATCATTTTCTGAGAGAGCAGATCAAACTTAGCTAATCTGGAAAGTTTGGTGAATTTTGGCTTAATATTGACGATGCTAGAGGGCATCAAAGATGTACATTTTCCCATACAAACTCTTTATTTTTTTACGTTGTCTACCCAAACCATACATTCACCGTAAAATTTCAAAATTTCAAAAGTTTATAATTCCGACAGAATTCACTCAAATCACATCAAACTTTGCACATATGATAACTTCAACAAGTTGTTTCATGTTATAATTCTAATGTTAGTTTCGTAATTACAGTAAATAATGATCGTATCAGATCGTCATTCACCTCACAGTAAACATTGTTTTAAAATATCGAGAATTGTGAGCAGAATTCATAGATCACATAGTAAAGTAATTCAAATCATAGATCAAAAAAGAAACACTCGTGATTTCCATAGCAACCCGGCCGGTAAGAAAAAATATGGATCGATTAAATCGGCCCACATCAGATCATCGTTAATGAAAGCATTCGCCATACTGACCGTATATAAAAGCATAATTCATAGATCACAAAGTAAATATAACACACTACAGTCATGCAGTAATTAGACGACATGAATTTTAATGAGACGTTAAAAGTGAACTGTTCAGTGTGGTGAATTCAATAAATGTACAGTTTACATTACTGTTAACCGATATATCGCCTAACCAAAATATCTCTCACCGAAATATCGCTTTAACCGAAATATCGCCTAACTGAAATATCGGTTTGACTCAATCGATATATCGGATAGCTCCAAACGATATTTCGGTTGAACATCATCTAACCGATATTTTGCATAAACGATATATCGGCATTCTGACGAAATATCGGAAATCGTGAAGATATGTCGTTTTAGAGCGTGAAAAACTCTCCGACTGTACTGTATGTCGGTAGATGGTGTATGTCGGTAGATGATGGCGTATGTCGGTAGATGGTGTATGTCGGTAGATGATGGTGTATGTCGGTAGATGATGGTGTATGTCGGTAGATGATGGCGTATGTCGGTAGATGATGTATGTCGGTAGATGATGGTGTATGTCGGTAGATGATGGTGTATGTCGGTAGATGATGGTGTATGTCGGTAGATGATGGAGTTTGTCGGTAGATGATGGTGTATGTCGGTAGATGAAGGTGTATGTCGGTAGATGATGGTGCATGTCGGTAGATGAGGATAGATGATGGTGTATGATGGTAGATGATATGGTGTATATTGGTAGATGATGGTGTTTGTTGGTAGATGATGGTGTTTGTCGGTAGATGATGGTGTATGTCGGTAGATGATGGTGTTTGTTGGTAGATGATGGTGTATGTCAGTAGATGATGGTGTATGTCGGTAGATGATGGCGTTTGTCGGTAGATGATGGCGTTTGTCGGTAGATGGCATATGTCGGTAGATGATGGTGTATGTTGGTAGATGATGGCATTTGTCGGTAGATGGCGTATGTCGGTAGATGATGGCGTATGTCGGTAGATGATGGTGTATGTCGGTAAATGATGACGCATGTCGGTAGATGATGGTGTATGTCGGTAGATGGTGGTGTATGTCGGTAGATGATGGTGTATGTCGGTAGATGGTGGTGTATGTAGGTAGATGATGGTGTTTGTCGGTAGATGATGATGCATGTCGGTAGATGATGGTGTATGTCGGTAGATGGTGGTGTATGTCGGTAGATGATGGTGTATGTCGGTAGATGGTGGTGTATGTCGGTAGGTGATGGTGGTGCATGTCGGTAGATGATGGTGTATGTCGGTAGGTGATGGTGTATGTCGGTAGATGATGGTGTATGTCGGTAGATGATGGTGTATGTCGGTAGATGATGGTGTATGTCGGTAGATGATGGTGTATGTCGGTAGATGATGGTGTATGTCGGTAGATGATGGTGTATGTCGGTAGATGATGGTGTATGTCGGTAGATGATGGTGTATGTCGGTAGATGATGGTGTATGTCGGTAGATGATGGTGTATGTCAGTAGATGATGGTGTATGTCGGTAGATGATGGTGTGTCGGTAGGTGATGGTGCATGTCGGTAGATGATGGTGTATGTCGGTAGATGATGGTGTATGTCGGTAGATGATGGTGTATGTCGGTAGATGATGGTGTATGTCGGTAGATGATGGTGTATGTCGGTAGATGGTGGTGTATGTCGGTAGATGATGGTGTATGTCGGTAGATGATGGTGTATGTCGGTAGATGATGGTGTATGTCGGTAGATGGTGGTGTATGTCGGTAGATGGTGGTGTATGTCGGTAGATGATGGTGTATGTCGGTAGATGGTGGTGTATGTCGGTAGATGATGGTGTATGTCGGTAGATGATGGTGTATGTCGGTAGATGATGGTGTATGTCGGTAGATGGTGGTGTATGTCGGTAGATGGTGGTGTATGTCGGTAGATGGTGGTGTATGTCGGTAGATGGTGGTGTATGTCGGTAGATGGTGGTGTATGTCGGTAGATGATGGTGTGTGTCGGTAGATGATGGTGTATGTCGGTGTGTGGTCGTAGATGATGGTGTATGTCTGTAGATTATGGTGTATGTCGGTAGATGATGGTGTATGTCGTCGTGAATGATCACAGCCAGGTGTTGCTGAAGAACCAATCCATTGCAAAATGTTACCCTGATATTTGGTGGATGTACTATCGGTAGATCCAAATTGTGAATTACCCTGACAGCCATTCTTGAACTTGACGTCGTGTAGTCCACGTTTTTAACTAAAACCTTTCCGATCTTTTTTCTAGTATCGCGATTTTCAAGTCACTTTGTTTTATTTTGAGACGTCAATATTTTGTGGTATTGACGTCTCAAAATTACCGCGCGCGATTGGCTTACTGGATATGATTGACAGCGAAAATGACATTTTATTGGTATCTGGCTTTCAACTACAATGCGAATGCAGGAATGTTCTTCGATTTTTCAAGGAAAATTCAAGGTTATTCCACAGTAAAAAGGAGTTTCTACAATGCAGTATTATCAGTATTATGTTATGTGTATAAACAAGGGAAGCTAAGGTCGTAGTTAAGGTGAGAAATGATTCTGTCAAACCTCATTCACAGCTAAAATTTCATTTCACGGCGAAAGCTACGAACACTATAGACCTAGTTTCTTGATAAAACTTGATGCTGTAAAAGTGTAAATTACAATCAGGCACATGATGAAAACCTTGATCAATTTAAGACAATAAAACAGTTATTATAATTATTTGGTCGTTTGTTTATTGCAGAATAACATTGAATGAAGTTGAATGAATGTACAGTGAAAGTTGTTCTTTGTCGTGAAAATCCGGCCAATCTTGTAGAATCTTGTGCTTAATTTGCCGTCTTTTGAGCTATTTTCCACCCTGCATTGGACTTGACGTCGACTGACATATTGCAGTCACATTTGCCCTTGTATATACAGAAGATTGAGGGTTAAAACATCGTTGAATTTTCATGAAATTATATTTACTGAATCGATTCACTTTCAATCCGGCGAACCGTACGATAAACTTTGGATTTGTTTTCATTCGTTTTTCTGCCAAAATAAGAGATGAAATGCTTGTCATGACATAAAAGAGGAAGCTTGTCAATAGTTCTTTATAATCACTATCATGTTAACTTGTTTAAACTCTCATTTAAACTTTTTTTTAAATCTTTTTGTACTGAAACTGCAGTTTTCAAAAAATCGTCGCCACGTCAACGCGCGAGGTGGTGAATTTGAACAAAATCAGAATGCTTTCCTTTTATTTTATTAGTTTTTCTTGCGAATTATTGTAGAATCGTGATACAAAACTAATTGCGATTTTGAGACGGCGATACCACAAAATATTGACGGCGTTGGTAGAAAATATATTTTCTACGGACTATATTTTCTCCCAACTAGCCGTCAATATTTTGTGGTATCGCCGTCTCAAAATCGCAATTAGTTTATAATATTATGTTGTGAAAATACTCACATTCTCTATTGCTAAAGTTTGTTGTTCTATTCTAAATGTTCTTTTCATTGTTTTGAAAGCAGTGAAACGAATAAATACCACTGAATATTAAACCTTGTGATTGTAAGTCATTTGTTCAGTGATTCCAGTGAATGAATAAAAATGCAAATTTGCACAGTGAAGCATTTGTCATGCCAGTCGAGTGTCATGCAATCCTTTCATGAATATCAATATACCACACGTGCCTTATTGCGATTCCGCTATGTTATTAAAGATTTTGGTAAACACTTAGCGTGATACCATCGAGTTTTGGGTGCACGCAGGAGGTTGCTAAGCACAACAGAAGCATAAGAGTCGCACGAGGCGTAGCCGAGTACGACTCCAGCTTCTTGAGTGCTTGAGCAACCGACCAAGTGCACCCAAAACTCGATGGTAGCACGCTAAGTGTTTATCAATCCTTAAATTGAACTGAGTGCTAATTTATTATCACAATTAAACTTTTCCTATGGCGTTCTGTCGTTTTGCTCTGTTGTGGTTCACGGCAACGTATCATGACAATAGGTAATGTTTCAGAAGCTTTTCATAGCAACTACAACTCAGAACCTTGCAAAATTCACGAAATAAACAATAAATATGACATTTCTTCTATGACATCACTGCCGATAATTGATATGTTCTGGCCCCAAAGTTCGAAAATATATATTCTGCTCCTATTCAGAGCTTTGGCACATAAACTTTTGGCAAAATTTGAGTATATTCCAACAAAAGGTATTGGTAAGCCATAGCAATAAACAAAATACGCTGAAATACTTTGAAAAAGCATGATAATTATGAAACAAATTCAAATTTCGCGCTTTGTTACCTCTCGTCCAATAGCAGACTTTCGTTTCAATAGCAGATTTAATGTAATGAAATTCAAGGATTACCGAAAAGTTCACCAACGTAGCAGACTGATGCAGCCTATTGTTATTCTGCCTACCTCTTATACAGATCATTACTTAAATTAGAACTAAGACTTGAATAATCTTTTGACAGTCCCATTTATAAACAGGACATTCTATGTTGATATCTGTTTTACAAATTACAGCCAAACAAACTCGAATACTCGACATACAAACCGCGATACAGTCAACATTGACCCTAGAAACTCCATACCTGATACCAGAGACGTTCTTTACCATCAACTAGTCTTTCTAGACATCAAATATTGTCGATTCTACAGGGTTTTTACTGAATGATCGTCTGTCAGTCAGCCTGCACACACGACGACACGTCAAGAAAGCCCACAATTGACCTGAAATATAACATTATTAACTGAATAAAGAGAAATATTGTTTATATAGTAGTATAGAGTGAACATAAGTCCTTGAGTTCTGTCAGTTTGGCAGTATTTGGAGTCTTTTTACCTTGCAAAACCAGGAGCAACACAACGCACATCTTTCAAGAACTTGGCGCCATATTTTTCTTCACAAGTTTGCACGGGATGCCGCAAGGGATCATGGTCATTGTAATACACCACAGGAATCCCAACATTTTTGGTCTATTTTCATATCCTTTTCCCCTCCTCTCCTACCGATCCCCAGTCCCTCCGATCTGTACCCTATGGGCCGCCACGCATATATGTGCTATATAGGTATGTGCCCCCAAATAGGGTATGGTTTTTGAACCTCCAGATCCTTACATTGGGTACCATATTTTGATTTTTCACCATAAAATAAAATATTTGATCTTAATTTGGGTACACTTTTTTATAAAATCTTTTTTTAATCCGCTTAGCGTAACAGCCAGCGTTTGCACTTCTGATATTAGCAATTTTCAAAGGAATACTATTAACTTTTTCTTTAAATTGGGTCTATATTTCAGTGACACAGGGTTTCGACATCCCGGGCACACACCCCTATCCTAAATTTCTGGGAGTACTCCCCCCTCCCCCCCTCCCGGGACTAGGAGAAGAGGAACCAGGGACTAAAGCTTCAAATGCACATCCAGATTGGCTCATTACTGACTGAGCACAACAGCCGGTGGAGAGGTTCCTCAAGTATATTAAGGCCTGACACATGAGACTAATTGGCATAAAAAACATTATTTTCTATAAACTGAAAACTATTCATGCTTTGGAGATAAAACTTCACCAAAATGTTTAGTCTCTTGAGTGTGTGAAAATTTGATGTGGTTTATTGCATGTGCTGAGTCACGTGACAAATCACATGGCCACATATGTCCAAATATTTCATTTAAAAAAATGGGGTACATAGAAACGTTTCTAAGAATAATGAATCAGATGTCAAAAAGTTGCATTTAGAAAGGTCTTTCTAAATCCGCCTTTTAACGTTGTCCTTAATCATTAGTTATTGAGATAATTGATAAAACAGGTCACGTGACCAATCCAGTTATTTGCATATTTATATTTTTTTCGTGAATGAGAATATGTAGACAGCATTAAAAGGCGGGATTAGAAAGATATCTACCAAAGGTATTTACCGAAACATTAGTTAGTGTTCTAAGAAAAGTCTCTACGTACCCCATTTTCGATTGAATTTTTCAACCAGTCTTGGCCACGTGATTTGTCACGTGACACTTCATTTGCTATTATCGCGACTAAATTTTCATGGGTCTTAGCAATGATCGACTGTAGTTTTTGATTGAAGTCTGAAGTCAGAGACGACGGTTCTAGGCCTTGGGGGATTGTGGAGCACTCCCGTATAAAAGTATCAGGGCCAATCGTCATATCTTTTAGGGGTTAAAATATGAAATTAGGTACTATCTTTTAGGGTATGAAATTAAAATATTGAACCTCCCTCTTACTTTGGTATCGCTTAGGGTCCAGATTCGCAATTTGGTAGATCTTAGGGTGTCGCAAATCTAAAAGGACTACAAGAGACAAAGCCGGTCCCATTTAGGGTGTTTGTCAGTAAATAAGATACCCGAGATAATGACAACCGGAATGACAGTTTGTCACTTTAGAGTTGGTACCTTTTAGGGTTAAAAATTATTTTAGGGGAAAAAAAACTATGCACCACACCCATGAAAAAAACACACTTCCAGTATCTTTTGTTGGTAGTTTTGAAAATGTCTCAAGAGCTGCATCGCCGATACTTTTATACGGGAGTCATCCCCGTGGGTTGATATCACATAATTTGTATTTCAAGCTTGTTTCAGGCATCAATAATATGATGTTCAATGCTGGTTAATAATATCCTCATAGTTGATCACGGTGTGTTAATAGTAGATGATGGTGTATGATGGTAGATGATGGTGTATATGTCGGTAGATGATCAGGTGTATGACGGTAGATGATGGTGTATGACGGTAGATGATGGTGTATGAAGGTAGATGATCAGGTGTATGTCGGTAGATGATCAGGTGTATGACGGTAGATGATGGTGTATGATGGTAGATGATGGTGTATGACGGTAGATGATGGTGGATGATGGTGGATGATGGTGGATGATGGTGTATGTCGGTAGATGATCAGGTGTATGACGGTAGATGATGGTGTATGACGGTAGATGATGGTGTATGACGGTAGATGATGGTGTATGAAGGTAGATGATCAGGTGTATGTCGGTAGATGATCAGGTGTATGACGGTAGATGATGGTGTATGATGGTAGATGATGGTGTATGACGGTAGATGATGGTGGATGATGGTGGATGATGGTGGATGATGGTGTATGTCGGTAGATGATCAGGTGTATGACGGTAGATGATGGTGTATGACGGTAGATGATGGTGTATGACGGTAGATGATCAGGTGTATGACGGTAGATGATGGTGTATGTCGGTAGATGATGGTGTATGATGGTAGATGATGGTGTATGTCGGTAGATGATGGTGTATGATGGTAGATGATGGTGTATGTCGGTAGATGATCAGGTGTATGACGGTAGATGATGGTGTATGACGGTAGATGATGGTGTATGTCGGTAGATGATCAGGTGTATGACGGTAGATGATCAGGTGTATGTCGGTAGATGATCAGGTGTATGACGGTAGATGATGGTGTATGATGGTAGATGATGGTGTATGTTGGTAGATGATGGTGTATGACGGTAGATGATGGTGTATGATGGTAGATGATGGTGTTTGTCGATAGATGATCAGGTGTATGATGGTAGATGATGGTGGATGATGGTGGATGATGGTGGATGATGGTAGATGATGGTGTATGTCGGTAGATGATCAGGTGTATGACGGTAGATGATGGTGTATGTCGGTAGATGATCAGGTGTATGACGGTAGATGATGGTGTATGATGGTAGATGATGGTGTATGTTGGTAGATGATGGTGTATGACGGTAGATGATGGTGTATGATGGTAGATGATGGTGTTTGTCGATAGATGATCAGGTGTATGATGGTAGATGATGGTGGATGATGGTGGATGATGGTAGATGATGGTGTATGTCGGTAGATGATCAGGTGTATGACGGTAGATGATGGTGTATGTCGGTAGATGATCAGGTGTACTCAAGGTACTTAAGGCCTGGTTCAAAAAGGCAACTTGGAAAATCACATTTCTTGTAATAACTCGCTGCTCTAATTTACTTAGGCAGTCATATTTAGGCATAAGGTTATATACAAGATTTTAGACAATTTGGATCTAACAATTGTGACGTCATGTGGTCACGTGACCTTATGGAGGAAAATATAGTTTTTCTTAAATGCGGTCGCGAATTCAATTCACAATGAAATACCTTTTACGTAATAGCGTTAAGGATAACCAGTTAAACAAGATAGCGTTTAGAAAACCTCGAAATTATATATAGTTTAAGAAAAAACTACAGAAATATAATCTGATGAAATGGTCACGTGACCTCTTTTCCGAAATATTCTCCTTGCAAAAAGCGGAAGACAGGTTTTCTAAACGAGGGTTAATAGATGATCATAAACGTGATTATACACAACTATTTGCTTTCACTTTCCTCTTAAACTGGCGACCGCATTTTATATTTTGTTTTCAAAATTCTTTGTCACGTGGTTAACCACGTGATACGCTGTTTTGGATTTCATTCACTTAAATGAGTAGAGGATATAAAACTCTCAAGCTGTGCCAAGTTTTGTGATGTTTAGTCAAAATGATTAGACATTATATATTTTTTCGTTTTTCTGCTATTTATGATCAGGTGTATGACGGTAGATGATGGTGTATGATGGTAGATGATGATGTATGTCGGTAGATGATCAGGTGTATGACGGTAGATGATGGTGTATGACGGTAGATGATGGTGTTTGTCGGTAGATGATCAGGTGTATGATGGTAGATGATGGCGGATGATGGTGGATGATGGTAGATGATGGTGTATGTCGGTAGATGATCAAGTGTATGACGGTAGATGATGGTGTATGTCGGTAGATGATGGTGTATGTCAGTAGATGATGGTGTATGATGGTAGATGATGGTGTATGTCAGTAGATGATGGTGTATGTCGGTAGATGATCAGGTGTATGACGGTAGATGATCAGGTGTATGACGGTAGATGATCAGGTGTATGACGGTAGATGATGGTGTATGTCGGTAGATGATGGTAGATGATGGTGTATGTCGGTAGATGATGGTGTATGTCGGTAGATGATGGTGTATGATGGTAGATGATGGTGTATGACGGTAGATGATGGTGTATGTCGGTAGATGATCAGGTGTATGATGGTAGATGATGGTGTATGTCGGTAGATGATCAGGTGTATGATGGTAGATGATGGTGTATGTCGGTAGATGATCAGGTGTATGACGGTAGATGATGGTGTATGTCGGTAGATGATGGTGTATGTCAGTAGATGATGGTGTATGATGGTAGATGATGGTGTATGTCAGTAGATGATGGTGTTTGTTGGTAGATGATCAGGTGTATGATGGTAGATGATGGTGGATGATGGTGTATGATGGTAGATGATGGTGTATGTCGGTAGATGATCAGGTGTATGACGGTAGATGATGGTGTATGATGGTAGATGATGGTGTATGTCGGTAGATGATCAGGTGTATGATGGTAGATGATGGTGTATGATGGTACATGATGGTGTATGACGGTAGATGATGGCGTATATCAGTAGATGATGGTGTATTAGTCCAGTCAATCTACGAATATTTGTAGGTCAAGTTCAAACAAATTGCAACATAATTTTTCTCAACGTCCTGCAGTTGAGGATGGTCAACTAAACAACATACTAAGAATTCCCCAAAATTCCTATTGTGGAACATTCCGAAATATTGAGTTGAATATGTTCACCTTTACCACAGGGAGCTCGAGCCGAGTAAAACACAAAACTAACATAAAAACATATTTTTAGCAGTTATTTCTCGCTGGAATAGCTTTGGATTATACACAATCGGCCACTCCTGTCATATAATAATAATAATAATTCCTTAAATGCACGTTTTAATCACTTCTATAAAGAAAATGTTCATATTTCTTATCCACAGGGATCCCATGCAAGTCGAAGTAACTATTTTAAATATTTGTTCACATACAAAATACATTTCCTCTATTTTGTTTTCTTTGCAAGATGTCACCTTGAGTCAATCAATATTCAGAGGAGAACAAAGTTTTACAATTAAAAGTGATTTAGTTCAGAAAATAATGAGAAAATGTTCCAACTGGCCCCAGGCTTTTCTCTTATTTCACAAGGAATGCCTAGCACATTTTCTAGTACTGTGTGATCTGCAAGTAACAGGGAAGTTTGCAGATTATTACACTGTTTTCTTGCAGTTAGTTTTTCTAGGGCAATGTGTAGTGAAAAGGTAAGTAAACTATCATTTTAACTATATTTTGCATTCAGTAATAAATGCAATCAAATGAAACTTCGTACAGTTATTTGACATACCTACGGAGTGTTTCAAAACTGCAATAAAAACAGGGGGTCACCATGCTCGTTTTCGCGCTAGATGCTCTTCAAATATATCAATTTATAGGTTTTTAGCGAAATGTGGTTGCAACCGGAAGTTGTAATCAAAAACCTTTATTTTCGGTTCAAAGTACTTCCTTACAACATAACGTACATATCATTCGAAGTTTATTAGTTAAGCTATACCACTAAATCTATCAAAGTAATTGAATGACTATGATTGCTGAAATACGATTAGTGAATCATGCAAGCCTATGTTCGCCTCTACGAACGCCCAGAAATCGCTCGCTTCAACTCTTCTCATCAAAATATTTGAAAATTTACCCAATAAAAGTTAAAACAAGGTTAAAACAAGCAGATGATGCCGATCTCTTAATTGTCCAGACAGCAATTCAAGCAGCAAAATCTAACACGACTGTTCTCGTTGGTGATGACACTGACCTTCTTGCCCGGCCTTCTTGTGCTCTTATGCTACCATGGAGAGGTGAACGCCAATGACCTGTACTTCAAACCTGAGCACAAGCAAAGAGCCAAGACTCGCCGAGTATGGAACATCAAGAAAACGAAGGCTGCGCTAGGACTTGATGTGTGCTCAAACATTTTGTCTGTACACGCGCTCCTTGGTTGTGTAGCGTTTTGGCCTCGGTTCTTTTCGGTTGTCCTTTACTTGGCCAACAAGAGACTGACGACTATTTATATATAAAGACACTCACAACATGCGTAGGTACAAGTCCCAGTATTGCACTGTTATTCTGTTTTATTGGAACACTTTACTCATATATATATATTAGACTATTTATATATAAAGACACTCACAACATGTGTAGGTACAAGACCCAGTATTACACTGTTATTCTGTTTTATTGGAACACTTTACTCATATATATATTAGACTGTTGTGTAATGTACTATTGAGAAACCATTGTCAAAGCTGTGTTTCTCAATCAGTTTTACGTAAGAACTAGTTCATTCAAGGTCAAGTGATCATAGCGTGCGTAATGTAATATGATACGAGTTATGCCATTGTGAGCTACGCTACAGTTGCGATACCACTCAGTCTCGTGTTCTTCTCGTGTTCATGCATGGGATTGGAAAAGGTGTAGCTCTGAATAAGATAAAGACCGATACGTGGTTTCGCGAGCAAGCGACTGTATTCAACCGCACATCTGCTACACAGGATGATATCTTGTACAACAGTGGATCTGATGAAAACCTCGATTCCTTACGCTATACCAGATTCTGCCAGAAAGTTGCTACAGGCAACTCATGTGTACAGCCAGAAAATCTTCCCCCAACGTCTGCAGCAGCCAGCTTTCACAGCCTTAGATTATACCTCCAGGTGCAGCAATGGAGGGAAACATCATTGCAGCCACAAGACTGGGGATGGAGGTTGACGGATGGAAAACTTCTTCCTGTTCGCACAAACTTGCCTCCAGCACATGACTCATTGTTGGAAATTATTCGATATAATTTCAAGACAGATTGCAACACCCAAAGATGCTCCTGCAATAGGCATGGTTTGAACTGCTCTGTTGCTTGTGGAGTATGCAAAGGACAAAGCTGCATGAACTCAGCCGCGCCAGATCTTGACGAAGGTCGAGATGTCGACTGATGATGACATCTGAAGAGAAGAGACGAGATGAGATGATAAGAGACGAGACGAGACGATAAGAGACGAGATGATAAGAGATGAGATGATAAGAGACGAGATGAGATGATAAGAGACGAGATGAGATGACAAGAGACGAGATGAGATGATAAGAGACGAGACGAGACGATAAGAGACGAGATGATAAGAGATGAGATGATAAGAGACGAGATGAGATGATAAGAGACGAGATGAGATGACAAGAGACGAGATGAGATGATAAGAGACGAGACGAGACGATAAGAGACGAGATGATAAGAGATGAGATGATAAGAGACGAGATGAGATGATAAGAGATGAGATGATAAGAGATGAGATGAGATGAGATAAGAGACCAGATGATAAGAGATGAGATGAGATGAGATAAGAGATGAGATGATAAGAGAAGAGATGAGATGATAAGAGACGAGTTGAGATAAGATGAGATAAGAGATGAGATGATAAGAGACGAGATGAGATGATCAGAGACGAGATGAGATGATAAGAGATGAGATGATAAGAGACGAGATGAGATGATAAGAGACGAGATGAGATGATAAGAGACGAGATGAGATGATAAGAGACGAGATGAGATGATAAGAGACGAGATGAGATGATAAGAGACGAGATGATAAGAGACGAGATGAGATGATAAGAGACGAGATGATAAGAGACGAGATGAGATGATAAGAGATGAGATGATAAGAGACGAGATGAGATGATAAGAGACGAGATGAGATGATAAGAGACGAGATGAGATGATAAGAGACGAGATGAGATGATAAGAGACGAGATGAGATGATAAGAGACGAAATGAGATGATAAGAGACGAGATGATAAGAGACGAGATGATAAGAGACGAGATGAGATGAGATAAGAGATGATGATGAGATGATAAGAGACGAGATGATAAGAGACGAGATGATAAGAGACGAGATGAGATGAGATAAGACAAGAGACGAGATGATAAAAGACGAGATGAGATGATAAGAGACGAGATCTAGATGAGATGATAAGAGAGACGAGATGAGATGATAAGAGACGAGATGAGACGATAAGAGACGAGATGAGATGATAAGAGATGAGATGATAAGAGACGAGATGATAAGAGACGAGATGAGATGAGATAAGAGATGAGATGAGATGATAAGAGACGAGATGATAAGAGATGATGAGATGACAAGAGACGAGATGAGATGATAAGAGAGACGAGACGAGACGATAAGAGACGAGATGATAAGAGATGAGATGATAAGAGACGAGATGAGATGATAAGAGACGAGATGAGATGACAAGAGACGAGATGAGATGATAAGAGACGAGACGAGACGATAAGAGACGAGATGATAAGAGATGAGATGATAAGAGACGAGATGAGATGATAAGAGACGAGATGAGATGAGATGATGATAAGAGACGAGATGATAAGAGACGAGATGAGATGATAAGAGACGAGATGAGATGATAAGAGACGAGATGAGATGATAAGAGACGAGATGAGATGATAAGAGACGAGATGAGATGATAAGAGACGAGATGATAAGAGACGAGATGAGATGATAAGAGACGAGATGATAAGAGACGAGATGAGATGATAAGAGATGAGATGATAAGAGACGAGATGAGATGATAAGAGACGAGATGAGATGATAAGAGACGAGATGAGATGATAAGAGACGAGATGAGATGATAAGAGACGAAATGAGATGATAAGAGACGAGATGATAAGAGACGAGATGATAAGAGACGAGATGAGATGAGATAAGAGATGAGATGAGATGATAAGAGACGAGATGATAAGAGACGAGATGATAAGAGACGAGATGAGATGAGATAAGACAAGAGACGAGATGATAAAAGACGAGATGAGATGATAAGAGACGAGATCTAGATGAGATGATAAGAGAGACGAGATGAGATGATAAGAGACGAGATGAGACGATAAGAGACGAAATGAGATGATAAGAGATGAGATGATAAGAGACGAGATGATAAGAGACGAGATGAGATGAGATAAGAGATGAGATGAGATGATAAGAGACGAGATGATAAGAGATGAGATGATAAGAGACGAGATGAGATGATAAGAGAGACGAGATGAGATGATAAGAGACGAGATGAGATGATAAGAAATGAGCTGATAAGAGACGAGATGAGATGATAGTAACATTGACCGTCATTTGGACGCTAGAATAATGAAAAAAAACAAGAAGTACATGGGCAACTTTCATACTTCCTAGTTTACAAATGTACGCATAATGAAGACCTTATCGAGTTCACTAAGGTAAGAAATGAAAATAAACTGTATTTTCTCGAAAAAATTGTATTTCCCTTACATGGGCTCCCTGTGGAACGAGAGCATACAATTTATTTGGAAAATTGGATAAAAGTTTAATTCTTAACCGTAATTAGTCGGGCTTCCTATGGAAGCTCCGACTCTAAAAATGAGAAGCGTTCTTTGTCGTCGTCGTCGTCGACCTCAAATTCAGCGCATGCGCCCTGTGCCGGCCGAAGGAGACATGAAGTCTGGCCCAATGAGTCTGGCCAAGATTAGAAAGCACAAACCAATCAGGGAAAGCACCGGAGGTCAAGGGGCCAAAATATAAGTTTTTTCTCGTCTAAATCTGAATTTAGATTGAAACAGGACGCTCTAGTAGCGTGAAGTCGGGCTATTAACATTTTTACTGATATACTGTAAAGTTCGCAGTACTGAAATTGCAAGGAAAGCATGTTCTATCGAGCTCGAGTCACGCAACGACGAGCAACCAAAAACTGCATGTTTCAATCGCACTATAAGATATCTATATTTAGTTCAAATAGGTTACATTTCATTTAGAAGCCCGACTTCACGCTAGAAGAGCGTCTAGTTCATATAATAAGACATAAATGGGTGTGTTACATAATCTATACTACATTTACAGATAGGAAAATACAGCAAATATCTTTTTTCGATTTTGTTGCAATTTTGCTCGGCTTGGGCTCCCTGTGGAAAAGGCAAAAATTTAAAAGGCAACATTTCGGCATTTTCCTCCGAAGGAATTAATTTTGGGGAATTTTTAGTATGTTGTTTAGTTGACCATCCTCAATTGCATAACGATGAGAACAATTATGTTGCAATTTGTTTGAACTTAAACCATAGATTGACTGGACTACACGATGGTGTATGATGGTAGATGATGGTGTATGTCAGTAGAGATGGTGTTTGTCGGTAGATGTTGGTGTATGTCCGTAGATGATGGTGTATGATGGTAGATTATGGTGTATGTCGGTAGATGATGGTGTATGATGGTAGATGATGGTGTATGATGGTAGATTATGGTGTATGTCGGTAGATGATGGTGTATGATGGTGTATGATGGTAGATGATGGTGTATGTCGGTAGATGATGATGTATGTCGGTAGATGATGATGTATGATGGTAGGTGATGGTGTATGATGGTAGATTATGGTGTATGTCGGTAGATGATGGTGTATGTCGGTAGATTATGGTGTATGTCGGTAGATGATGGTGTATGAAGGTAGATGATGGTGTATGATGGTAGATCATGGTGTATGATGGTAGATGATGGTGTATGACGGTAGATTATGGTGTATGTCGGTAGATGATGGTGTATGATGGTAGATGATGGTGTATGATGGTAGATCATGGTGTATGATGGTAGATGATGGTGTATGACGGTAGATGATGGTGTATGACGGTAGATGATGGTGTATGTCGGTAGATGATCAGGTGTATGTCGGTAGATGATAGTGTAAGTCAGTAGATGATCAGGTGTATGTCAGTAGATGATCAGATGTATGACGGTAGATGATGGTGTATGTCGGTAGATGATGGTGTATGATGGTAGATGATGGTGTATGATGGTAGATGATGATGTATGTCGGTAGATGATGGTGTCTGTCGGTAGATGATGATGTATGATGGTAGATGATGGTGTATGTCAGTAGATGATCAGGTGTATGTCAGTAGATGATCAGATGTATGACGGTAGATGATTGTGTATGTCGGTAGATGATGGTGTATGATGGTAGATGATGGTGTATGATGGTAGATTATGGTGTATGTCGGTAGATGATGGTGTATGATGGTAGAGAGATGGTGTATGATGGTAGATTATGGTGTATGTCGGTAGATGATGGTGTATGATGGTGTATGATGGTAGATGATGGTGTATGTCGGTAGATGATGATGTATGTCGGTAGATGATGATGTATGATGGTAGGTGATGGTGTATGATGGTAGATTATTGTGTATGTCGGTAGATGATGGTGTATGTCGGTAGATGATGGTGTATGTCGGTAGATGATGGTGTATGAAGGTAGATGATGGTGTATGATGGTAGATCATGGTGTATGATGGTAGATCATGGTGTATGATGGTAGATGATGGTGTATGACGGTAGATTATGGTGTATGTCGGTAGATGATGGTGTATGATGGTAGATGATGGTGTATGATGGTAGATCATGGTGTATGATGGTAGATGATGGTGTATGACGGTAGATGATGGTGTATGACGGTAGATGATGGTGTATGTCGGTAGATGATCAGGTGTATGTCGGTAGATGATGGTGTATGTCGGTAGATGATGATGTATGTCGGTAGATGATGGTGTATGTTGGTAGATGATGGTGTATGTCGGTAGATGATGGTGTATGTCGGTAGATGATGGTGTATGTCGGTAGATGATGGTGTATGTCGGTAGATGATGATGTATGATGGTAGATGATGGTGTATGACGGTAGATGATGATGTATGATGGTAGATGATGGTGTATGTCGGTAGATGATGGTGTATGACGGTAGATGATGGTGTATGTCGGTAGATGATGATGGTGTATGACGGTAGATGATGGTGTATGTCGGTAGGTAGATGATCAGGTGTATGTCGGTAGATGATGGTGTATGTCAGTAGATGATCAGGTGTATGTCAGTAGATGATCAGATGTATGTCGGTAGATGATGGTGTATGTCGGTAGATTATGGTGTATGTCGGTAGATGATGGTGTATGATGGTAGATGATGGTGTATGATGGTAGATGATGGTGTATGTCGGTAGATGATGGTGTATCATGGTACATGATGTTGTATGATGGTAGATGATGGTGTATGTCGGTAGATGATGGTGTATGTCGGTAGATGATGGTGTATGTCGGTAGATGATGGTGTATGTCGGTAGATGATGGTGTATGTTGGTAGATGATGGTGTATGTCGGTAGATGATGGTGTATGTCGGTAGATGATGATGTATGATGGTAGATGATGGTGTATGTCGGTATATGATGGTGTATGACGGTAGATGATGGTGTATGTCGGTAGATGATGGTGTATGACGGTAGATGATGGTGTATGTCGGTGGATGATGGTGTATGTCGGTAGATGATGGTGTATGTCAGTAGATGATCAGGTGTATGTCAGTAGATGATCAGATGTATGTCGGTGTAGATGATGGTGTATGATGGTAGATGATGGTGTATGTCGGTAGATGATGATGTATGATGGTAGATGATGGTGTATGATGGTAGATGATGATGTATGTCGGTAGATGATTGTGTATGTCGGTAGATGATGATGTATGATGGTAGATGATGATGTATGATGGTAGATGATGATGTATGTCGGTAGATGATGGTGTATGTCGGTAGATGATGATGTATGATGGTAGATGATGGTGTATGATGGTAGATGATGTTGTATGATGGTAGATGATGGTGTATGTCGGTAGATGATGGTGTATGTCGGTAGATGATGGTGTATGTCGGTAGATGATGGTGTATGTCGGTAGATGATGATGTATGATGGTAGATGATGGTGTATGCCGGTAGATGATGATGTATGATGGTAGATGATGGTGTATGTCGGTAGATGATGGTGTATGACGGTAGATGATGGTGTATGTCGGTAGATGATCAGGTGTATGTCGGTAGATGATCAGGTGTATGTCGGTAGATGATGGTGTATGTCAGTAGATGATCAGGTGTATGTCAGTAGATGATCAGATGTATGACGGTAGATGATGATGATGGTGTATGTCGGTAGATGATGGTAGATGATGGTGTATGTCGGTAGATGATGATGTATGTCGGTAGATGATGATGTATGATGGTAGGTGATGGTGTATGATGGTAGATTATTGTGTATGTCGGTAGATGATGGTGTATGTCGGTAGATGATGATGTATGATGGTAGGTGATGGTGTATGATGGTAGATTATGGTGTATGTCGGTAGATGATGGTGTATGTCGGTAGATTATGGTGTATGTCGGTAGATGATGGTGTATGATGGTAGATGATGGTGTATGATGGTAGATCATGGTGTATGATGGTAGATGATGGCGTATGATGGTAGATGATGGTGTATGTCGGTAGATGATGGTGTATGATGGTAGATGATGTTGTATGATGGTAGATGATGGTGTATGTCGGTAGATGATGGTGTATGTCGGTAGATGATGGTGTATGTCGGTAGATGATGGTGTATGTCGGTAGATGATGGTGTATGTCGGTAGATGATGGTGTATGGCGGTAGATGATGGTGTATGTCGGTAGATGATGGTGTATGTCGGTAGATGATGATGTATGATGGTAGATGATGGTGTATGCCGGTAGATGATGATGTATGATGGTAGATGATGGTGTATGTCGGTAGATGATGGTGTATGACGGTAGATGATGGTGTATGTCAGTAGATGATCAGGTGTATGTCAGTAGATGATCAGATGTATGACGGTAGATGATGGTGTATGTCGGTAGATGATGGTGTATGATGGTAGATGATGGTGTATGTCGGTAGATGATGATGGATGATGGTAGATGATGATGTATGATGGTAGATGATGATGTATGTCGGTAGATGATGGTGTATGTCGGTAGATGATGATGTATGATGGTAGATGATGGTGTATGATGGTAGATGATGATGTATGATGGTAGATGATGATGTATGTCGGTAGATGATGGTGTATGTAGGTAGATGATGGTGTATGTCGGTAGATGATGATGTATGATGGTAGATGATGGTGTATGTCGTCGGTAGATGATGATGTGTGATGATGTATGATGATAGATGATGGTGTATGACGGTAGATGATGGTGTATGTCGGTAGATGATGGTGTATGACGGTAGATGATGGTGTATGTCGGTAGATGATCAGGTGTATGTCGGTAGATGATGGTGTATGTCAGTAGATGATCAGGTGTATGTCAGTAGATGATCAGATGTATGTCGGTAGATGATGGTGTATGTCGGTAGATTATGGTGTATGTCGGTAGATGATGGTGTATGATGGTAGATGATGGTGTATGATGGTAGATGATGGTGTATGTCGGTAGATGATGGTGTATCATGGTACATGATGTTGTATGATGGTAGATGATGGTGTATGTCGGTAGATGATGGTGTATGTCGGTAGATGATGGTGTATGTCGGTAGATGATGGTGTATGTCGGTAGATGATGGTGTATGTTGGTAGATGATGGTGTATGTCGGTAGATGATGGTGTATGTCGGTAGATGATGATGTATGATGGTAGATGATGGTGTATGTCGGTATATGATGGTGTATGACGGTAGATGATGGTGTATGTCGGTAGATGATGGTGTATGACGGTAGATGATGGTGTATGTCGGTGGATGATGGTGTATGTCGGTAGATGATGGTGTATGTCAGTAGATGATCAGGTGTATGTCAGTAGATGATCAGATGTATGTCGGTGTAGATGATGGTGTATGATGGTAGATGATGGTGTATGTCGGTAGATGATGATGATGATGTATGATGGTATGATGGTGGTGTGATGATGGTAGATGATGATGTATGTCGGTAGATGATTGTGTATGTCGGTAGATGATGATGTATGATGGTAGATGATGATGTATGATGGTAGATGATGATGTATGTCGGTAGATGATGGTGTATGTCGGTAGATGATGATGTATGATGGTAGATGATGGTGTATGATGGTAGATGATGTTGTATGATGGTAGATGATGGTGTATGTCGGTAGATGATGGTGTATGTCGGTAGATGATGGTGTATGTCGGAAGATGATGGTGTATGTCGGTAGATGATGATGTATGATGGTAGATGATGGTGTATGCCGGTAGATGATGATGTATGATGGTAGATGATGGTGTATGTCGGTAGATGATGGTGTATGACGGTAGATGATGGTGTATGTCGGTAGATGATCAGGTGTATGTCGGTAGATGATCAGGTGTATGTCGGTAGATGATGGTGTATGTCAGTAGATGATCAGGTGTATGTCAGTAGATGATCAGATGTATGACGGTAGATGATGGTGTATGTCGGTAGATGATGGTAGATGATGGTGTATGTCGGTAGATGATGATGTATGTCGGTAGATGATGATGTATGATGGTAGGTGATGGTGTATGATGGTAGATTATTGTGTATGTCGGTAGATGATGGTGTATGTCGGTAGATGATGATGTATGATGGTAGGTGATGGTGTATGATGGTAGATTATGGTGTATGTCGGTAGATGATGGTGTATGTCGGTAGATTATGGTGTATGTCGGTAGATGATGGTGTATGATGGTAGATGATGGTGTATGATGGTAGATCATGGTGTATGATGGTAGATGATGGCGTATGATGGTAGATGATGGTGTATGTCGGTAGATGATGGTGTATGATGGTAGATGATGTTGTATGATGGTAGATGATGGTGTATGTCGGTAGATGATGGTGTATGTCGGTAGATGATGGTGTATGTCGGTAGATGATGGTGTATGTCGGTAGATGATGGTGTATGTCGGTAGATGATGGTGTATGGCGGTAGATGATGGTGTATGTCGGTAGATGATGGTGTATGTCGGTAGATGATGATGTATGATGGTAGATGATGGTGTATGCCGGTAGATGATGATGTATGATGGTAGATGATGGTGTATGTCGGTAGATGATGGTGTATGACGGTAGATGATGGTGTATGTCAGTAGATGATCAGGTGTATGTCAGTAGATGATCAGATGTATGACGGTAGATGATGGTGTATGTCGGTAGATGATGGTGTATGATGGTAGATGATGGTGTATGTCGGTAGATGATGATGGATGATGGTAGATGATGATGTATGATGGTAGATGATGATGTATGTCGGTAGATGATGGTGTATGTCGGTAGATGATGATGTATGATGGTAGATGATGGTGTATGATGGTAGATGATGATGTATGATGGTAGATGATGATGTATGTCGGTAGATGATGGTGTATGTAGGTAGATGATGGTGTATGTCGGTAGATGATGATGTATGATGGTAGATGATGGTGTATGTCGTCGGTAGATGATGATGTGTGATGATGTATGATGATAGATGATGGTGTATGTCGGTAGATGATGGTGTATGTCGGTAGATGATGGTGTATGATGGTGTATGATGGTAGATTATATATATGGTGTATGTAGGTAGATGTTTTTTTTTTACATTTTTTTTTATTAGTAATAATCAGTACATCGTTACAATAAATGTTTTTGTTATTTTTGCTACAATGTTTGTAATAATACAAATACAATTTTGTATATGATAATAGTATAGTGTGGTACGGTATGATATAGTGTAGAATGAGAGGAAAAACAGCAAGTAAGTGAAGGTTTGGTATTATGCGGTTTTGCTCAGGAAATTGGTAAAAGGTGCCCATTTTTTTTCAAAAAGCGTTTAATACTTGTTTTGTAATAGATGATAATGCAATTCTTTTTTCAATGTGATATTTGTTGGTTGCGTGATTTAGAAATGATGGAAATGTGTATTTTTGTTCATTAATGAAACTATTATACATATGTTGTTTTGCAATCAGAATTAGATGGTTTAAAAACAGAGAGTATTTGAAGTTGGATAAATGACCATATAGGATTGTTCCAAGATCAAGTTTCAGTTGTGACTTAACATCAATGTGTAACTTTGAAATTTGTTCCAAAAATATCGTGCGTACGTACAGAGATAGAAAAAGTGTTTGCAAGTGTGTCGTTCTTTATCTATGCAAAAAGGACAGGAATCATCATTTTTAATACCTACTTTTTTTAGGTAATCATTCAAGGGAAGTATATTGTGTATGATTTTAAACTGGAAAACTGATAATTTTATTTCTTTTGTTACGCTAAACGGCAGTGAATATATTGCATTTAGATCTTTTTGTGTAAAACCTTCATTAAGAATTAAAGGTTCATTTGTGGGGTGCTCAAACTCAATTTTGGCAAAAAACTGTCTTATTACTGCTTTTTGCTGTCATTTTTGTTAAATTATTAGGTGGTTTTTCTGATATTGTGGTCGAATTGTTTTGTTTTATTCTGTTCCTGACTGCATTAACAATACCGCTATACGTTAAAAAATTAGTATTTATGTTGTATTTTTTGATAACTTCAGAAAAACTGAGAAACTTATTTCCCGGTCCTATTAGATCTTCAAAAGATTTAACGCCCTTATCAAACCATGATTTATAGAAAACTGATGCGTTGCCAACTTTAATATGTTTGTTGTTCCAAATGAATGAATTCGAATTTTTTTGTTAAAATCACACGAGAACAGAAACAACCCTCCATATTTCGATAAATAACTTCGGGGATCATTTTCCATTCGGATTGTTTTTCGTCCAGAAGGCGTTTAACCCACGCAAGTTTAAGTGTCATATTTAGTGCCTCCTTCCTTTTTGTTGCCGATAATGGTTCTCTTTTTTATTTTGGCGGGTTTATTGTCCCAAATAAACTTAAATGTAACTTTATCTACCTTTTCGGCGAAATTTTCTGGAATGCATAACACCGAAGCATTAAAGGTAAGTTTAGACAATCCTAAGGTTTTAACGATGTTGATTTTTCCATACAATGAGAGCTTTCTTTTTTTCCACGAAGAAAGTATGTCATCTAATTGGTTAAGCTTGTTGTAAAAGTTTAGTTGGTCACTTGCTTGCTTATCATAAGTGAAATAAATTCCTAGTGCTAGTATGGGTTCTGAAGTCCATTTCAGTCCGAAAGGTTGGGCTGAGCTTCCTTTTGTGGAACCAATCCACATCGCTTCAGTTTTTGTATGTAGGTAGATGATGGTGATTGATGGTGTTCAATGGTTTATGAATTTAGAAAAGTATATGGAATAGGCCATTTCCGAGTTCCTTTTATCTCTGTTTCAAATCGAGTCTACGTGCGAAACCTTTCTTATGCAAATAATTTTTCCTTTTTCATGCAAATAAAACTAATTTTCATATGAAAGGTTTCGCACGTAGACTCGTTTTGAAACAGAGATAAAAGGAACTCGGAAATGGACTATTGGCATATTAGTGTACATACAGCTATTTCAAAAAATGTTGAAAACTGAATACTGCGTAATAATACTGCATATTGAATAGTGTATTCCAAGACCGAAGGGCATTGTGGGCCTCGTTATTTTGAAAGAAAAGGTAAAGATACAGCGATTTGTTCGCCATATGGAGCTAGTATATTGTTTCTGACGGAATACACTATAAAAATAAAGTAAAATATTATTAATTATACAGTCAAAGCTCTCCTTGCGACCGCTCCCGTAAGCGACCCGTTTGACTTGCCACTAAAACTCTGTAATGAAAAGCTCCCGTAAGCGACCGCTCTCGTAAGCGACCGCGACCACTATTTGGAATTACCAACTGGTCAATTCCTATGTTTTCAAGCCCCCGTAAGCGACCATTCAAAGAATCTGATTTGAGTCTGTCAACACTTTAATAAAAGACATCAATTCCGGCCTCAGTGTCGTAATAAACGGAAGGTTTGATTATTTAGAGATCTGTGTGTGTGAATAAATTTGAATAAACAGAAGTTATGAATCTTTATAGATGTGACTTGTTATATAAACCTTATACCGCTCTCCTGCTTTCTGATTACAGTAGCTTAATTTTCAGACAGCAGAGGGTCATGCAACCCCGATTTTGATATTGTGTAAGCTCTCGTATGCGACCACCCTCATTGTTTTAGTTCGTGGTCGCCAGTTCTAGTTACGACCACTTTTTCGAATTCCCGAGGTGGTCGCTTACGAGAGCTTCGACTGTATTACTGTAGACAATATTACACAACTCCCAAAATGCATTTCGGTCTTGGAATACATTATTTAGATGGCAGTATTCAGTATCAACGTTGAAAAAGCTGTATACTTGGACAAATTTATAATCCAGGGCCCGTTTGTTCGAAAGTGGGTTAACGCTAAGCCAGGGTTAAATATAGCCTCTCATCCAATCAAATAGTCAGAATAGCTATATTTAACCCTGGGTTAGTGTTAACCGGCTTTCGAAAGGTGCTAATCCTGGATTAGCGCTAATCGCCTTTTGAACAACCAGGCCTTCTTGAAAGTTTCAATCTTCAAAAGTTATTTTTCTAATATTCCAAATGGATACGATGATCTCAGCCAGATCTTTTCCATGGCTAAATGTACAGTATATTTCTTGTTTTTATTTTTTAATTTTCCCTTTTTAAATCCCAACAATATTTTGTGAATATGCTCCCTAAAATTCCAGTGTCTGGCCTCATGATGCCTTGCGCCAATGTTTTGGTTTTGTGATGTAGACTTTAAATAGAACACAGTTCTGTTTTTATTGTTCAGATTTCCATCTGATCTGAAATTTCTCTCCAATTTCTGTGCATGCCAACATACATATAATAGTCATTGTTTATAAACATGAAATATCATTACTCACTAGGTTAAATGCACTTGTTATGTAACATCAAAGTTACTCGTGGATAATATAACATTAAAGCTATTAACATTGGATAGAGTGCAAACACTAAAACCATGAAACAGTGGAAACTTTAATTAGCACTAAATAGTGCAATGTCTATTGCTTTCTATTGTTCCATTGGTGCTATTTAGCACTAACTAGTTTGTACTGTTTCACAGTTTTAGTGTTTGCACTCTAACATATATATGATTTATTTACAAGTTTTTTAAATAATGCAATATGTATGAAGAAATTTAAATTCAATTTTCAGTAAATTACTAGGGAAAGATCTGGATTTTTTTCATCACAAATAACTGTTTCTAGGTTATGTATTATTTAGATCAAGTAGAAACAAGATGGCACCAAAGGAAATGGTCAGAAGCATGCCACATTGCTAAGAGTACAGATGCCATTAGTAACAGAGACACTGGCAGAATTTTGCCACAAAATTACACTGCTCTATTTAATAAATTTTAATCTGTCATCTATTACACATTCTTAACTTGCTAATTTCCTTGCTCGCGCAAATTGTCTTTTTGTTTTGTTTTTGTTTGCGCGCGCTATTTGTTTACAACGTAATAGCCGTTAGTTTTGACGAATTACTACCATTTTACACCCTGAAGATGGATCATGTGTCCGAAAGCTTGGTTTTAAAATAAAAATGTTTTGGTTGAAGAAACAAACAAACTAATCATATGTATTATTTGTCCCTGAACTTCATGGTGATGTCACACAGACATTATTTAATGACAACTGCATATTACGGTGATGTTATTAGAATTTAAAAACTGACTGATCCTAACTAGGGCTTTACATTATTGTAGTTAGGCCAGGGCGACAACTATTAAAATCAGAGTTTCCGGAAATTTAAAGGTTGTCCACCATAATATAAGTCTTATCTAACAGATAAAAAGGATGCAGCTATCCAATACATTTTATCCGTTAGATAGGACTTATCTGGTTGATAGCGCTATTCACCTTTTGTGCAACTGGGGCCTGGGCCTGGTTGTTCGAAAGCGGGTTAACGCTAATCCAGGTTAATTCTCAAGAATTAACCCTAGGTTAGCCATATTTAACCCTAGGTTAGCCATATTTAACCCTAGGTTAGCCATATTTAACCCTAGGTTAGCCATATTTAACCCTAGGTTAGCCATATTTAACCCTAGGTTAGCCATATTTAACCCTAGGTTAGCCATATTTAACCCTGGGTTAGTGTTAATCTGCTTTCGAACAACCGGGCCCTGGGCCCGGTTTCTGAAAGGCCGATTAGTGCTAACCCAGGATTAAATCTTAAGAAAACCATTCATTTTAAACCTTGATTAAGACTAATCGGCTTTTCAGGAACCAGGCCCTGGTGTATATCTTCAGTCTGCCTTTGTCTCTTAGTTACATGGGTAACTATGAGAAGGGCAATTGACACTTTAATAATTACTAAATATTCTATAGATTTACTGCCATCTGTACACATCAAGTTTCTGTTCTGTTATGGATGTCAGGAAATGGTGACCATTGACGGCAAATGGTAACACATCTAAGACTGCATCTGATTGGTTGGGTAGCTTTTGAAACTGATGGCCTGTTTTGCCATCCCATAATAGTGTCTAAAGACAAATAATAAATATATCATTAGTGCACAACCACAATGAGATGAAAGGTGCAACTGGAAAGTTGCATGTTTGAAATAGCCGCCCGAATGGCTCATTGTCTGGTGGGAACAACACTCAAAGTTCATGTTTGAACTTCTGAGTCCAAGTAATATTGAAAACCACTGTAATTTTTCCCACTTTTTATTATTATTATTATTATTATTAACAGTACATGTAGGGTGTTATGATGGGTAAGTTGCTTGCTTAGATTAGTTTTAAAGGATTTAACTGAAATGATTGTGAAAGTAAAACAATGTTCTAAAACATTCAAACCAGGGAAAAATGTTAAACCACAAAATCTATCCAGGCCATACCCTGTTCCTTTTAACATTCTCTCCCCTCCCTCCCCTCTACTGTCAACCCAGTCCCTTCTAAATGTACAAATTGTACTCACAGCTTTGGCAGCTTCATCAGGAGCAGCAACAATCAGTTTTTCACTATTATCAGGATTAGTAAACAACACAGAACGACTCAACAGCTTTTGGATTGAACCACCAGTACACTGTGCTAATGCAGTACATGTAACAAGACTGCCTTCATTGCCTTCAGTAGTTCCTGCATTCTGTGCTCTTGCTGTTGCTATTGCAATACCATTACCCTGCAGCTGAGACACCTGGAAACAACGGTACACTTCAGTCACAAATGTCAGGAAGATATTTGAGCTCAAATGATTGTTGCCATGACGATTAGTCTTGTGTGCGTACTGATAAATCCTTATATATAGAGTCATTTAGTAGTAACAGTACGGTTTGCACTATGCTGTGACCATACCGTGTCCAAGTGTTCTGATTGGTTGAGCAATGATTATTTTAGTGTGCTGTGATTGGTTGACTACAATGTGTTCGATTCATTCACTCATATGAAAACGATGTTGATTCATATTTATATTATTTTTTTATCTATATGTGATATTTATAAAACGAGAGGCCGTGTTGTATCGGTGGATATAGATACGAGGCGAAATGATGTCTAAAACCCAACATTCATTTAAACTGATATTTAATAATTTCCGATGGAAAAAGTTAAAGAAAATCACAAATTTGTCGGTAAGAGATGACTGTTACACTGCGATCATGCACACTGAACACCACAACTCATCCCACATTTGAAAGAGATATTGTAGGTGTCAGAAGGAACCGAGTAATATTATTCTAAAAATGCCTATGTGAAGGTCAGTGATGCGATACTAAAACTGAGACCTTTGCATACAGGCCTGTGTTTCGGGTAGTTAGTTCTAGAACTGATTAACGAAACATGAGTGTTCTATCACTTTTAGCTATAACACTCATGTTTATGCATGAGTATTATAACTAAAAAGTTATAACACTCATGTTTTATTAATCAGTTCTATAACTAAAACCTGGCAGGTCTGTATGGGGGTATAAAGGTCCATGCACCTGACCAAATGGACAGCTCCCATTGGCCTAATAGCTCATGAATTATTAATGAGTTTTAGAAATATAGAGTATACATGTAGTACACATTTACATATATTTATAATCATTATTTTAGCTTCGAAGGCCACCTGAAAATTATCAATTACGGTAACAGTTATACCCTGATCAATATAAGTCGTTATTATGTTGTAATATCCAATACATTTATCCACTGGATAAGGATAATCTAATGGATATCCACCCTGGGTAAGGATATAAGAAATGTATGTTTAATACATGCAAGTGAACTGTGCAGTACATTTATATCCACATGTGCAAGCTTTTATGGCCCTCACAATCTTTTTGAATTATTTGATTCAAACATTTATTATTTCATACCATGTGTCTTGTCTTGTTGAAATTCTTGGATGGTCTCAATGAGAACATGCAGTGCCTTGTTGTTGGTTCGTATGATAAGCTTGTACACGATCCTTCAGGTAGAGTTAACACATGAGGGACATAATCAACACCAAACGTACTCTCCCAAAAACATGCACCACCAAGTTTACAGACTAGAAGTCCTCCTGGCCTGAAACCCAAACCACCAAGAAACAATATTACATTCTATCTTTAGTGGCACTACACTAGCCAACAAGATTGTATTGTACATGTATTAGCCACTTTGGAAACGAGTAAAGGACTGGGAACGAGTTTTTATAATAATCTAATTAAGAAATGATTCCCCAAGTGCTATAAATCTGCACATAGCACAGCAGAGAAATTTTCTATTTCTTTTATAAAATACAATTATGATTTTAACCCATTGACTCCTACACCGGCCGAAACCGGCCGTAAACATCGATACTGCTTTAAAAAATTATAACTTTCTGAATTTTCATAACATCGATCTCATGGCCAGTTATTAGTGACAACTAGATAACGATGACAGGATGTCATCGAAACGTAGTAACTTAAGAGAGGATGTCAGTAAGAATCGAGATTCGCCGGTCAACTAAAAAAAAAATCGAATTTAATTTTCTTTCGCCATATCATTCCTTTCGATGACCTATTTTAGGGAAAAATACTAAAAAGTTCCAGCGATTTTTATTTTAGAAGAAATTTGCAGTTTTCAAAAACCCGCCTGATGACTGAAAATTTTCGGCTAAATTATAAGGCAACTTGGAACAGTCGGTGTGTGTTCACCTCTAGCACTACAACAACAACATTCAGCATACTTAATAAACGTTTCTTGGTCTTTTCTACTGTAGTATTTATTTTTGTGTAACGTTTGTAGTTCTTTTTCAAATTTGGTTTTAAAAAGGTGTACTGAGCGCCATGAACGGAACGTTGAAATATAGGCAATGTTTGAGGTACGAAAACGGAATCTGGTACCTAATTCTTTGAGGAAAACGCCATGCCCCAGGAAAGCTTCACCTTTGCTCTTTCAGTTTAGAAAGTTTCAACTTTGAGAATTCAAAATAGCATTTTTGAGAAATAAAAATATTATGCTTGGGACTGCCAAAATTAGCATTAATTTCGGCCTATCGCGGACATTTTTGTCGTCCAAACACAAAACGTAATGCCAAAACACGACTATCTTTCACTTTTAGTTGATTGCTGCTGATGGAAAACAATCTTCGAGTCAATAGGAATGCCTTTCAACAATGAGTCGTAAATAACCCTCGCAAAAGTTAAAATTAGCATAGATTGTCGATCAGATAACAGCATCTCACAGAAAAATTTACGAATTTTGTCTAAACGACAGTTATACGAAATTCAACCCTTTCAAGCAAGTATGAATTCTGTTTAGTTTTATATTTTATGATTAAAACTATTATTTCATGCCGCCAAAAAAATATTCGAAGGGCAGTAGCGTGACTTTCCAGCAGTTACATTGCGTTACATAATTGGCTTGTCAACAAAGTGGAGCATCCTGTCAAAATATCCAAACTCTTCATGAATAAGCGCCAGTTTTAAGTATAAATCAGCTTAATTGTTTGTAAATCTTATTTGGAGCTAATTCTAAGCATTTCAAAGTGAAGAACCATAATTTTCGGAAACGGCCAATACTACGGTGTTTATTTGTCCAATGAATATGCTAATTTTCACTATTTTATGAGATTAATGTGACTGAAATAGCTCAAATATTGTTGAAAATCATTCCTATTAACTCCAAGATTGTTATCTGTTGGCAGCGATCAACTAACAGTGCAAGATAGTCGTGTTTTGGCATTAAGTTTTGTGTTTTAACGACAAAAAATGTCCGCGAAAGGCCGAAATTAATGCTAATTTTGGCAGTCCCAAGCAAAATAGTTTTATTTCACAAAAATGCTACTTTGAATTCTCAAAGTTGAAACTTTCTAAACTGAAAGAGCAAAGGTGAAGCTTTCCTCGGGCATGGCGTTTTCCTCAAAGAATTAGGTACCAGATTCCGTTTTCGTACCTCAAACATTGCCTATATTTCAACGTTCCGTTCATGGCGCTCAGTACACCTTTTTAAAACCAAATTTGAAAAATAACTACAAAAGTTACACAAAAATAAATACTACAGTAGAAAAGACCAAGAAACGTTTATTAAGTATGCTGAATGTCATTGTTGTAGTGCTAGAGGTGAATACACACCGACTGTTCAGAGATGCCTTATAATTTAGCCGAAAATTTTCAGTCATCAGGCGGGTTTTTAAAAACTGCAAATTTCTCCTAAAATAAAAATCGCTGGAACTTTTTAGTATTTTTCCCTAAAATAGGTCATTGAAAGGAATGATATGGCGAAACAAAATTAAATTAGATTTTTTTTAATTGACCGGCGAATCTCGATTCTTACTGACATCCTCTCTTAATATCACTAGTTTTTCTCCTTAACTTTAAAACTAGATAACTCTTCAAATTTTAACCTCAAGTTAACTGACTTACAGGTCCGATTTCTGGGCATTAGTTCAATTTGTTTTCCATAAAAATCAAAAATGCGTGTTTTTGATGCAATTTTACACCTTGAAAATGAACGACATTCGACTTGGATTTTCTTCCAAAATACATCCTTGCGAAACAAAACGCCACTTCCGTCTCTCGTCTTGATATAGTCATTAATTTTTCCCTCTCTCTTCCTTAACTCGCCGAACAATAGCCATTTCCTTAGGACCACTTTCGCAAACACGTGTTTTCGTTCTGCATGCCCGAAAAGGATGCCGGGAACATACGGGAATTTTCGACAGCAAGCATCCCGCCCTTTCCATTTTTTAGACTTTTATAGAGTGTCGAGCCACTTGGTCCTACAGGCAAAATATTGCACCGGTTGCATTCTTTACAAGTCCAAAGTCGCCAAAAATGCCTTTGTAGGTCCTGGAATCCACCACAGAACAACCAGAGAGACGATTTCACAGTTGAGTCCGCCATTTTGAATTTCGTAACGGCACTGCCGAGATGTCTTCGTAAAAATCGCTTCTCGCTGCTGGGTTCTTTCAGCAGAACGGTCTCTACCACACCAGTCAAGCTTAATGATGCTGTTCTGGAGGCTTCTGTGGTGAATAATGGCTATAGAACACTCTAAAATGCAAAATTGGCCTCTTCAAAGCAGTTACAACCACTGGCCACGAAGAGATCCCAAGAAGAAAGGCAAACCACGTGAAAACGCGAGCTCACGGGCATTCAGAACTGTCAAGATTTCCATGGAAACCCCTTATATGGAATCGAAATTTCCTATGGCATGATTAGGTCCAGAAAATTGCTAAAAAACTCAAAATAGCTCAGGAGCGAATGCCGGTTAAGGCAAGTTTTGAATTTTGTTTGTTTATACAAAAATGATTGAATATCTGTTTGCGCACGTCCTGTTTGCTCTCATAGAGCACGCGGAATACTCATCCTTTGGCCAATCAGACCACCTGTTCATAGTTATTTTAAAATGTAGATTAGTCAACATACTGTACCTGAAGTTAGAGTTAGGGTCTGGCATGACATGTGCCAAGGATATGACAGGACACAAGCTGTCCCCTTCACCAAGTAGATTCTTGAGGTATGTGTTAGTATTTCTAACGTCAAACATTAAACAGGAACCATTCTGTAGTCCACAGTACATGTAATTAGTATCACTGTTATTCCAGGCACATGACCAGGCAGGCACAGGCGTAGTGTAACTGAAAACAAACCATTGAAACACTTTACTAACAGTGGACTCTCACCCAGTGAACATGTTGGAAATACCCATTGTGTTGCTTAGCATGCTAGTAATCTTGACAGTCTTTGTAGTGTACTACATAGAGTTCTATTACTACTAGGCTGATCATTCACAGGGCAGTGTACCTTTGTACAACAGTGTTGCTTAGCATGCTAGTAATCTTGACAGTCTTTGTAGTGTACTACATAGAGTTCTATTACTACTAGGCTCATCATTCACAGGGCAGTGTACCTTTGTACAACAGTGTTGCTTAGCATGCTAGTAATCTTGACAGTCTTTGTAGTGTACTACATAGAGTTCTATTACTACTAGGCTGATCATTCACAGGGCAGTGTACCTTTGTACAACAGTGTTGCTTAGCATGCTAGTAATCTTGACAGTCTTTGTAGTGTACTACATAGAGTTCTATTGCTACTAGGCTGATCATTCACAGGGCAGTGTACCTTTGTACAACAGTGTTGCTTAGCATGCTAGTAATCTTGACAGTCTTTGTAGTGTACTACATAGAGTTCTATTACTACTAGGCTCATCATTCACAGGGCAGTGTACCTTTGTACAACAGTGTTGCTTAGCATGCTAGTAATCTTGACAGTCTTTGTAGTGTACTACATAGAGTTCTATTACTACTAGGCTGATCATTCACAGGGCAGTGTACCTTTGTACAACAGTGTTGCTTAGCATGCTAGTAATCTTGACAGTCTTTGTAGTGTACTACATAGAGTTCTATTACTACTAGGCTCATCATTCACAGGGCAGTGTACCTTTGTACAACAGTGTTGCTTAGCATGCTAGTAATCTTGACAGTCTTTGTAGTGTACTACATAGAGTTCTATTACTACTAGGCTGATCATTCACAGGGCAGTGTACCTTTGTACAACAGTGTTGCTTAGCATGCTAGTAATCTTGATAGTCTTATCCATCGCAGCCGTCAACAACAAACCATCACCCTGACAGCTAAAACAGGCATCTCGTACTGGTTTTTGGTGGATCTGTACAAACTCAGAGCGTTTGACATCCAATGAACTCACCTATGTACAACAAAGGAAGTTATTGTGTATTTCATAGAATTATAATATAGCGAGGAGGCTCTGAACTGTAGGCTACAATAAGGGACACTAGCAACAATAACAATGTATAAACAAAGGAATTATCTATCCACATTGTACACAGTGTACATGTATGTGATAAAACTACTGTAGGCTACAATAAGGGACACTAGAAACAATAACAATGTATAAACAAAGGAATTATCTATCTACATTGTACACAGTGTACATGTATGTGATAAAACTACTGTAGGTTACAATAAGGGACACTAGCAACAATAACAATGTATAAACAAAGGAATTATCTATCTACATTGTACACAGTGTACATGTATGTGATAAAACACTGTAGGTTACAATAAGGGACACTAGCAACAATAACAATGTATAAACAAAGGAATTATCTATTTACATTGTACACAGTGTACATGTATGTGATAAAACTACTGTAGGCTACAATAAGGGACACTAGCAACAATAACAATGTATAAACAAAGGAATTATCTATCTACATTGTACACAGTGTACATGTATGTGATAAAACTACTGTAGGCTACAATAAGGGACACTAGCAACAATAACAATGTATAAACAAAGGAATTATCTATCTACATTGTACACAGTGTACATGTATGTGATAAAACTACTGTAGGTTACAATGAGGCACACTAGCAACAATACAGGCCCTCTGATATGGTGCGGAAAAAACCCGGAAATTGTGCGAGGAAAAAACGGAAATTGTGCGGAAAAAAGGGAAATTATGCGGAAAATATGCGATTTTTCCACATAAAGGAATGTCATATTATTTTGTTTATTATAAAATGATCTGTCTTTTTACATATGTATGATTCATAAAAAAAAATCGCCGTTTTTCTGGAAGCCCAAATAGCCAGGCCTCTAAGACAATCTACGCATAGAACGCCTGGTACATTCTAGTATGTACATTGTACACATCACATGTGTTGTAGAGGGTTTCTAAGGTGTTTTCAAAGGAAAATCACTCTGAAATAACGGTTACCTGTTAATGAAAGTTTAATTAAAGCGATTATTTGCTTTGGATTTGTTCATATTGTGCTATTTTTCATCAATTATGCGGATATCGGTAAATTACGCGATCGGATGCGATTTGATGCCAAATGTGCGAAATCAATAACACAATAACAATATAAACAAAGGAATTATCTATCTACATTGTACACAGTGTACATGTATGTGATAAAACTACTGTAGGCTACAATAAGTAGGTACACTAGCAACAATAACAATGTATAAACAAAGGAATTATCCATCTACATTGTACACAGTGTACATGTATGTGATAAAACTACTGTAGGCTACAATAAGTAGGTATAAGGGGTACTAGCAACAATAACAATGTATAAACAAAGGAATTATCTATCTACATTGTACACAGTGTACATGTATGTGATAAAACTACTGTAGGTTACAATAAGTAGGTATAAGGGGTACTAGCAACAATAACAATGTATAAACAAAGGAATTATCTATCTACATTGTACACAGTGTACATGTATGTGATAAAACTACTGTAGGCTACAATAAGGGGTACTAGCAACAATAACAATGTATAAACAAAGGAATTATCTATCTACATTGTACACAGTGTACATGTATGTGATAAAACTACTGTAGGTTACAATACAAGGTAAGGGGGGGTACTAGCAACAATAACAATGTATAAACAAAGGAATTATCTATCTACATTGTACACAGTGTACATGTATGTGATAAAACTACTGTAGGTTACAATAAGGGACACTAGCAACAATAACAATGTATAAACAAAGGAATTATCTATCTACATTGTACACAGTGTACATGTATGTGATAAAACTACTGTAGGTTACAATAGGTAGGGACACTAGCAAACAATAACAATGTATAAACAAAGGAATTATCTATCTACATTGTACACAGTGTACATGTATGTGATAAAACTACTGTAGGTTACAATGAGGGACACTAGCAACAATAACAATGTATAAACAAAGGAATTATCTATCTACATTGTACACAGTGTACATGTATGTGATAAAACTACTGTAGGTTACAATGAGGGACACTAGCAACAATAACAATGTATAAACAAAGGAATTATCTATCTACATTGTACACAGTGTACATGTATGTGATAAAACTACTGTAGGTTACAATGAGGGACACTAGCAACAATAACAATGTATAAACAAAGGAATTATCTATCTACATTGTACACAGTGTACATGTATGTGATAAAACTACTGTAGGTTACAATAAGGGACACTAGCAACAATAACAATGTATAAACAAAGGAATGATCTATCTACATTGTACACAGTGTACATGTATGTGATAAAACTACTGTAGGTTACAATAAGGGACACTAGCAACAATAACAATGTATAAACAAAGGAATTATCTATCTACATTGTACACAGTGTACATGTATGTGATAAAACTACTGTAGGTTACAATAAGGGACACTAGCAACAATAACAATGTATAAACAAAGGAATTATCTATCTACATTGTACACAGTGTACATGTATGTGATAAAACTACTGTAGGCTACAATAAGTAGGTATAAGGGGTACTAGCAACAATAACAATGTATAAACAAAGGAATTATCTATCTACATTGTACACAGTGTACATGTATGTGATAAAACTACTGTAGGTTACAATAAGGGACACTAGCAACAATAACAATGTATAAACAAAGGAATTATCTATCTACATTGTACACAGTGTACATGTATGTGATAAAACTACTGTAGGTTACAATGTGGGACACTAGCAACAATAACAATGTATAAACAAAGGAATTATCTATCTACATTGCACACAGTGTACATGTATGTGATAAAACTACTGTAGGTTACAATAAGGGACACTAGCAACAATAACAATGTATAAACAAAGTGGTATAGGAATTATCTATCTACATTGCACACAGTGTACATGCATGTGATAAAACTACTGTAGGTTACAATAAGGGACACTAGCAACAATAACAATGTATAAACAAAGGAATTATCTATCTACATTGCACACAGTGTACATGTATGTGATAAAACTACTGTAGGTTACAATACACTAGCAACAATAACAATGTATAAACAAAGGAATTATCTATCTACATTGTACACAGTGGGACACTAAGGGGTACTAGCAACAATAACAATGTATAAACAAAGGAATTATCTATCTACATTGTACACAGTGTACATGCATGTGATAAAACTACTGTAGGTTACAATAAGGGACACTAGCAACAATAACAATGTATAAACAAAGGAATTATCTATCTACATTGCACACAGTGTACATGTATGTGATAAAACTACTGTAGGTTACAATAAGGGACACTAGCAACAATAACAATGTATAAACAAAGGAATTATCTATCTACATTGTACACAGTGTACATGTATGTGATAAAACTACTGTAGGTTACAATAAGGGACACTAGCAACAATAACAATGTATAAACAAAGGAATTATCTATCTACATTGTACACAGTGTACATGTATGTGATAAAACTACTGTAGGTTACAATAAGGGACACTAGCAACAATAACAATGTATAAACAAAGGAATTATCTATCTACATTGTACATAGTGTACATGTATGTGGTAAAACTACTGTAGGCTACAATAAGGGACACTAGCAACAATAACAATGTATAAACAAAGGAATTATCTATCTACATTGTACACAGTGTACATGTATGTGATAAAACTACTGTAGGCTACAAATTTACTGCAGATGTTTCGGCCGTATAAAGTTGGAGTAAATGTAATATATATATATGTGTACCTTAGCAATGCCAAATCCAGGGTAGAGTTGATTTGATGATGATTTAGATATTACTAGTAAAGCATGGTGTTCATCAAATGACATCACTCTAGAGCCACCCTACAATTGCAGAACAACAGCTGGATTACTACATGTAAAACTGACATGTAATGACATAATTATTTAATGTATTAATTACTGTATGGTAACCACTCTAATTAATACATTTCTCGTCTCTGTCGCTGCGCTCCGCCGCTGAGAAAACATTTATATTGTATAATCTACATACAAAAACAAGGCGGTATACATAGGAGAGACACAACCAGTTATGTTTATTGGAGACGTGGATACAATACTAGGTTATATAGTTTACATGGTAATGTAGACAGTGGACTTAATTCTAATTGGCATATGATACAATTCTGACTTACAAGGGTTAACGCCAGTGTTCAAGTTCTGATATGGCATGAATTAATACTGATACGGTTTACAATACGTACATGGATGTACTGGAGTAACAATTATGTGGGAACATTTATCCCCGGTAGAACCGAGTGGTGGAACTGAAAGGATCAAGTGAGGAACAAAGGGACAACAAGCTTATAATATGGATGCTGTGAAGTCCTAAGGGAAACGAGGCGCTAATTATGATTGCCCAAATGAATATAAACACATGACTATACTATAATGGTGTTGTAGGAGGGGCTGGGGGAGGGGGGCTTGGTTGAGTGATGTAACACCAATAGAATGATAGTTTTTTTTAGGATAGCATGGACTATATACATTGGATATTTTTTATGAAACTTTAAAAATTGTTAGACAAACATCTAGTAATTTAACCTATATTAGATACAATCAGTCAACTTGCTCAGCACCAATCAGTCAAATGACTATTTAGTAGGTACTGCCGTTTGTTTCCATCAGCAAATAGTTAGAACTTCACCAACCAAAACAGGGCCTACCATCTCCACACTACTAAACTGGACTGGAGGGAATTTACAGACAAGCCACTATATACTTAAATAAACCTCTGGCAGTGACCACCCTCAGTATTATATCACATGTAATTATCAACAATCCAAGATAGAGCAAATCTTATATGACTGTGAATAATCACTGTTATGCCATGGTGCGTTCACAGCAAAGACTCCTTGAAATCCTAAACAAACATCATGTACGTTTGGCGAACAGAACCATCACGGTACATCCATCAGACCATGCCATGCAATTGTAGGTTTTCAGTGAGTCTGTCATACAAAGTCTGCTCTAAATTATTGTAACAATTACGAGCTAAATACAGTACGAACCACATGTACCTAATTATAGGAAATATTTTCTATTATCATTCGACTCATTTCTATCTGCAGTTTTGATTGGCTGAAAGACCTGCAAATAACTGCATACAAATAACGGTCTGAGCATGCGCAGTGAAGATTAAGCAATATTCGCTGCAAATAACGGTCTGAGCATGCGCACCCTATTGATCATTCACAGTGTAAACATGGCAGCTTGTTTTCCCGAGCTTTCAGAAGTTCTTCTGAAGAAGAGATTGACAATATAGCTCTAAAAACAAGCATAAAAATAAAAAAGCGACTAATGAGTCGAATGATAAAACAATTATTGAACTCGGTTATTGCAAAATATCGTGATTTGTCTGTGCCTCGCTTTCAGTTATCGGCAATCGGCAAATAACTGCCGCAGATGGCATCGGCAAATAACTGATAGCTAGCCACTGGCAAATCACAATATTTTGCTCAACCTCGTCCAATAATTGCTTATTGATAGCATACAGCACATGTAGTAGATGATTACACAGATAAATAAACCATTTCACATAGCAAACTAGACATTTGTACATGGATTACCTTAGATATTTGAGAACTTCTTTGTAAAACATAACATTTACTGGATGTAAAGGAATGACTTGTGACTTCTCCTACAGTTCTTGTGTCTGTTTTCTTACAGGTACAGGCACCCTGGCTGTTTTAACATGTAAACACATGGTTATCACATCAATGTATTTACCTACTTGTTACATAATAACAGGTCCATTAGTCACAGTTTTCCTAGATTTGGGACTATGATTGAGTTGACTAGCTGTAGGTGTATCAGTAGCAGGCTCTAGCTAAAACATAGGTGGCTCAACTAGTATCAAGCCAAGGCAAAAAATTATGTGCTTTAGCTTTCAGAATAGCAGTTGCACTTGTTCTGAGTAGTAAGGTAAATGCACCACTTCCTGGCTTATAGGAACTTTGACAACTATATGTGAGGAACAAACCTTGTATTGAATTAGTGGCTATTCGCTCATAGAACAGTTTGCAATACTAAGTAATGAAATATCTGCTTGCGAATTCATATAATTTTTATATAATTGAATATTTGGTAATCAGGCATGATATAATTTGAAAACGAAAGTAGTTGTCACTGATTTGTAGATTTATTTTATTTAGACATGTCAGTCGTGATACTGTAAAAACCCTGTAATTTGCATAGCTCAACACAATTACCGATGAAGGTCACAGTATCACGACTGAAACGTCTAAATAAAATAAATCTACAAATCAGTGACAACTCCTTTTGTTTTCAAAGAATTTATATGCTTTCCCTCTTATCAACTAAATAATCTACAATATTTATTAAATTGTTACAGAACTACATTGTACATGTAGATGGTATCATTATGTTGTTGTGTGGCCTCATGTACAAAATGTAGCTTCTTGGGGTCAATGCATTCACTACCTCCCCTAGGGGTGATAGGACATCACATGTGGTGTGGGACTCCATTTGCCGCCAAGTGGTTGACTAGCAAACATGTTTATTAGAACAGTGCTACAATATATCAATGATTTATATAAGATGGAAAACTGGCCTTACTTTGCAAGAACCAATTCTTGTTGCTGTAGTAAAGTCATCTTCAGTCTGTCACATTCTGTTCTAACAAGTTGATACTGTAGTAATGCTCTGGCTTCTGCCTCTTCTGCGTTTTGTCGTAAATTTTTCTCTTTTTCAAGATCTGCTACAGCCCTGTCTCTCTCTGTAGTGTCAATTGTCTTGAGAGCCTTCGCATAGATGTTGCGAATATGTTTACGCTTTGCTGGGGCATTACATTGCGGGCACTTTTCTAACCCAGCTTTTCCTTTCAACCATCTTTCTATACAACTACATGTAGAAATGAGAAATTGAATAATAATATTTAGTGGTTGCTACATCACATGTAGTTGTGGATAATGTATTACCAGGATTTAATAATAATAATAATAATAATAATATATTATAACTAGTTGTTATTGACAGCATACTTGTGGCTCGGATCTGTAGATCTGTACATGTACATCTACCAATACAAAATGGCCACTCATTTTGGAAATAGTAAAGCCTGCTCCTCACTAGCGACATAAGCACAAGCAACATACGCAGACTCAGGACACCATTTATGCAATTGTGTGACAAACGACAAGTACCGTTAATGAGCAATGCATTACTGCATGAGTCTGCGTATGTTGCTTGACAAGACTTGAGTTGCTCAGGTAAGCCAAGGAAATGCAGTACATGAAGACATTTTCCTTTATTAGCAACTCAGCAATGTGAATTCATTCTTAATTGACCTACCTTCGTCCAAATAAATGTCCACATGATAAAGACGAAAGTCTGTGAGAACCAGAATTAGACCATGGTTCAAAACAGATTGGACAACATTGAGCCTAGTGAATAGAACAAGTCATTGAAATAAAGTCATTATTATTATTATTAAGATAGAAAATCATTAAATATTATGATAATAAGTTATAGGCAACAAACACAAGTATAGTTCTACATACACACATTAATCTCTTGCTTTATAGTAAATACACATGTAGTAACCATAATGTTGGTAAATACTCACTCATCCGGAAAAATAAAATTCTCTGACTTTTCCCTGACTTTTCCCTGACCCAAAACCATTTTTCACTGACCATACTACTGTACACTTGTTTTACTATGATATCCTGCAGTATGACTTACATGTACTATACTCTTTTTACTGATGCAATATACAGTATGTATGTATGAAGAAATACATTTACATGGACCATATATAGGTCAATGACAACTTTTAAACTTTTTTGTGAGTTTTCATCAATATTGATCACAATCTGTCTAAAAGTTACCTATAAGCTTATGTCAAAAGTAAATAAGCTTAAGTTAACTTAATAGATAATAAAATAATAAAAATAGACACCAAATCACTTCACGGATCGCGGAACGTGTAAACTGGTATGATATCACAGAGAAAGAACTGAAAGATCAAACGGCAAACTTACATCGTCATCTCTTTCTGGTGATTTCAGCGGCGATTTCACGAGAACTTTTGTTCGTTTCGAAGCTTTGAATTTCGCTTCATCTCGAAACTCGTCTGGCGATTGACGAGCAACTGGATCGCTTAATAACCTTGAACGAACTGAAAGATCGGCCATCTGAGGAGTCAAAACAGGACGGTGTTGTTCAGTAGTTTGTGTACGATCGGCGTCTTGTTGCTCGGTGTTGTCGTTTTCAACGTGAACCACTTCTTCAATCTCCATGTCTTCGATGTTTTCTTCATTTTCTGGACTTGAATCTACTCTTCTTGCTGTAATATCACCTCCTTCTATATTCTGGGACATTGTTTCTGATGTCTTAACGTTTCAAAGTCTTTAAAACTACTATTTTGGCACAGTTAAATCACAGTTAAATTACGTTCAATCGTCAATTAATGTTAATTTCTTCTGAATTAAATTTCCGCGCCAGTTTACATTGCAACTGCGCATGCGAGAAAGACCGCTGGTCAAAATATCGAGATAATACATGCTCCAAAAGTCCTCAAACAATCGTAGATTAATTTTTTGAAAGCTCAAAAAGCCTTGAATTCTCGTCTCGGTGATTTTTGAATCAGGCTTCCGCTTGTATTTTAGGAATAAAATAAAAACAATAGATGATCAACGATTGGGATTCCTGTTTAGTTTACCACGTGACTATGGCCTTCGGGAATGGCCGTGTGTGTGGAAATATCGTAGATATTGCTGTGAAATAGCTGGATTAAGGTAGGTAAACGCTTTGTAATGATAGTAAAAAGTACATCAAAACTTAAATAAATAATCAAGGAAATGTTTAGTCAATGTGATAGTTGAAATCATGCAGGGTTTAAGCCAGTAGTTTGTTCGACATGTTGGGGTCGTTTGTCGGTTCATTTCCACGTGTGCATTGCACATCGCTTGTCCAAACGACATTAGTTCTGTAAATATCTTTTCAGATACAGCAATTATTGTGTTCTAGCGATGTTCACTGTTTGTAAACATTGACGTCACTTTTGCTTTGTAATGTTAATATGCCAACCATGAATCATGATTACAAATAGCTCTTCTGTCTTCACAAGCGGCATCTCTAATTTTATTACGGAACCAACGGAACCTGCTGTAAATTGCTAGAAATTAATAGCAATTACATGCAAATGTTATAAATGTTCTTATTCATTCATGACCTCTCTCGTGAGATGTATTGAAGAACTGAAGTGAATATTTACTCGATGTGAGTACAGTCACAGTCACACAGCGTTCTTGACTTTTACAACTAACGTTGACTCATCCTGAACACCTTACATACTCCAAAGAAAAGTTCTAAAGGGTTAGTTCGTCTTTCTGTTTGGCAAAATAATCGTTTTATCATGTGGAAATTCCACAAAATTCGTGCTCTTGCAGTTTAGCTTGGCGCCATTAAAAAAAACACAGGAAGCCCATGAGCAGCCAATATTTTACGTCTTTTACCCGTTTTCTAATGTACAACTTTAATATACAACTTTAATATACAACTTCGTAAGGACTTTTGGCGGTGCTTATTAAAGTTGTATATTAAAGTTGTACATTAGAAAACGCGTAAAAGACATAAAACTTTGAAATCTAGAAGCTTGGAAATGCAATTTCCATCATTTTGGGCATCAAATTGAGTGTATCAGAAAGACCAGATCTCATATCAACAACAACAACATCTTTTTTAATTATTTACAAATCTACTGAGCCGAAAGTGACAGCTAGTATGCACTTTCCTGTGATCTGAAGACCATTCTATACTTGTGTTATTTAATTTTTTACAATAAGATTAAGAAAATGCTAGCAAAGAGCAGCACCCTGCACATCAAACCACAGGAAGCCCAAGCTGTGGTTTTGTGGAGAATATCGTAAAAATATTTTCTCCTGTAAATACTGTAATAAAAGACTTGAAACTGTGGTAGTGTCTTGTGGTCTTTATTTACTATCCCTGTGCAAATTTTCAGCGAATTTCAGCATTTTTTAGTGTCTCCCCTCACCCAGTAAAGAAAGAAGGCAAGGAAGGAGACGAAGCTCGAAAAATGGCTTCCAAAGCCGTTCAAATATTGCTCGTTTTTTTCGTGAAAATCACCTGGGATTCAAAAATTAACCCCCATCAGCCAAGAGGGGATAAATGTACAATCCATCTATGCCAGTAATGTTAGCATACCTTCATAACTGAAGCTATCAGCCGCTGGTGACTCCATAATTCATCGCCATAAAAAGACCCGTTTATGCGTGACTCGGAATATCGACGACAACCAAACGGTCGCCACGGTCGAAGGACCTGGGCACTAGCAATAATCGAACCCGCGGGGGGATATGGTAGTTAGTTGGGCCACACACCCGAATCTAACTATGGCACGGAGGTAAGTTTGTTGCAGGGATGTTTTGCGATCAGTATTGCACCTGAATGGTATAAGGTATATTAAATAAGCATAAAACTAGTTTTACTCGTAATTTTGTCGTGTAGGCTGACGTACGAGCAACAAGCATAACCATATCCCCCCTGCAGGTTCGATTATTGCTAGTGCCCAGGTCCTTCGACCGTGGCGACCGTTTGGTTGTCGTCGATATTCCGAGTCACGCATAAACGGGTCTTTTTATGGCGATGAATTATGGAGTCACCAGCGGCTGATAGCTTCAGTTATGAAGGTATGCTAACATTACTGGCATAGATGGATTGTACATTTATCCCCTCTTGGCTGATGGGGGTTAATTTTTGAATCCCAGGTGATTTTCACGAAAAAAACGAGCAATATTTGAACGGCTTTGGAAGCCATTTTTCGAGCTTCGTCTCCTTCCTTGCCTTCTTTCTTTACTGGGTGAGGGGAGACACTAAAAAATGCTGAAATTCGCTGAAAATTTGCACAGGGATAGTAAATAAAGACCACAAGACACTACCACAGTTTCAAGTCTTTTATTACAGTATTTACAGGAGAAAATATTTTTACGATATTCTCCACAAAACCACAGCTTGGGCTTCCTGTGATCAAACAAACTAAATGATTTTACAATTATGGCACTTAAAGAGAACTGTAGCCTAAATTTATCTTTAAATAAAAACAAAGAGAATGTTGTGTACATTCATTTTCTAAATGAATTTCCAATTGTTTTTATTTTGATGGAGAAGGAACTTGAGTTTTAATTTTAAAATGACATGGATTACCGCTGAATTTACCGCGGCTCACTTCAGTAATTATTCCCCATGTCTGACGTCACCTTTCCCAAGGGAAAGTGCAATCACAATGTAGAGTAATTATAACTGCATTGTATTTTCTTGAACCCGAGAGAATGTTGTGAACGATTTTAATATTCCCCATAAACGACGTCACTAACAAAAAGAACTGAGCCGATGGTAAAACGGTAAAATGGCGGATGATATTCTATATTGAACGTAAATTATGATGATACAGTACCGGTCAGAAGTATCTTAACATGTGTGTGCATGCAATTTGAGTGTAGTACACTCACAACTACACTCATCTGAGTGTAGTACACGCACCTACTTCACTGAGTGTAGTACACTCACACTGCGTGTAGTTTTCTTTTGTTATACAGTCCTTTGTTTGGTCTTTGTTTCATAAAGAAAAGAGCAATCGGTCTTTAGAAAGTTTGGTTCGATCACCGTAATACCGATGCGGCGATACCGCCGATGTTGTTGTTTACAATGTTTAGCAGTGGGAAATTTTTCATTACAGATGTTCGTTAACTGTACTGATTGATTATTTTATAACATATATTTATTGTAGAATGCACACAGTCAAGAAAACAACCATTTTACAATGTAAAACAGCAGTGAAACAGGTTTATTCCCACGGACTGTAATTAGCGTTACAGCTTCCGTACGGCTGTGACTTGTGTCACACATTCTCAACACAAGAACATAATTTTGGCCAAATATACAGCTATTTCAAAAAACGTTGAAAACTGAATACTGCATACTGAATAGTGCATTCCAAGACCAAAGGGCATTGTGGGCCTCGTTATTTTGAGATAAAAAGTAAATACAGCTATTTCAAAAAATGTTGAAAACTGAATACTGCATACTGAATAGTGCATTCCAAGACCAAAGAGCATTGTGGGCCTAGTTATTTTGAAATAAAAAGTAAATATACAGCGATTTGTTCGCAATATGGAGCTGGTATATTGTTTCTGATGGAATGCACTAAAAATAAAGTAAATTATTATTATTTATATTACTTTAGACAATAATACACAAGTCCCAAAATGCATTTCGGTCTTGGAATACACTATTATTCAGTATCAACGTTTTTTGAAATAGCTGTATACAGCGATTTGTTCGCCATATGGAGCTAGTATATTGTTTCTGATGGAATACACAAAAAATCAAATCAAATATTATTATTTATATTACTTTAGACAATAAAACATGAGTCCCAAAATGCATTTCGGTATTGGAATACACTATTATTCAGTATCAACGTTTTTTGAAATAGCTGTATCTCCAAAACTAGCATTTGAATAATGTTATCATAAATATGGTCTTTTTACTGCAAATAGTTCACAAAATGTTTGTGCTTCAACTTCAATCTAGACAAACCTAAAGGTGACAACTAATATATGCAAATTACTCGTCTGTCACCTCGGAACATTCTTTACGGTATTTTTGTTTCTATTTTAGTTTTTGAGCTTTGAAACTCAAATCTCAAATCTTCAGCTGTAACTGACTGAAAATTATGACCAGAGAAAGATTTTCAGATGGTTTTAGAATGATTTATCAGATTGATAAAACAGAGATCGTTATCGTCGCGTCACCGATCTTTTCACAAGTTGTGACCGTTTGATTCCGGTACACGCCATACTTTAAGCTGAGTTTCGATCGCCAATTGTCCATAAAATAGATGAACTCTCTTCTGTTTTCTTCCATGGGTTTCTCAAAGTTTTACAAGCGTAAATTTACTTTGAAGGTCACAAGGTTCAAATGTTTCGGTCTTGTAATTGAGACGTACGACGTAACATATTTAGCGTTTTGGTAAACTCCATTCACAGAGGTTAGTCCAAATAAATCACCAATGTTAAAACTTCATTCTAAGATCGAACTATCATCGTCGAAACAACTGGTTCTGAGTTTTTTCACATGTAATTTTCTTTGTTTGCGAACACAATGGAGAGAAGTTAATGAGCTTCGGAAGTGCGTGTAGTTACTACACTCGTTCGCATGGACTCAACGCACCTGAGTGTAATACACTCAACTGAGTGTACTACACTCCACATGCACACGCAGTTTACACTCAGAATACACGCAAAAAATGTTAAGATACTTCTGACCGGTACTGTATCTAAGAAAGATTTGCAAAAATTAATACTCATGTAATGCTAATGTAAGACATCTAACTTTCTTGAGAAAATAAATTTTGTCTTCAGTTCCCCTTTAAAGTGCTACTTGGACAACAACAACAACAACAACTTTATTGTGCTCATTTGTGATTACATTGAGATATATGCGTATCTGTGTATACAGACACACATATATAGATGTGTATAAAATTTAATGTTGGAATTGAGCACAGCTACTCAAAATAGCTAAAAACGGCTAATCGAGTTGAGCAGCTATGGTCAGTCAGTTACGGTAGTCGAGGCAAGAAGTGAGAAAACATGTCATATAAAAGTCGCTTTATACTTGGCAGTGGAGAACATTAGTTCAGTGTTTTTCCAGTCAGATGAACATGGTAGGGATTGGCAGAATATATCAGTATTCTTATTGGATCCGTTTTGATGGATGAAGTCGGGAAGAGTTCTGAGTACACAAAATTCTTTCCAAGTACGCAACATTCTTTTGTTTACAAGAAAATTCACTCTTACAAACAAGGGATATAATTCATGTCAGCAACCATGCATATCCCATTGCATAGAACAAAAGGGGGAGTTCGTAATTATATTGGTACATGAAGTATTTTCCCACTAACACGATGACATAGTGTCTACTGCTTCTGAAAAAGCAGTAGACACAAAAATAGGGTCCCGATTGGAACCATGTGTCTACTGCGATAATACTAGTAGAGTATGGCATAATAAAGAGCTGTCTTTAATTATATTTCTTGATTTTCGGCTCTTGAGGGAGTGAATTATTTTTCGTAAACAAAGTCGAGACAGTCTCTGTCTCTTCGAGTTTAATACGTACTGATGAAACCACGTTTTTAAACTAGTTTACAAGGTAATTCAATACCAGACTATATATCAATATATGATGTAGATTGTGGAGTTGTTATACAATTTTGCTTCTGCCGTATAATATAATTTTTGATAACTAGGCACAGCTTTCATAGACAAGAAGGTGACTCGACGAAGTGGCGTGTTTGTCTGGGGTCTTTGACAACGCGAAGACATCTCATTCCTCCATAAATGGCATTATTTGGATAATTATCTCTCGAAAGGGCCAAGATATCCTGAAACGAGCCCAATAACAACAATAATTCTCGTTACGAGGCTCAATTTTCCCATTGTTGGGCTCATAATTCCACTTTAACACTGGTCATCCGCATCGATCGGAGAGTGTTGTGGTGATATTTCGGCTACAAAATGTGTCGAAAACATCAAAATATCTGAAAGATTCTCGATAAAACAAACCTTACACAGTCTACTTTTAAGGTGGCTCCGTCGAAATTCCAGACGCATTCGTCTGAAATAAAACTTCGGCCATAACTTTTTTAATATTCGCGTGATGGACTATCAGACTTGGAGAAAGTTGAAGCTATTATTTGTCAATATTACAACATAATTCGATTTCCCTTTCCGGAAATATTCTTAGTGATATCGGAGCTACAGTGGACCTTGTTCTCGCTACTTAAACGCGCTCAAAAAAAAATTTGTCCAATGTTTTTGCGTACAAGTTTGTGAATCGTGTTCAATTGACTTAGTGAATATCCTAACTAAGTTTCAGCAAAATCGGCGAAACCAAAATCAACAGGTTATGTATTTTAGTCATGAATTTGAATGCTGTTCTTTTGTTTGCAAGAAAATTCACGGATAAGGGGTATAATTCATGTCAGCAACCATGCATATCCCATTGCATAGAACAAAAGCGGGAGTTCGTAATTATATCGGTACATGAAGTATTTTCCGATCAACACGATAACATAGTGTCTATTGCTTCTGAAAAAGCAGTAGACATAAAAATTATTAAATATAAGGCTATGCACTGACAATTCATGATTTCTACTGACATTATCATGGAACAATGTGAAGTGCTGTGGTCTGAAAGTTGTAAACTTTGTGAATACACAGGTACACCACACCGATTTTTAAGCTTGTTAAAACATCTTAATATCCTATTCTTTGTCATCAGAATCACCATCGGAACTATCAGAAAAAGTGTCTGGCTGGGGCAAGTTCAGTATTTTCAAAGCTGAATTCACTTCTTGTTCCCACATTTCTGCTTCTTCCTCCAACATTTGTGCTTCCTTTTCCAACAATTCTGCTTCTTGCTGCAATATTTCCAGGTTTGGAGTTATTGCAGGATCAAGATCAGCTTGCACTGCAGCATCAGAAAATGCTGGTCTTGCAGCTTCCTTTCCTTTGGCGATTTTTCTTCTGGGCTTGACCTTCCACTGTTTCACAGAATCTTGAATCAGCTGGCTAGAGTATTTGACCTCTGGCCCATGCAGTGTGATATGCGTAGCTGCAAAGGAAACATTGCCTTTTTGAAATGCTTTGCTTAAGTGAGCAAGGGTGGGCAGCACTGCATGCAGCATGTAAACTGTTGAAAGAAACTTGATGTTTGTACTCTGCTTTAGTAGGCCTGTTGCCAAGGAATCACCTCCCTCTTTCATGGTGTGCAGAGTCTGACATAATATAATGCTCAAAATCATTAAACACCCCTTCAATTGCATTATCCATTGATAACCACGTCGTTCTGCATGCCTTTTTAAAGCTCTTTGCCACTCTTTTCCTTCCCTTTGCCGACAAATTAATTTCTTTCATGGTCATAACTGCTTTACCATAAGCAGCAGTCCCCTTTGCAGAGTTGTTGAAAAACGACCACAAATGCATTAGAATCCTTTCAACAGTTGAAACATATAAGACATCATTGTTTGCATCTCCACATGCAAGTGCTGGGCGATAACAAATGCAGTGAACATTAAGAAGCAGCTGGGACTCTTTACGAAGTTGTGATGCTACACCATTTCTTTTGGACGTCATCACACTGCATCCATCTGTTGCAAGACCAGAGAGCTTCTTCACATCTAAGCCACTTTCATCTAGCTGCTTCATTACTGTGTTCTTTATTGTAGTTGCATTTGCAGAATTTGAATCTTTCAACAGATCGTCAACGCCAATGAATTGAGTTGTCGCTTTGTTTGTATTAACATCAACAAAATTGATAAATGATACAAGCTGCGCTATGTTTGTAATATTGCACACTTCATCAGTGAGAAGACCAAATGTGTTGGCTTCCTTTATCTTCTCCACAATAGCTGACTTTACCATCTCACCAAGAAGAAGAAACATTTCCCTTGCAGCACCACTAGAACGATGTTCAAAAAACTTCATGTCAACTACACCAAGTCTTTCTGTAAGGTCAATCAGGCTGTTGAACTTCTTGTTTGGTAGTTCTTCTTTGGCCAGCCAGTAAAGAGTCAGAAAAGCATTGTGGTATACATCCTCTCTTGACTGCTCCCTTTCCTGAACTTCCTTGTGGAACATAGAGCTTCTTCTCATCAGTTCAGCTTCGACAGAAGACTTATGTTGCTGTGAATTGCTGTGTTCTACAACGGCTATGCGTTTAAATCTTACAGAAGGATTTTGATTGAATTTTGCTGATTTATTTTGCAAATTTATTGCATTGTGCTTTTTGCAAAGTAGACAAAACATGCCATTCCCTTCTTCGTAAAGAAGCCAAAAGTAACCAGTCTTCTGACAAAAGGCAATTTTTGGATCAAGGACCCAATGATGCTGGAAACAATCCTTGCTTCCACCAGTTTTCAGGCATTTCACTTCCTGAGAAGTGAGATTTAAACAATTTTTCTTTGTACAAGTATACTGACTGTGCACAATGGAGGGATCTTTGAATGCTGCCTCTATGAAAGATTCACAGTCTTCTGGAGTATTGGGCGGGATGGGAGCAGGGTGTGCAATGAAACTCAATCGTTTCAACCTCAGCAGATTCATTTGTTGTGGGTGTATTTTGACTTTGATTTGAAGCAGTAGCTTGGAAAAAAACAATCAAAAATACAATGTTTTGTTGAATTAGTTTTTAAAATGGATAAATGGGGAAAGCTGTAACTGAACACAAGTTACGGATACACATCGTATTGTTTTTACTTGCACACGCAACAAAGGATTGGGTTTCCTGTGGTTTGTTATTGTTAACGACGTGATTCAAACGATTATTTATTATAATATAGGAGTTTTTTTTATAAACTAAATGCGATTTTGAGACAGCATTATTGGTTTATAATGACGGCTAGTTGGGAGACAATATATTTGGTATTAGTGGAGTCGTGTAGCAACGGAGCCAATACCTGGAATATATTTTTTCCCAACGCTGTCGTTATAAACCGATAATGCCATCTCAAAATCGTGTTTAGTTTTGTATCGCAATTCTAACAAAATGGCACGAAAAAGGGAAATACTGGTTAGTTTTCATTGATTGAAAGCGAAATTCTCCATAAAAGCGCACGCAATATCACTCAATTACACGCCATCGAGCGAGCGATAAAAAGAACTTTTAAAACGTAATTCTACGTTTTCTTGTTACTTGGGCTTCCTGTGGAACGCCCAAGTCTAAGATTACAGACGGTTATTCTTGGTATACGCCAAATGTGCAAGTGGTCACCATAGCGCATGCGCATGCTAATCTTCTCTGTATCGTTCCAATTTTTGAGTATACAGAAGTTGTGGTCAGCAGCTTATCAACGAAATTCAAGATGGCAGACGTACGTAACGATAAATCAAATCACCAGCAGCATTCAAAAAGGATTTTGCCGTGCTCCCCTGCTCGAGCCAGTCGAGTCGTTCATTAATACTGCTTAGTAAACATGCAAATATCCTAGAGAATACTTTTTGGCCTTGCAATTCTGTCTGAAAGTGTATTTCTAACGGATGTCTGTGGCTTAGTAAGAACTCGATCGTAATTCAGTATTGAGGTTGTGAAATCGTTTCTTGCAAGGTAATCGAAATGTGCTTCGCCATGCAGCTGTCAGGTAGGAGTGTGAGTGTTGAAGCTAATTACGTATGCATGCTCTACTGAGTCACGCAACGAGTGACTTAAATTCTGCAAGTAATACATGTAGGCTAAAACTACTTCTGTATGATGATACAAGCTATTAGGTTTCACATTTAAAATCTATCAAAACAGCTTTATTAAGAAGCCCAAGTTCACGCTAGTAGAGCGTCTTGTTCAATTTAGAATCAAGTGAATGACAAATTCGATGAAATACAAACAAATTTTGCACCATTATTGTGAGTCATTATCGGAAAATAATGCCGTCTCTCTCTAGATCAAAATCTTAAGAGAATCGCGATATTATAAAGAAACTTGAAGACTCCAGCCAGAGTATATAATCTTCAAACCTCTGCTCGATTTGAACAGAATATCAATTATAAAACAATTCTCAGTTGCATCTACAAAACACAGGTTTCTGCCGAAATATTATGCTCTTTGTATAAAATATTCCCTACTGAATGTTATGAGCTGATCTAGCTGAAATTCGTGGCAATGTTTGTTTCATAATAATAAGAAGCAGTAGACACAACTATAAGAGAGAACATCAAAGACAGTTATGCTTACCTGAATCTTTTATTAGTGGCCTTGATCATCAAACTATCAAACATAACCAAGCTCAAGGTGTGAAATGTTTGTTTACGATTACGAGAAGTGAGTTCTTGGGATGATTATTATTCACATAAACGACTTGTTTGATCCTAAATCTTTTGCTCAAAAAGCCTTTATTACCAAATGAAAAACATTTATTTGGAATCTGGATGAATCTGAACATTTCTCATACACTTTTTTCGCAGTTACTTGTTAGTTTGTTTTGGTGTTGTGTGACACCATCCACACATGCAACGTGAACGGATCAAACCGGTCACAAACTTGAGAAAGTGAAGTTTGATATCTTCATAGTCCTAACTTTAGTTCTTCACAATTTGAAGATGTTTTAAGACATGAATTGCAAGTATAAATACCGATCAGAGCGGCTGCCAGGGAATAATTTTCATAAACTTGTCATCACTTCACGTTTCAGCGAACGACAGACTGATCGTAATTTGTTCATCAAAGCAGATAAAACATCAAGTGCTTTCATCTTATTGAATAATTGCCTGATTTGTTGTGGGATTCCTTGCACATTTGAGCTTCAACTCTAACAAATATATCATCTTTGCGGGTAAATCAATTAATTTTGCGTATTATTGCGGTCTATTGTCTTATGCCTTGAAATGCAAATTGCAGCTTTTATGAATAATGACCGAGGCACAAAAGAAAACTGCAAAAGTCCGCAAATTGCGGTTCTCTTAAAGAAGTCTTTTTGTGGCGCAATTGTGGTTATTAGCTGTTGCAATAATTTTAGTTGGTACTGTATTTCCGTTTTTTACAATACGAACAAGAAACTTCTTTCTTGTTGTTTTAAAGGTTTTAATGACAACATTTCAGCACATAGCAGTAATCAGAATGTAACAAAGTGCTTGAACCATATATGCAGCTCTGTAGAGGGATTTTCCTGCTTGAATTGACGTGATCGTCAATATTACGCTCTTAATAATACGACAATTAAATTAAGAGTGTCGTTGTACGTGGGTATCATTATTTCACTTTAAAAGATGCTTCTTCCACGTAAATGGATTTTTATTATCCAAGCTTTCGGGCCCTTGGCCCATCATCAGGGATGATGATCAGGGATGATGATCATCAGGGATGATGATGGACCAAGGGCCCGAAAGCTTGGATAATAAAAATCCATTTACGTGGAAGAAGCATCTTTTAAAGTGAAATATGATAATTGTACGACTTGGTCCTTCGATAGTTGTGCAGTCTGTGTGAGCGGGATAAACAAAAGTTATCTTAATTTGGACATCTTAAAGTTGTAATTTAAGAGCTTTGTCATACCTGTTAGTGACTGCACCTTGTGGAATAATCAGGGTAAAATCACCTCGATTAGACTGACAAGGTAGGTCTTTTATGAATTTTTATTTCTCAGACTTCGCATCTTCAGACTTTCAACAATTGGATTGAATGTGTTTAGAGGATAATAACAATTGCCTTTATAGTGATATTTAGTAAATGAAATTAGTTTTTGAGTGAAATAATCGAGCTATAACAAGACTAATTTTTCATATTTTGACCATTTGCCTCAATTGGTATGAACTGTAAAATTATAATTTTCGCCAAAAATGTTTTTCTAGAATTTAAAACATCAATGTCTATGTCTATAGAAGTTGTGATAAAAGTATCATTTCTTAGAAGAGCGTACTTTAGGAGATATCAGCTAAAGCGTTTAGCCTGCTTTTCCTCTCAATCGAAATGGCCAACATGGCCCCTCGTTAAGTGTTCATCTGCTGAGCGTATACTCAAGTGAATTGTATTGATTGACCATTTTTAAAACTAGAAGAGTTGCCCTGCTTGTGGAACACATTTGAATGAAATTGGTTTAAATGCACCGGAGAATGACCATCATTCATTTGCCCTTCACTGGAGGGCATTTTGGGTTGAATTTGTGGCACATGGGCCATTTCTATGGCAACAATAAATTTGATGACCCCAACATGGGGTGTTTTTGTGCACCCCCCCTGGGTGGTCTACCTGCACACAAAATGTCAAAGTGGGGGAAAATTTTCATTTTCAATGTTGTTTGATTTTCTTATTCACCTTCTCATAAAATGTTACTACATCATGTGGATACACGCTTTGCAAATTTATTCAATACCAACTCAATACCGATATACGCCCGACTCAAACTAATCGAAGTCCCCCCCCCCCCACACACAAACTCACAAAATTTACTAACTGTATAGTATCAGCAGCCAAGTGTCTTTTTATGAAAGTATAACTGAAACTGTCAAACTAGAACTGGAACTATATAACTGGAAACTATTCTTTGCGCCTGTCAACATTTGATTACTTCAGCAGTGCGGATAATATGGACAATAGAGACCTTAAGATTGAGGCTTTTCCTGATTTCCCGCGAACCGCAAACCGCGTTCATTTGCCACCATGACACACTTCTTTCTCGTAATATTGAGTGTACTCATTAAATGTTGTATGTAGAAACAGGATGGTGTGTCTGCCGGGACAAGGCCAAAGCCATCAGCCACTATGCATCGTATTTCTCTGATGTACATGGTTGGATATAATACCAATCCACGGTGGGTAGTGCTTATGTACATGGTTGGATATAATACCACGAGTGCTTCAATGTACGTATCTATCCACGGTGGGTAGTGCTTTGGTCTCGCATTGAATTGTGTAGAAGGCATCAATGAAGCTTTGCCAGTGAAAAGCCGTAACATATTTCGTACAGTATTATAACTGACTTTACATATCCTTGCTGTTGCAGCAATGGACCGAACTCTTATATACGTGACAATAATATCAATTCGCTTTTGGAGGGGGTATATGCTGCCTCCAGTTGGAAAGCACCCTCGTTTTGATTGGTATTCCAAGGCATAGCAGTTTTTTTGCGATAGGATAAGCAACAAAATCAGCTGAAAACATTAAATCCGTGCACAACTGACCATGAAATAATGTGACTGTCTATTGTTATTCAATAATACAGTATTCCATAACACAGTTTTGGCGCTAAATTTGAATTGCTAATTTGTAGTTAAAACATGTTTGTTCTTTTCGTTCGACTGATTTACTACGAGTTGAACATGGAGTCTTGTGGACGCACTTGTGTGAAATGTAGAAACCACGGAATAGTTAGTGTCCTTTGTGGACACAAACTAATTTTCCCGTACAGAATGTGTGCTTGTGCAGGGCTCGAAATAGTTTTTTGGCAGGACAAATAAATTTTGGCCTGCCATTTAGTATTTTTGACCTGCCACAAATTTACGATAAAAAATGTGCAATTTTCACCTTTTTAGTAGCAATCACATTGTTAGACCATGCCAAGCGAAAAGAGACTAACTTGCAGTATGCAGTACACAAAGTAAGACAAAACGTTCAAATCAAAAGTAAAGTGTAATCATACAATGTACATTGTTGTCATAGTTTTCAGGCCACTGACTGTCACTGTGACTCACTGTAGAGAGTATCTGCAAATGGGCTACTTTTACTGACTTGAAACTACTCTCATTATCAACATTATTATTTGCTACATGTATTTAAGAAACACCAATGAAGAATTAAACATCAAGGTACTCAACAAGAACATGCACCATATACTGATGTGTTAATTGATGCAAAAATCGAACAATAAAATTTAACAACTCAAGAGTTTTGTGGTGTCTTTCTTTGAAAATGAATGCTATATTTTGTAACAATGAATCCATCAAAAACTGGCAGGAGAGACTTCTGAATGGAGAACAACTGACATCACATGAGTTATTAATCCAGTACTACCACATCAGTTATCATCTTGATCTAGCAGGTCCTTGACAGCTTCCATAACCTCTGATTCAGGTAGTTTCCTTTTCTTTGCTGCAGAGTGAGATGAATTTGCATGTGACCCACTGGGCCTAACATAAGGCCTTCTCTGTGTGGCACATTTTGCATTCCATCTGTGAAGTGCTGGCTGTGGATCAAATTTGTCTGAAGTAGTACCTTCCTCACAGATCCTCAGCAAGTTCTCAACCTTCTTCTCTCCTAAACAATTTCTCCAGTCTGTGTGGACACGATTCATTGTTGAGAACATGCGCTCAACATGGGCATTGCTTATTGGAACAACCAAGAGAATCTCAACAAGATGCAGAATGTTGCTAAGAGCTTTTTTCTTTGAGGAAATGAACAGTTTTGCCCATGCATCAATGTATTTGTTCCCCCTCAAGCCAGTTGTGACAACCATCTCCTTTACATCAGCCCACTCACTTTCAATTTTTGTCACATCACAGCCGTTTGCATTGAGCAGAACATCAAACCTGTCAACAAGTAACCTCACCTCATCTAGACCATAGTCATCATCCATTCCTTCTTCTGGATAGACTTCAGTGTCTAAGATTTTGACAAGTGCATTGAACAGTTTTTTAGTTGCTGTGTTGTCAAATCGTTGAGTAAAACATTTAAGGATATTAATCAGGATACCATCATTAGCATTGTTAAGACTTCTCTTGGCTTGCTCAACATATGTCAGCTTAACTTCTCGGTACATGCAGTGCTGATCAACATTGTCACTGGTGACCAGGTTATTGATACAATTCTTGACACGACCAATGGAGAAAATAAGTCCAAGTCCACTTGACTCTTTCAGCTTTTCCATGATTCGGAAAAAGCTATTGACTCCACGTACTGCACCCACCACATCTATGGCTTCACGCTGAAAATGGAGACTCAGTTCAGCTGCTGGTGTCAATACTTCAATGAAATACTCCACGTACAGTGGGTACTTGGCATTCCTGTATTTGTCATACATCCCCTTAAACTTTGCCCGCTCTGCACTTGGATATGTGGTATCTTCTGTCAGATGGCTAAGGTGAGTCATAAGAGGGCCATATTTCTTGCTTATCCAGTTCAGTGCCCGCAATTTATGCTCTAACCACCGAGTTCCATTTTCTTTGACAGGTGTGCTTACTGACATTTCCAGCGCTTCTGCCAACCCTGTCAGCTGTCTCATCTTCTTTGGACTGTTTTTTGTACAAGTAGTATACTTTGACAAGCATGTTATCAATCTCTGAAAACAGTGTTGACTTTAGTGCATCTGCTATGCTCAGTTCAAGTTTATGACTCACACAGTGAACTGGGACTAGCCAATCAATACCTTCATCCTTCTTTAAAAGTGTGGCAACTCCTCCCTTCTCTCCAAAATTAACTGCTGCTCCATCAGCACCAAGCCCCACAGTGTGTTCCTTTAGTGAATCTATGTTGTGGTCTTGAAAGGCATTCTTGATTGTAGCTAATACTCCTGCAGCAGTTGCACATTCCACTTTTCTAAGTGAAAAAAAACCCTCATCCTCTGTTTCCCAGTGTCTGGGTCCACATAAAGAATGAAAATAAGCTCTTTCTCTTTATTGCTTGCATCTGTGCTACCATCCACCAAAATGGAGTAGTAGTGGACACCATTATGCAACACCTACAAGCAGAAGGTATAAAACACAGTCAACTACAGTTTTTTTATATTATCATTATTGTTGTTATTTATTCTGCAGTAAGCCTTTTACCCCATTGTGTATTTCAAAAAAATATCCATACCCCCACAGCTGAATATTTATTTAGTACCCCCACCCCTCCAGAATTTAAGTTTTGAAATTTAAAAAAATAGTAAACAATAATATTGACAATCACAAAAAGGAGATGCAGCGGGAAGGAATAGACAAAGCAATAAAATAATAATATTAAATAATATTGATCACAAATAACATTAACAAACCTCGTTTAACTCTTGTTCGTAAACTTCAGCAATGGAGTCAATAAACTCCGTGCATGCATGATCATTCATGTACGTTTGCCCCAAGTTAATACCATGTCTCTTTTCTAATTGAGCAATGGGAACGAACTTGGTAAAAGGGAGCTCTTCCTTTGCAACAACAAATGCAATTTCAATCAACTTCTTCAAAGTCTCATTCTCTTGTTGGTTTAACTTGAAAATTGCCCTGCCAAGTGTTGTTGCAGCATATGAAGGCAGTGGACCTGGATTCTTCATAAACTCACTCTCCTGGTCCAATTTCACTGCAAGCTTGTGTGTCTCTCCTTTCAAGTGAGTAATCACAGTATCTTTCTTAACATTGGTCGTACTGCGACACCAGGCAGTGTTGAAATTTCTTTGTGATGTCAGATTTTTTTCGTGCTTCATACAGATGCTGCATCGCACACTATTTACTTACACTTTACCGTTTCGTGTCTCAGACTCTACAATTTCAAGCCAATCACCAAATCCCCAGCCCAAAAGAGTAGATTTCTTAGTATTTCTAACTGATTTCACATCCATGTTGTCTTCGCCATGTTGTTGGAGTGAAGCGCGCGTTGCAAATTGGGAACGTGCCCGTACAACAGGCATCCCACCCGTTAAGCAAAATAACCCACGCTAACGAGTCTGATTCAAACCTTATGTTTTATTTTCAACAATAAACATTAACAAAGAAATTAGTACTAATACAACAGAGTTACGGGCAATCTTCTGAAAATGTTGAAATTCAAAGCTTAGAGAAGGTTATAGTGCTTCAGCTGTCCAGGAACACTCCATCTGATTATATGCATTGTTTATGTATAAACTTTTTTTTCATAAACAAAACGATCTTCAAGCAATTCATACCCTAACTAAAAGTCACCACTATCACTCAGTATCAGAGTATCACCGCTGCAGTTGCTAAGAGTGTCAATGTCTGAAAGTTCTTCATTGGAATTGTTAAACATGACAAATATAACAGTATGGTCATGAATCTGCTGCATCGATGTTATATCCACCAATTCTCCTGCTGTGTCTTTCACTAGCATTTTGCGCTCATTGAACAGAACACTCCCAAGCTTCTCCAGGTCATCAAGAAATGTCACAATTTGACTGTGTGTTCCAATGACTCCATCTATTCTGATTGGGCTAACTGAATGTGTGTCGGCCTCAAAATGCTCAACAACTTTCTCAACAACTTTGATCTTGAGTGCAATTAGTGCTTCTTCTTCGCTATCAGACGCATCTGGCTTTTGTACACTGATGATGATCCCATACTCATCGAAATGGTCGCAAAGATTACGAAAGTTAATAAATACTTCAATAGTGTTCTCCTCGGCCATTTTTCCCGTCGTAGATTCGTAACAACTCGACACAAGCAAATGGCGTGCACGCTAGCATGGGAGCCCAAAAGGCATGCTGGGTTATATTACAAGAGAACACCGCTGACCTGATGACCTGCGCCTCACCTTTGCGCTGTTGTTTTCAGTTTATTTGCCGATATTTATAAGCTTAATATGGATCGACTGTTCACGAAAAGGTCTAGCGAATAAAGGAAAATGGTAGGCAAACAAAGTAAAACAATAAACTACAGTGGAACAAAATTTCCCCTGCCATTTTATTTTCCATTTGGCAGTTCAAAATTATTTTCGCCTGCCAGTAGTGAAATTTGACCTGCATTTTGGCCATTGGCAGGCCGCTATTTCGAGCCCTGTTGTGATATGTGCAAAATGCACGCAAGAGTTCTCGAGAATGCAAGAGTTCCGGCGAAAGCTCTTGAAGCGCCGTATGTGCAGGCAATGGTCCCTTCTTTTCCGGCAATGGCAACTGCAGCAACTGCTATTGCTATAGCAGACCTAGACACTGCAAAACAAATTTTCCGAACATCACTCAGTGCTGCAGAGAAAAGAAACAAACAAATGGCTTTTTGTTTTTAAACTGTTGAACAGTACAGTGTATAGAATCGATCTAAAAATCGAATATCTTAATATTAATTGTTACAATTTAATTTACAGAACAACAACAAAAGCAATTAGAAAAACACATAGTTCTCTATGGCAATATAAACGATTGAGGGTTGATCACGTAATTTCAAAACTTATAGGAGACATAGGACAAATATATGATTATCATAGCTGGGAAGAGCTTGTTGAAATTAGTCAAAAATGTGAAGTTTGGAAAAGATCGCTTCACAAATTGCGAAGATATGAATTTTCAAAAATCGAAATTTTGTATGAAAACCTTTGTTGGTAGACAACTCTTGCCTACCAGCGTAAATTTCCAATATAAAATTTCGATTGTTGAAAATTCATATCTTCGCAATTTGTGAAGCGATCTTTTCTAAACTTCACATTTTTGCTAATTTCAACTATGATATCAGCTATGATATTCATTTTTTTTGTCCTATCAGTTTTGAAATTATATGATAAACCCTCATTCTCAAGGGACGTCTCCATGCAAAACCCTGAAATGTCACCATTGATGGTTATGAAAAGGGCAATTCAGCTACACCAGCTGAACCCCATTGATCCCGGGCAAGACAAAGAAGTTGCTTTCGTCATGTCAGAAATTCCAGTAATTACAGTTGATTTCACGAAACTTTGGCGGCGTCGATTCCGAGGTTGGTTGGGAACTTGGGAACTAGAGCGGGAAGTTGACAAGCCCATTGTTAACGGGCCAATCAAATTCTGAACTTTACAATGAAATTGGCAAGATGCCAATTAACGTTTGTGGTGAAATAGTGGAGCGATGGTTGAATGGCAGTGGGCATAGAGAAATAGGAAGGCAATTGAATGTACCCAAGAGTACAGTTGCGAATATAGTAAACAAGTTCTTAGAGCGTGGAGAATCTAAACACAGAAATGGAGGATGTAAAACTAGAACAACAAGAACGGATGATGTTATAACGTACACTGAATACTGTAAACAGCAACAGCCAAGCATTAATGCGGAAGAAATTCAGGGAAAGCTGGTTGAAAATAATGTTTGTCTGGCTCAAAACTTGCCCTCTAAATCTTTGATTACTCGAACTGTCCGTGAAGATCTCGGTTATTCTTACAAACGGCTGAATGTAGTATCAAGGGAGAGTTTGAGCATGCAATGTGAACAACGACTGATTGATTAGTTAGCTGTTTGCAGTACTCTCGACCCAAGAAATATGCACTTCTTTGACGAGTGCTCAGTTATCAAGACCACAGGAAATAGAAATTACAGCCATTCACCTCTTGGATCGCCTGCAATTGAAGTGCAGCGTTATGCTTCTAACGCAACTTATACAGTTAATTTATTGCACAGCATTTTTGGAATAAATCATCTGAACATTTTAAATGGTCCATCAAATGGTCTAGAACTCCTGAATTTTAATCAAGAGGCTTTAGAAGTAAAATATATTTTTATACTATTATCATGGATAATTGTGGGTTCCATCATGGATGGTTTACGGAACCAATTCTAAGAAACATGCTTGCCCAAAACGGTTGTAATTTCGTTTTCCAACCCCCGTATCACCCTGTTTATAATACGTGTGAATACTGTTTCCGAGTGCTAAAGGGATGGCTCAGAAAGAACACAAAGTTAACAGAAGATAGCACGCAGGTTGCAATTTATGATGGTCTTAGTCGAATAACTCCGGTAATGTCAAGAAACATCTTTAGGCACTGTGGTTATATCATCTGAACAATGTTGAAACAGTAGTAAGAACTATAATAACGTTTTGTTTTGTAAACAGTGAACTGAAACTGTTGTTATTTGTGTTGGGTGTATTTTTTGTGCTATTTATATCTCCACCGTGGGATTAATTTAATAGTGCTATTTAGTACTAATTATTTTTCATGGGTTTAGTGCGAGCACTCTAACATAGTATTTGTCAATACAACAATACTGTACTATATATATACTGTAATATATAGTTCATTTCAAAAACAGAAAGCATAGTTATTTATCAGTTCCAGCGAAAATGATTATATCTAGAGTTCTATCTAGGATTATTTCCCAGTTCGAGCAATGCTTGAGCAGCTTTATCACTAGCAGGTGATTGAGAGATATCGCTTCTCGAGTACTCTGGCTTTGTAGGGGTGGTATTAGTAGTACTAGAAGCAGTCGCAGTAAAGTTGCCAGATCCCACAACTAAGTTATAAGGTGGAGCAAAAGGTTGGCGCATTGTTTCAACACTACCGTACCTGCCATATGCACCTTGTAATGCCGGAAACATGCTGGCACCGTTTGGGGGATAAAAACCAAACGGGTTCATAAAGGGCATTGAATAAGGATTGACAGGGTTGAATGTATATTTTTTTCTCCCTGGATGATCTTCGTCCGATGAACCCAAGCGTAGCCGTGTTTATGGGTATGCTTGGAATGTCCTTTCCTTTTACGGCGTTTTTCTTTCTGTTTTTTCTTGTGTCTTTTGCGCAGAGAGGCTGAACTTTCGTCTTCACTACTAGAAGACAGTGAATGCATTGACTCACTGTCAGAAGACCTGGAACGGCCTGCAACCAGGTCAAAACTTTTCTTTTTCTCAGACCTATTTGACCGCTTAGACTCGACAGATTCCTCAAAACCTACTTTTCCTTTCACTGGAGAGAGATCAATGTAATTGTCTTGAGAAATGTCCTGAAACAGTTCTGTGTTGTCATCCGCTTTAACACCTTTAGTTTCCATGAACTTTGCAATGAGTAAACCAAGTTGTTCAGTATCGTTTGTGGTAATGGGTGGTATCTTCCCATCTAGGCATTCGCGGAGCAAACGAACATCGCGCATTAGTTTCGCTTTGTTGGTCTTATAAGTTATGTCAACTTCGTACATACGTGGAGTAAGATTTTTAACAAATTGAAACTCGCTACTTGATGAAAACTGTTGCATTGAGTTGATCTGATTCTCTATCTCAGAAATTGCATTTTCCTTCTTCCTGCATTCAAGCTGAAGAGAGTTCAGTTTGGAAAAGTACTCAGGGTGTTTGTCTTTTATTCCACAATAAGTGTATTCCGTACATCGTTTCAGCATACAAGGTTTAGTAGGCTGGTGACGATGACCACGGTGATGACAGTGCCCACACACAGTTTTTCCACTGCCGATTGCTGCTTGCTCACGTATATTTACATTCATCGAGTCGATATTAAAATCTATCTCTTTAAGCTCGTCTTTCTCCTTGATAACTTGCAGTTTTAGTTTTTCTTCTTGATGTTGTAGGGCTCGGACAACATTCTGTTGGGGAATATATAAATTGAAAATAAAACATATAGCCAACGCGACGAAGTGCACAAGCATCAAACATTTGAATAGTAAATTACTGACCTTTCTGGGTGCTTTCGAATTTTCACCTTTTTCTGGTTCCATACGGCCCGTAGTATTACAGAATCTTGATTTCGAAACCAGTGGTGACTCTTCTCGGAGCAAATTCAGTTGATATGCTAGTAACGTTTTCGCGTCCAAAGGCAAAACCCGGTCAGTAAACATGATATTCAACTCGTCCTCGCAGATGAGTTTTAATTTCAAACTCGAGGTAAACCCATTGGCTTTTAGCGTTTCGTATACTTGTTTGTAATGTTTGGGATCATCCAGCTGTTTTTGGAACTCGTTAATCCAACATATAAGCTTGGAATCATAACGGCTTTCTGCTACACTAGCCGCCTCGCAGTCCGCCATGCCGCCACGTGCGATTGAAGTTCCGAACTTGGTTGGGAACTTCGTTGTGAAATTCAGAACGAAGTTGCCAATTTCGTTGTAAAGTTCAGAATTTGATTGGCCCGTTAACAATGGGCTTGTCAACTTCCTGCTCTAGTTCCCAAGTTCCCAACCAACCTCGGAATCGACGCGGCCAAAGTTTCGTGAAATCAACTGTAAGCCCAAATATCAAGTACATATACAAGAGGACAGCGATGCAAAGAAGTTGCCACAGCACGAAAAAATGAAAAAGGAACAGCTGGAGAGTTAAAGTGCCTATGACGCTTATTTTTTTAAACGTTACTAGCATATCAAATTAGCATATCACGATTTCAAACCTTTATAACTCGCAAATGCGAAGCTCAAATCACAAAATACTGAACCATCCCACTATTCACTTCATATGTAATCGATTTTTTAAATAAAAAAATAAGCTTCACATGCACTTTAAGTAGTGTGCCGCGAGATATTCCCATGTCAACTATCCAGGACTTGATACTGCAGGGCGCTGGTGACTTGGATGCAATTGTTTCGGAAGTTTTACTCCAGGAAACACCCGAGCACCTTGACTTTGCACAATCCCACAATTTGTACATTTGTGATATTTAATAATAAATCCAATAAATAAATCCTGCAGCAACCATCTACTTTAGAACTTGTTTGAGTACCCAGTATATTTTTTTCTGGGGATGAAATGTACAAATGTACCTCTAACTCAAAATAGCACTGTTTTCAATGAAACTGAGCAACAGGCATCAAATAACAAATTACAAAAGTGACAAAGTTTAAAAGCAGCTGCATTACAATCTGTCTTTCATGAATTGAATAAACATTCTCCTTTCTTGTAGTTCCAATGACAGTTTTTATTTTCTCTCAGTAGCCTCTTGTTCAAACTTTTTCTTTTGCAGTTCAAGTTCCTCTGATCTTAACTGGAGTTCTTTTTCCTTGAGATCTGCTTTTTTGTTATTCTTTTGCTGAAGCATCTGAACAACTGACAGTCTTGTTGCTTTCTTCCTTGTGACCTTGCCTTTGGTGAATAGAGTGAATATACAGTCAATGTCGTTAGCATTGTCCAGCTAAAAAGAGATTAACACTACAATAAATGTCACGTGTCTCATTCTATATTCGTTTTGCACGCGTGGAATTTTAATAATTTTAAAAGCATAAATCACCTCGGTGTGAGAAAATAATGTTAACAATAGCCATTTTCACATGCAGAGGTGATTTATGCTTTTGAAATTAAAGTTCCACGTGTGCAAAACGAATATAGAATGAGACACGTGACATTTACTGTAGTGTTAATCTCTTTTTTGCTGGACAACGTTAATGACATTGACTGTATATGTAGTTGAAATATATCATGAAATTATAAATAAATTGTCGTGGTTTCCTACGCTTCTCTCGTGTTCTCCCAACATGCCGCGTGTTTAGATCAGAAGTAAAGAATCCAGAGAAATTGTGGACTTGATTTCCCTCAACGGAAAACTGTTGGTTTTGCTGGTTGGCAGTCTGGTGTAGCTGACTTTGGTTGCCTTCAAGGGCCCGTGCCAAGACATTGTACTGCTGCAGTTGAAGTGATGAGGGACGTGAGTTATAATGCCTCAGGCTTTGCTCATTCCTGTGTCCGGAGATGGCCATGATGTGTCTATTAGAAATTCCTGCTTCTGACCAAAGTGTTATGGCTGTTGCTCTCAAGGAATGGTTGGTATATCGGCGTGAAAGGGCGGCTTCACGGCTAATTTCGCTCATCGTATTACCCAACTTGTTGACACCAAGAGGACGATTCTCATACCAATCTTCGTCTGTTGGCTTCCACTCTCTTTTCGGGTACTGAAAAAAACTTTTGCAGCTTGGATTGAGCTTCGAGATGTAAAGTCGAAGGGCATAGTATCCATCGTTTGCTTCACTAGTTGTTTCGTACATACGTCCATCTTTTTCAAAGCTTTCTACGTCGTTGATTCCACCAGGATGGTTTTTCGTACACTCATTGTGGGCCATGGTGATGTACGCCTTGCCTTGTGGATCATTTTCAAACTGAAAAATGTTGGGAGTAAGTAGGCTCTGTCCTTCTCGTCCTCGACGGCACCAAAACAAGGTTGTGTGGAACCACACGTTTCGTAGGAGCCCGAGTGGTGTTGATGGTTTCAGAACGTCAGATTCTTTTAGCTTTCGTAGGTCTTCAGCAGCTATTGCAGGTTTGTGTTGAGTGTTTTCTTTTCCTTCCTTCTTTAGTTGTTTAATTTTGGCATCCAGAAGTCTGTTGGAACTTGAAAACTCTGGGTTTCCTGCAATCTTGATCCCTCGTTTGTGAGGCGGATTATTTAGGTCTCGCTCGATGGAGTGTCCGTTGTGCCTTATAGCAGTACCGGCGATGTAATCCCTATCGTAACAAACTGTTGACAGACACGTTACAGTCCTTATGCAATGAGAACTAAAGGATTAAAGTATTGTCATATCATTGATATATACAGCTTATTTGATGGCTTGACAGATAATACGCGCAGATATTTTACGAGTTGCGTAGTATTTTTCTGAGCCCAATGTTGCACAATGTTGCATGTCAAACTATCAAGTAAGGGTTTTATTATTCCACAATTCTTTTGTGAGAGAAACTGTATGCTGTCAGTGGGGTTAAAGTTTAATTATACTTCATACCAAATAATATAAATAAAACAAAATTACAGATGGTATAGGATAGTAGTAAGGGGGAAACTTAATTTCCATGTAAAGACTACTCTCCAAAATTAACATAAAATATATATCAAAATTTACAACGATTCATGAATTGAAATAATAATAATATCTTTTTTATCATATAAAAAATGAACTAGAAGTTCTTGGAGATGCGTGCACTGTACTTTTTAGATTGAATAATGGTAATAAATTTCTTAAAAGTATCAATTGTATTTTGAACAGACGTTTTGAAATCTAGGTCTTCTTAAACGTCATTTCCTGCATTTCCAGGGTATTTTTAAGCTAAGGTAAAAGGTACTTAAACGTATTTTTCTTACTTATTTTTTTGCTCCTACTTTTGTGTACAGCTTATCAGCCACACCTTAGCTGCTGTTCACAAGTGTATACTATTCTTCCCATTCTCGTTTAATTCCTATTATTTTCGTACTTTCGGATAGCTTATAACCTTTACTATTCCGATTTCGCTTGTGTTGCTGCTACAGCATTGGTAAAACACTAGATTCCTAGTTGGACCTTACTTTTAACTTGACTAAAGTTCGGCTTACTATTATTTGCCGATCACTGCTTAGTATATGATTTACAGTGGACATTGATAGGCAACTATTAGTCACAATATAATGACCGCTCCTAAGCTTGTTACTTCCGAGTGACGAGGTACATAAAGACATCGATTGTCGGCTTGTACGTGCGCTCACGGCCTAGAACGATCTACTAACATAAGTTTTGTAACAATACTTGAAAGGTACATGAAAATGTAGAGTATGTACAATTTATAAAATGTTTGAGTTCACTCACGAAATATTAAATTGGTAAGCTCCATTAGCCTGGGATGGAGATGCGCAAACATGTTCACAACCTCTTCCATATCAATTGCCATATCGTACTTGATATGCATCAGTGCTAGTGAAGTTAGTCTTGCCTGGCCCATTGTACATCTCATGTAGTTGTTCAGCCTTCTCATTGTGCTGAACGAACGCTCACACTCGCACGTTGTTACTGGTAGGGGGCAGCAATCTTCAAAAGAACAAAGATGTTGGGAAATTCATCTTCATCGCAGAACTTCAAGGCTGAAGCACAAGAATCGGCAACGGCACCATTACTTGATTGACTTCTGACCTTCCAACGGCGAAACTCTGCTGGGAACAGCTGTGGCGATGGAAGGTCATCTTGGTAGAGCTCTAACACATCTCTTAGCTCTTGCTCTGTTACCTGCATCTGCTGGATAACTGAAGGCACTAGGCCCAGCAGCTGAGTGGCTTTTACGGTGATGCTTGAAAACCTTTCGTCTAGCTGCGAGATGATATGATCTAGGAAAGGGACTCCCAGATTAATTCTGTAGTAGTCCTTTGGGGATGCAGCAGGAGCATTTGCACGGTGTTGTTGCCAAACGGCTACTCTAGGGATCTGTGGAGCCACAGTAATGCTTGCCGCCATATCCACAGCAACGTCGTATACTTCACCAAAATGCCCATCAATATCATTACGTAGATCCTGGTATGTATTCTGTATATCAGAGACCATGGTGAACTCCTTGAAAATATCATTCGTCTTCTTCTGCAATTTGACGGTAAGTCCTGTCATGTGGGAGAGGGTGATGTGGGCACATACAAACGTGATAATGAAATCATAGGTGGTAATTGCCTGAAGAAGTCCTGAAGCATCTTTTCGACTACTTGGACTCCAGCCATCCTTATACTGGTCAGGACACTCATCATAATGTAGATTGTGTGCTATGATCTCTAGGGTGAATACGATGCATTTGAAAGCTTCATAGAAGTGATCGTATGATTCAGCTCGCTCTGCCCATCTGGTTGTACATAACGTAAGTAGAGGTTTCTTTCTGGTGTTTTCAGGGTGCTGATCTTCAATGATGGCAGCCAATAGCCCATTACGCTTTGGACTGTAGTTAAAATAGATGCAAACTTGTTTGACCTTGTCAATCATGTTCTTCACTGCTGTCAGGGCACATGCATGAACAACGACAAGATTAAGGCAATGTCCTGCACAGTGGATGTAGATTGCTTTGGGAGCACCATGATTACGGATTTCTGCCTGGACTCCAACCCTTCCGCTGCTCATAGAAGCTGCACCATCATATCCTTGTCCACGACAGTCCTCGATTGGGATGTTCAGGTCTCTTAGGGTATCCAGCAGCGCAGTGGATATCGCTACTCCTGAAGTGCGCTCCAATTTCTTAAACTCAAGAAACTCTTCGCAGATTTCCTTCTGAGAATTGACAAACCTCATCACAATTGTGAGTTTTCTTCATTGTGGCTTGTTGCTTCGTCTGCCAGGATAGAGTAATACTTGGCATCCTTGATTTCTTGTACAATCTTTCTTTGTATGAAGTGCTTGCCAATTACTTGAATCATTTCATTTTGAGACTGTGGGGAGAGATAGGTGACTCTTCTATTGGGATTTAAGTGTTCGTGTAGTAGATAAACCCTGGTCACCTTTTATCCATGGGTAAGGTAACACTGTAAGAGGGGTGTGGGCAGTAAGTTTTTCTCACCTTTCAAACTCCAGATAAGGATGCAACACGGTTGTTTTATGATCCAGTTGGCTTGTTGTAGTCGTAGCAGACTTGTTTTGGCCGGGCTGTGTTGCTGTGTTGCTGCGGGGGCTTCGGCGGTCACCAGACGGCCAGTCTTCATGCTTGTGATAGGGGCTAGAACAAACCGTGCAGTGAGGTTTTGCGAGGCCAGCAAAAGTCACCGTCCAAAGTACCAAGTCAATTCTATCCCAGGGGATAGTGCGGTTGTAGGCTATGTATTCGGCAAAACCGCAGCAGATGATCGCCTGGTACCTAACCATCTCAAGTGCTCTTCAAGGGAAGGTATTGATGATAGACATGTATCGCATGTAGGCGATCAATCTACTTGTAAAATGAGTGAATCTTTTTTTTTGGTACACAGTAATTTGACCGTCCAGGGGACTGTCCAAGTCAATGGGTGATGCAATACCCTCGTGCGTTGGTGGATTTACAGACCAAGCTTGTGCCAGTTGTGGTAGTTGGTAGGCCGGCTGTTGAGCTTGTGGCAGCTGCCATGCTGCAAGACTGGTTTGAATCATTTCTTGAATTGCCACTACCTGTTCTGGACTGAAGCGGCTTGTGCATCTGACTGAGCTTCTGGCTCTGACTCGGGCTCGGAACTTTCAGAATTGTCCTGCTCGTCATCCAGGGGCGTTCATGTAGACACCTTCGCGATCATTTGGGCAGTTTGCGAGACGACTTCGAAGCCTTGCTAACGTTGAGTGGTGCCACTCTTCGAAGGTGTGCCAACATTTGCTGGCGACTGCCATGCAGGGATTGGTTATTTGCCTGCAGATGTAGACAGAGCACTTCTGTAGACAAGTTTGCCAGAGAATCCTGCTCAGATTGGGCCAAGGAAGATGATAAACGCTTGGAAGCATGAGGCATGATCGAGGATTGAAAGTATTATGGTAAAACAGTATTTTAACTATATTGTTATTGTGCAGCAAGGCTTGCAGATATGAGTATTTATTCTATATTGACTTGCTTTTGTAGCCAGACAGTTGCTCAACAGGTGCAATGACCTAGCCAATGCTAAAGGCTGTACTAAAGTAAACCTAGACGGCACATGCGATATCAGAGAGACTTTATGGTTTATAAACGCAAGTCACTCACCAAGGCAGTGGTAGAAGTTGGGAAAACCCGAAAGCCAGACAAGAATAGGATATTGAAAAGTGACCTTGATTGACATTTGAACATGTGCCTGAACCCTGGGAGACGTAACCTGTGACCTGCTTGCTCGGGTACCATTAAGTATATACTATGCCACTGAGAGTAAAATAGACAGTGTTCTTCAGCGAAAGATCTCATAAAATCACCAATATCCTCAGGCGATAATTCTGTATTTGTTAAAGTCTGCACGCATTTCTGAATAAATATCATTGAGGTGGGTGGGTACCTCAATGTCGCAAAGCACACATCCAAAGAGAGTTGGAGGATCTGACTTGGGTTGGGGACTTGCATCAATCAACTGTTGTGAATTAAGAAAAAAAAGAAGTCACAAGCTTCAGTCCATTCACATTCTCGTTTTTCGAACTCTTGGTAGGCTTGACTAACGTTGGCGATGGTTTCTTGTGTTTCCTTAAACAACTCAGCCATAGACTCAGCACTCTCTTTTCATTCATCTCTTTCCAGTTAATTCGTAGTTACGACCATGCCAAAACCATCCTAATAGAAAGGAAAGAGAAAATGAGAAATGAAATGGCATTATCATTACTACTAATTTGTTTTAAATATAACATTATTGCTTTAATTAGTTGGACAATGCATTGAGGACGTTAAATTCAGAGCATGAGTCAGACTTTTTATCTTGGCTGTCATCTCTGTCGAACATACATTGGAAGTCATAAATAGCAACAAATTTGAAATATCGTAATTCTTCTGCAACTTCAATACGTTCGTTTGCCAACTTCAAGCATTGTAGGGGGAATCACAAAATGAAACTTTGTCTTCCCTTCACACTTCAGCTCGTGCTTACACAGCCTAAAAGCTTCTTTCCAATATTTTCCACATTGTGAGCAGCAGAATGACTTGGATTATCGCGACAAGCTCCAAATGTAGCTGAAGTGTTTCTTGTATTAATTGAGATTCATTGCACTCTGATGGTGATGGTGAGAGCGTTGAATCAACATTGCTACTACTTGATGGGTAGCTTCTTTCCAGTCCTTCATTTTTGAACAAACTTTAATTTGTTAGGCATCATCACCGGAGCTCAAAGTGATTGGAGTTTTCCTTGCACAGTCTTTTACGCTACACATATATCGGGTATAAAAAGGTTATGTCATGATTGTTATCATTGCTCGAGGTGGATCACCATAGGCAATCCATACCTAAAAGCCACAAACAAAAGAAGTAGTTTTATCTCTACTATGATCAATGTGTACCTCTTCGGAAAGGTCTAATACTTTTCATTTCTCTTACTCCTGGACTGAAGGTCTCCTCATCCCACCATCTTTGAAACTAGAAGTCAAGAACTATTGATAAACCCTACCTTTTTCAAATTCGATTTCCTTTTCTTTGGTAACACAATACCATCGTTGAACTATGTATTTGGTCAGTACCATTTCCTCTATCCTTGTAACCCTGACCAGGTGACGATTCAACAAATTACAACAATTAAAATTAAATTTAATCCACACTATATAGGTATATTATTTATGTGTGCATGGATGCTTCTAACTAACAAGATCAAGTTCACATTAAATAAATACAAAAAATTATGTCCCATAATAGGGACCCCACTCCTCTACTGTGTGATGATCCATGTGAGAAAATAATTTCGCCTCTAAAGCCATTGATTTTCTATTTTTCAGGTGTACTATGGGTTTCCTGTGAGAATCATATCTTTCTGATTCGTTTCCATGTTTAAACTGCCAATATAACATTTTTCGGCATTTTTTATATTCACGCATTCCCCGGACATTGAGTGATATCGATTCATAGTTCAAATCCATTTGCTATTATGTACTGATTCTCCTTTGAGACCCGCAAAAGAAAAGAAACAAAACATGTCCAATAGTCACAAGCGAATAGTTTTAACAAAAGAACAAAAACATACAAAAACATATATTTTTAACTTAAAATTAATTATAAGAAATATCTTTGGATAACACTTTACGATAACCAAACTTCAGTATCCAGTCAGTCTATTCAACTCTGCGCGACTAACCTCTTCATTGAAGAGCAAATCACCAGTAAGAGTCTTAGTGAATCTGTGCTTAATAACGACAAGGCACCTATCAGGTTTGCAATCCCCTTCAAAGACCAAAAGTCGGCTGATGAAGTACGAAATCAGCTACGTGACCTCAGTGGGAGAATTGGAATAAACATCTCGCCAGTCTATACAAGCAGCAAAATCAAGCAAGACCTCACAATCAAAGAACCCAAACCTTCTATTGTGAATCAACAGTGCGTCGTATATAATTTCAAGTGTGACTTGTGCGACACAAGTTATGTTGGCTATACCTGACGGTATCTATATCAGCACATTGAGGAGCATAGATCTGAAGTGATTGGTCAACACATTGTGCAACATTGTGGGTAGCCCGCTGAGAATATCAATTACCTCTTTACCACCTTATGTCGATGCAAAGACAGATTCGAGTGTTTGATCTTTGAGATGCCTTGTATTGAAGAACTACATCCAAATCTCATAGTATATAAGACGAGGTTCTACACCTTCATTTTCTTCTTCCTTTACGCACTTTATTTACTTTTTTTTTTAAACTTCAGTTCGCTAAAGATCTAATGAAGGTACAATGGAACCCCTCGATATAACGATACTCGATATAACGATGTTACCGGTATAACGATCAACATTTGACAGCCCGGCAAATGCTACAATAAATGAATGGAGAAAAATCCTGATTTAACGATACTCGATATAACGATATTCCCGATATCACGATCACAATAGGGCAACCCAAACGTAACATTTACCCTGATATAACGATAAAATAAATTATTGCGAGATGAAAAAGGAGGCTTAACACTTGAAAAGATAACAAAATCAATTGTGGAATAATAAACCCCTTAATTGATAGTTTGACATGCTGATAATACTTGTAGACATTTTACTCATTGCTCGTATTTTCCTCGCCCTACGGGCTCAGAAAAATACTACGCAACTCGTAAAATATATAGAGGTTATTACAGTTAGAGTTGTGTAATATGGCTGGATATTTTTACGAGTCTTGCCGTATTTTGCAAAATACAAATAGACGAGTAAAAATGTCCAGCCGTATTACACAACTCTAACTAATAAATTGTTTATTATACGACAACAAAATAAACCCCCCATAAACGTATTTTTCTTTGCTTATTTCTTAGTTTGTGATTTGTTTGCAAAATGCGCGCGCTATCACACAATCGATGCGCCATCGAGCGCGCGCTCGAGAGATTTTTCGTTGGCTTTTTTCACCAAAAAGATTGGATTTTCTTCATATTTTCTATACAGATATCATTAAAAAGTAGTTGTTTGTTTCCCTATTCCCTTTAGAAATACTTTTCTGTCGTTGTATAGTGTTTTTTCTTTTTGCAATGAAAACCAAAACTGGTACAAAATATGATGTGTTCAAAACCGGTTTTACCGGGATACAAGCCGGGTAATACGACAATCTACAGTGGGTAATACGCTCGGATATTTGGAGGATTTTGTGCCCTTTTATGGTAAAGTTACGTCACAGTCGTATAATAAATGCGCGTATTATCTGTCAAGCGATCATATAAGCTGTATATATCAATGATACGACAATACTTTAATCCTTTTGTTCTCATTGCATAAGGACTGTAACGTGTCTGTCAACAGTTTGTTACGATAGGGATTACATCGCCGGTACAGCTATAAGGCACAACGGACACTACATGAAAAATCAATTATTAACAATACCCCGATATAACGATATTTTTGGCTCTTTTCCCGAAAAATCTTTATATCGGGAATTCGTTCTAACGATCTCCCGATATAACGATCTAATTTGGTCAATCCCTTGGCACATCGTTATACCGAGGTTCCACTGTATATAACCTCGTCTTATATACTATGACATTTACAAAGTCCTTTGAGATCTCAGCAAAAGAAATATCAGACAATTGGACTCAATTAGAGCGAAATTGTTCAGTGCTCTCCAGTGACTGCTCTTCAACTAATTATTATGTACTGTTTAATGGGTTTAAAACCACGAGGCGAGTTTATTGGACAGCTTCAAAAACGATATTCCAAAATAATACATTGTCGGATGATTTCAGTAAAAAACAGCAAGGAAAACACAAACATAGCAGTATCGTATTCCTTGTAACGCCTCACACATGCGCACCGATACTACTAATACTCTCAAAAAGATCCCACATTTGAACGATGGTCCGAAAATGTGACCAAGGAGCGGTCTTTCCGGACAACATATATGTCGTCCCGTACAGGGAACAGGGAGTTCAATGATACAACACCAATATGAGACCTTCCCTTATTAGTATTCTTAATAAGCAGTGCATTACCGAGTATAAAGGTACATGCACGTGATGGATTTCGTCCTTCTGATTGGAATTCTAATTATGCATGAGTTTTTGAAGGGACTCTATTTAAACTCATTGACTCAACACTTATCCTTGAAAATGGCGTTAGCAACGTCAAAACGTAGGAACTTTTGTAATCTTAAATTTTAAAAGTTATTGGGAGAAAAAATTATTTGATTCATTCAAAGTTTGAGCATTTGTAAATTGAGTATATATTTGAGTGAAAGAAACAGTTTTCATACTAATATAAAGTATAACTTAACTGAAAGCCGGATATCCACACACTTGGTTAAGTAAATGTTCTCCAAATCTGCTTGCTTAGTAATTTTGTGTGACCATCCTCTGTTTTCTTTTTTACAAATTTATTTCCATCATAAGTCCAGGAAGGAAACCAGTTGTTTTTTCCTAACTTCAGTATATAGAATCTTCCTGTTGTGAGGTTTTCATTTGTATAAATTCTTGTCACTCTGTTAAAAATATCCTCGGTATCCTTCAGCAACCTCAACTTTTGTCTTTTTTCGTATGGTTCTTTCATAACAGAATAAGCGAAGAATTTCACAATTATTGGTTCAATTTCTTGTTTTGACAGAATCCTATGGACAATATCAATTTTTTCAACGTCAAGAGCTTCAATGTCCTTATTTATCTAAGCCAAACTGAAAAATGATGCTACAAGAAAGACTTGGGAACTCATGGCCAAAGTTGCACTAGCGATATTTATAGTTTTACCTACATGGATAAATGAAATAATTTTTGAGCGACAAAGCCTGGGTCTTCCTGGTCCTCCTCAGTGTATAGAACGAGGGCTTGACGGTAACCCTAGCGGCCTACTAACAACAGAGGGCATGATTAAGTCAATCTTGTAAAGAACACATCAACTGATGTAATGTAAAATAGTTCAAATATTTCTATTTTTCCAGTTGTTGCATCATTGTCTTTCATGTGCTATGGTTTGTAAGTTGTCGCTTTTCATCAAGGCTGGATTTTTCAGCCATAGTTCTCATCAAAGTGTTCAGTTTATTGACACCCATATAGGGCTTGACTTAAACCAAGATTTATTAGAATCCTTGGCGGTATGATTATTAGAAATATAAAAAAGTGCTTCTGTGTTCTGCATTGAGCTAGGCCTCTTCTCAGAATAAACTTTGTTGACAAAAACTGGGTTTCTTTCAATTGGACTGTTTGAGTAGCGAAAACTTTAGGCTTAATTGCTCTGATATTTCGAGGTTCTACACCAGTTTGTGTTTTTCTCTGTCTTTCTGAATATTCCAAATATTCAGTTCCATCCACATCTTTAAGAAACGTCTCCCCACGTCATGTGACGATGTTCTTCACTGCCTCTCAAACCAAACTGGATCTAGTTCATAAACCAAAGTGTGTTTACAGCTATGTGATGTCAGGCGTGACCAATAAGTCGGGACTTTGAATGGAATCATCTAGACTGTATGTGAGTCATTAAAGGCTTCTTCTGAAATTCCAAAACTACGTTCAAAACTCCAAGATTCTCTGACAATCATTGTGCTTTTGGTTAGGTAACCAGCTTTGACATCTTATCATAGAGCTTTATGAAAATGAGAAGACTTCGAATCAGTACTGGTGCAGGAACCATTGAGGCTTTCAACCAAGGATGTAGCAAGCTAATGACTCGCATACAGTCTAGACGATTCCATTCAAAGTCCCGACTTTGGTCACGCCTCACATCACATAGTATGTCCATGTATGTCTCGCTCGTATAGTATGTTTACTTCGTTATCGGTGATAGCTTCGGCTGCATTTGGCTTATTACTTTGCCGTCTTTTGTTAGCTTTTTACTACAAGCTTCCAAAGCTTGTCGCATCGGCTCAAACTCTCTGTCTTCAATTATTGTCTTTGGGCATTTACAGACTGAAGCTCAAAATGAGTCCTCTGAGGCTTGATGGAACTGGGAGTCGTGATTGTCATTATTGATTGGTTTTTACTATTTTCAAACAGGTTATGTCCATGTGTTGTTGCATTATTGATTGGTTTTTATTATTTTCAAACAAGATATGTCCATGTGTTGTTGCTGTGCTACGTACGTCTTTGAGTTCAGACGATTTCAACTCAAAATCCAACCGTTAGCTGTTAAATGGCCTAAAAATTTAATGTTAGCTGTTATCTAGGACCACTTCATACAAACTCCCCCGAAAACTCCGGCCACAGCCTTTGAAATTTACACTACCTTCAAGCATACTTGTGTGTATCGAAAGACTTCATGTTCACAGTCACACTAGCTCAATTGCAACAGGGCACGAGTGTACCTTGTTGAAATGTTAATACTCATTGACTATATTAGCTGCCTCACACAACAACGTCATAATCACCGGGACAATCCTGAGCTTGGATGTCTGTATATGTAGAACTTATAGTAGAAGAGTTTGTCTTTAAACTCTCTTTGATACCAAAAAAAAAAAAAAAGCTGGATATAATAATGGCAGCAAAGCTCTGGTGTTCAGAATAATTCCTTTAACAGGAAACGCGATTTCTTATTGTCCCCATAATTTTGCGTATTCTTTGAACACCCCGATATTGGTGTAGATGATAAGCCGATCTTACAAATTAGATCTCAAATATTTACTTGGATTACTGTTTATTAAGTCTGTCTGGACTCTAGTTACAAAGGTATTGATGCTGACGCCATAGTTTTCTTGTTTTGATTGTAGATCACTCTCTAATTGAGTTTGAGTTTGTGGTGCGCTGTCAGGATATTTTTCGGCTTTTTCATATGGCCATTAGAGCTTATTTTCCCTCCATTTTCAGTGAGAGATGTAAACGTTTATGTAATATTTTTTAATAGTTGCTATTGATGTCAATAAATTAAGTTATCAATAGAGCTATTCCATGTTAAACGCTTTCATTGCCATTGAGATGCAATTGTGCGATATGTTATCTGTGAGCATGCGAATTACGTATTCTCGAGTCGTGTGAAATATTTTGTTGAAAATAATCAAATATGAACCTTTTAAACCTGTGGAATTTAGCTCGTTTTTAATCAAACATGCCAGTAGAGTTACAAATATAGGAAAAACGTGTAGCAAGCTGCGTGTATCACGGTTTGGGAAAAGCTCAATATTTCTTCAAAACGACAACCACAAAGCCACATAAACATTTTTCACGGGTGTTTATTTAACTTCCCACATTACATTTTATCATCTTTTATTCTTTGTTTACAAAGGTTGTTCTTCAGTAGGGTGGTATAACTCTTAACAAAACAAACTTTCCATATCACAATTCATCTAACTTTTTGTCAAAATTTTTCAGAATGTTAGTCATAAGTCCCATAGTTTTGCTGGTCTGCTCACACATTTTAGTGTGGACCTTCTGCGCTTCACGTGCCGTTTGCTTCCTTTTAGCTGGCTTGGGATGATCTGCTGCATCGTTGGAAGAAGAGTCGGAAGTCTACGATGAAATCATGCTACATGTATTTCCTTCTTTCTTCGGGGGTTCTTATTTTCGCATACTGCATCTGTTTGTTAACAACAATGCCACTGGCCTCTGTCTCTTCCTTACTACTGCTCTGCACGTGATGGTACAATTCTGACTGCTTCTTCTGCTCCTCTCTAAAAATTATCTTATTCCTTCTCGTAGATATGGCTTCCTCGCTTGACAGGTAGTAATCGACCAGCCTATAATTTATTGGAACTGATTCTATACTGGCTTAGCCGTAGCCACCGTTAAATCTCTGCAGATACGCCTTCATAACTATTTTGGTTTCCTGCTCGCCAACTTTTATCTTTATTCTTTCTTTCTTTCCTACAGGCTTACTTTCTGTGCTGCCGTCTTCAATATCAAAAGCCCTCCCGAAAAACATGGTTTATTATTATGGCGACAAGTGGGAAAATAATGGTTGAAACTCGGTGTTTTATAACTACCTTCTTGCAAGTTTTTTCTCGTTAAAAATACTGACAGCAGGAGCCCTGGAGTACAAATAGTATTATTTGTAATGAACAGTGATATTTCTGTTGTTCTCATAGTGTGTAACATCGCACACTTTTCGGGTCAGTAAGCTACAGCAATTCACAATGAACAGCAAGACACCATTAATTAATTAATAGTTGTTACCTTTTCTAAAACATTTTCCGAGGCATGATTTCACTACAATGAATGACCTCCGTGGGACTCCAGCGCCTGCTTCATATCTTCGGCAGTCAAAATGTCATGCTTTCTTTTCACTGACCCATCTTTTCATGTGCGCTTTCATAGGTGCAGTCTTTCGGTCACATATGTCTTTTCCTGCCTGTGGATCAGAAAAATCGTAACGGAGAGGTTTTATCCCTGTCTTTTCCCCAATGTCCGACAGGGCAAGCAGCAGGAAGCTGTTATGGTAGCAGCCTGCGTTATCTGATCGCAGGAAGGCTTTTCGGATTGTGGGATATTCTTGTTTGATTGTGTAGAACAGGTGCTCAAGGATTGACGCAACAGCAAAGCTGTTTTGGTTACAAGTGTTGAACATGTGCACAAAACATTCCACTTCATATTTCTCCTCTTTCTTTGTTGTAACAGCACTTACATGCCAACTACGTCCTCGTTTACCGAAAAAGTCACTCATCCTTTCACGATAGTGCTGGGGAAGAAATTTCATAGCCCTGTCGATTATTATCAGGCAACTTTCATCATCTAAGTTGTTTAGAATATCTTGTTTTGCCTCTTCTTGATTGACAGAACGAAGCAAATGAGATTTCCAGGCACGAATGGACCTAATACAGTCATTGTATTCAAACTTCATTCTTTCTTTCTGTACCTCTGTAAGTTCCACATCGTCCAACATCTTCAAAACGTCTTCCAGTAAATTCTCCAGTGCTTCACATCTTTCGCATTAGCAATGTGATCGTGCTCACATTCTTGTTTGAAGTGAAGATTTGTAGGATCACTAAGAGCGTGTACGGGGCAGTGATCGCTGCAGTTCTCTTCTCTACCTATGTGTGCTTTGAAATCCATCTTCAAATACCTTTTAGCTTCTTTGATTGCTTAATGTGAGTTTTGTCCCATTATCCTGTCAGCGCCATTCTCAACAAGAGTTTCCACCATTCTTGAAATACTATCAAATGCCCCAGTCCCTTCTGCTGTAACGTTGTCGAGCCCCTTTAAAGACTTCTGCATTGATGCAGAGCATATCTCAAGCATTCTGTAGAGACTACGTTGACTCGGTGGCACAACTCCCTGTTGATTACAGTAGCTCGTGTACTGCTCAATAATACGAGATGGTATCAGTGTCCTTATGACTGCAGGTATAATGATGCGCTCACCCGAGTCCAACTTTAGTGTTTTTGTCCCAAAAGCTACATCTTGAAGTAGTTCCGGACGTGAAATGAAATTGATGAAGTGATCAACCTTTACAGGATCTATTTTTATATGGAATATCGCCTTTTCTAAAGTCAACTGACCTTTTCCAGTTTCGGTTGCATGCCTGCGGGCTTGGTCAATTCGCCACTTTGATAGTCCTGGTACAAGTTGCTGTAGTTCTGTTCGACTAAAGTCGTTTGCGAAGAGAGATAAAATTTGCGTCTTGGTTTGCCAGGATTCCGATTGGTCATGCGCTTTGATCAATACGTCGATCAATCCGGAACTTGGGTCGAAACGTAGGCGTCTTGAGGAGTCATCGCATTCCTTTCCAAAGAGAGATTCCTTTCTGAGACTATTCCAAAGCTGGTCTTCCTGCACAGGGCTAATGACTGAGAGCGAGGTTGCTATGGCTTCCTTAGCTTTACGTAAGTAATAACTCTGCTGTGTGGATGAAATGTCATCCCACGAAGTATTTAGAGAGGATCTCACAGGGCTATAACGGCCACCTGTTATACTATCAACAGCGTCATTGAACGTCTGTCTTTTCTGTTGTTGCACTTCGATCTCATCACTCCAAATACTAATCTCATGTTCTGGCACTGTACTTTGCGACGACTGTGACGAGATGGTCTGCGATTCGTCTTCTGACTGAGCTGAAACTTCATCTGCAGCGTCTTTACGATCTCGAACCTGCGCCATCTCTTGTGCCATCTGTTCTCCAGTAGAAGAACAGCAGGGTAAATCATCCATAATAGAGTCCTATAACGATTAACAAATACATTGAGATGTTTGTAATTATATTTATTTTCGACGAATTTGATCATTTCGCCATGAAATATGCGCTATGTAAGTTATTAAGGTGACTCCAACATAATTGCGAGTGCATTCTGTGATTTTTTAAACTCGCTCGTATCGCGTCAAAAACACTCGGATATTTCTGCATTTAACACATGTAATAACTCAAATATGTAGGCTTTTAAGGGTGTATTCAAAATTTTATTTTTCAGTCGCGTTTGCCGTTACGGGCCGATTTTCTAACAGTGGTTTTTCATAATATTGTCCTCCTGTTCGCTCAAAAATCGTACGATTTCTACGAAACTTCAGATTCTTGTTAAATAGATTGTCATAATTTTGTCTGCCGGGTTTAAAAAAAATCTCTCGACTGCAAGTTGCACGGCCTAAAAACTGACCATCAAAATTATGCCGTGCAACTTGCAGTCGAGAGATTTTTTTTAAACCCGGCAGACAAAATTATGACAATCTATTTAACAAGAATCTGAAGTTTCGTAGAAATCGTACGATTTTTGAGCGAACAGGAGGACAATATTATGAAAAACCACTGTTAGAAAATCGGCCCGTAACGGCAAACGCGACTGAAAAATAAAATTTTGAATACACCTTTAAAAGCCTACATGTTTGAGTTATTACATGTGTTAAATGCAGAAATATCCGAGTGTTTTTGACGCGATACGAGCGAGTTTAAAAAATCACAGAATGCACTCGCAATTATGTTGGAGTCACCTTAAATTATTATTATTATTTATTATTATTCAAAGTCGCAAGCTTATGATCCACATCCAGTGTATACATACACGCGCAACACACATGCTACCTTATTAGCATCGTCATGAATGCGATTACAGTCAACTCCTTCTGTAAGCGACCACGTACCCAAAATGTCCAGCTTTGTGGTCGCTTACGAGGTGTGGCCGCCTACCAGAGGTTCCAACTAAGTGATTTGACTTGGAACTGAAAGTTTGGTATTTTGGAAAACTGGTCGATTAGGAGAGGTGGTCGCTTACGAGAGTGGTCGCAACCGGAGGTTCAACTGTAGTTTGTTCTAGCTTAATCAAGCTAAATAATACAGGTGTACTTCCGGTTGCGACCACTCTCGTAAGCGACCACCTCTCCTAAGACCAGTTTTCCAAAATACCAAACTTTCAGTTCCAAGTCAAATATTAATATTAATTTAATAGAAATTAATGAGAAGCACTACCTACCGCATGTTGTTCAGTTTCTTTATTTTGCAGTGATGCCTTATTATCTCGAGCTTTGTAGTGGCATGTTCGACAAGTTGAACATACAGCTGAAATATTTAAGAAATTAAATCAAAACCTACCATTTTTGATAATTAAATTATTCCTGCTATCCTTTTTATAACGGCAGTATCTAAAAGATATAGGTAAAATACCAATAACCCTCTGTCTCCGCAATCCCCCCCCCCCCCTAACCCGAACCCCCCCAACCCCCCCATTCACACAGGGTGTGTGTCGGATGGGGGTGGAGTGTAGAAGAATACGAGAAGGTGGGTTGTATTACAAACATCGTGAAGATACAAACTAAACTGAAACAGATGTTAAAACTGAAATAAAGCTGTACGACTATCAAACTATAAAACAGAAGGCTATTTCACAAACCTGAACCAACAGGAACCACGGCGCCATGAAGGGAGAATATTTCTTTAGACATACTGATATTAACGCGACGTGGCTGCTTGAACTGTTTGCGCTGACCTGTGTGCGTCGGATAAGAGCAAGTGCTCCTTTTATGACCTGGCCAATCAACAGTTAAGTCTCTTCTATGCTTTGGGCATATCGTCATAACTTCTGTGTCCTTGATTTCAAGATCGAAATGGCCTGCTCGGTGACAACATTCTCTAAACGCTTACTTAAACCAAGTGAACCAAGGTGAATATCCATGTCGTCATTGCAGCTCAACAAAGGGACAATTGCTGACCCATGTCCGACTGTGCTACAGGGGAAATTATCCGAGGCAGAGGAACAAGATACAGACATATTCATCGCTGAGCTGAGACTGTCGCTAACTGAGACAGCTCTAGCGGCTTCAAACACAATGCACGCTTCTAGATCTGGCTAAAATCAATACAGCTACGGTATTGGTACAATATTGATGGCCGCTGATTTGCATCCAGAATAAAGTTTCTTGGTTATATTATTTATTATGGTGCCGTTGTTTTTCTGTTAAAAAAAAGATGCCAATAGCCATATAAATAGGCACAATTCGTAGAGTGAATCCGTTCAAAGTAAATACATTTATATGCTTCTTACGTGACACATATATGTGAATACTTAAAAGCCAGTTGTCACAGGGCCGGTTTCAATTACAACATCATAGAGATAGTGTGTAAGAAGTAGTAATTTGCTCTACCTAGCTAAACGGTTGACATGTCTACAGCTATTGAATCCCTACTATGAGGATGTTTATGTTACTAGTATTTTATTTCGCTGGGAAATCAGCATAGTCTACAAAGAGGTATCGGGTATCGCCTCTTCTGATATTTATCATTTGATAACATTGATCAAATATTACATGACATTTATCTAAGGAATTAACAGTGTTTTCAGCTTGTATCGGAGCAGTATTATAATTTTCTTTCGTGCGGACTCGTCAATTACCATGAAGATTTGGCGGGGAAATGTTTCGATTTATGCTAATTTTCAGTAAATTGAAGAGCGCCTAAATCGAAATTAAAAATAATAGCCACAATTGTGTTCACTGATACTCACTAACAATGCAATGGACTACCAGAATGTGGTTTTGGTTTCAAAATAAACAACCGCACAAATGAGAACAGGCCTTGTGAAGATGACTGAAATGAGGAAAATATTTATAAGTGGCTTATAGGTGAATTTCGATTTGGCGTTATTTTTTTTAAATTGAGCTGAGGAAAATAATTTACTGGTAGATCAGTTGATTGGATGATTGACAATATGCACTAAATATATCAGCATTTGAATATAAATGAAAGTGTATTTTTTTGTCCGTGAAAGTTACCCCTCATTTCAAGCGATTTTCGGAATGAAAATGGCCAAAACTAGGGGGTTGGTCAAATGTTAGAAAGAAATTGCGGATTGAAAAACAAATGCGGCCATTCTTAATCTTTTAAAATAGATTATATTATAAATGGTGAAAAAATGAAAGGAAACGGACAACCCCCATCTTTCGAATCTGCCCAGTTTTCTCCGGCAATGACACTTAAAGGGGCAGTGTCAAGCCATATGACCGCGTAAGCCTGGGTACGAAGAAGCGAGAAATAATAAAAGTCCACCGTGGACTTTTATTATTTTCGATGTTTTGAATCCGTTTCCATCGACCTTAATCATGTTTGTTCAAGCGTCTAATGGATCACTAGTAATAATTCAAAGCATGTTCTTCATTTTCAACAATTCCTAGTGGGGATTATTTCATCTTAGAACTGACTTTGAAGCCGTTGAAAAAAGTGTCGAACAGCCGTTGAGAGCCAGGCCGCCATCATCCTCGAGTGAAGAAAACCGAATTGTAAACCGGCAATTCTGGTCGATTGCGAAGGAATCTTGATCATCAATCGTAGGTGCAGTACTGTTCATGACTTTTGATGAGAAAAACTCACGTAGAACTACTTGTAAACCCGGTGAGCTTCCCACCATCTACTTATGTGTTGGGCTTCCTGTGTTTTATTTGATCGGTCGTTGGAAAATGATATCGCCGTGAATTCACTTCTTGAATTCAGTCCTTTTGATATATTGAAGTTTTAAAATTGCTTTCCAAATAAAGATTAGTATCTACATGAGTCCTGTAGGTCATTTATTTAGCGATTAGAACGGTTTTAGGAGGGTTTTGTAACTCACTACCGGGCAAGGTAGGCTTCTCAACCGAGTGTTATTGTTTTGATTTTAATGCGCATGCGTGAGGCTTGACACTGCCCCTTTAAGAGATCTTGTTGCTCAATGTCGGAATATGATAATAGTTTAGAGGCTTCCCGAAGAGGCTTCTGCTAAGGCTAGATATCTCGAAAAAGTTATAGTATGTGGATTCGATCCTTATTTGTTAAAACCTTCAGAATATTTATACCTTTTTTTATTTCTGGTTGGGATCAGAGTGAAGCAGTCACAAATGCCAGAGTACTGGTCTTTTCCGGGGTAAGTGTTCTCACTGATTTGACAGGGAGTATTTCTAACATCGCTACATTTATTTCAAATAATATTTCACATAACTTGAACAATAGAACATATCTGACGGTACAATGCTCCGTATTTTCTAGAAAGTAAATGTTACCACACCTTTCCAAATTACACCAACCCATGTTAGATGTTTAAGGACGTTCGCGGGCAAAAAAACTAAACATGTTTTTTCCCTGAAACTTCGTATGGTGAAATAAGATCATTATAGAAGCTAAATGAGCAAATAAAAAATGGGGGTCACCGACTTCGCTATGGAGCCAGATTTTTTCAAAGTATACCCTTTTTCTGATCGAAAATTACGTGCGTTCAATCCACGGAAAGTCGAGAATGACAGGAATTTTTTGGTAGAAAAACTAAACGGATTGCTAACATTTTCTTCAAATGGCTATCTAAGAGTTTATAGAATAAAATTATATACAAAGATTTGTGAATATGTAGAAACAACCTGTAGTTTTTGGCTCATGTTTACAGTCGCCACGTAGCCATCGACGACTCTTTCGCGTGACGGTAGGTTGAAGTTTTCATCTAAATTCGTGTTTTTATCAAAATCTGAACATGTTTTTTTCTTTAAATTTGGTACATGGGGAGCTTTTATGATTCTTTGTAAAATCACAAAATAAAAAATGGGGGTCACCGGTATCGTTCTCGAGATATTAGCCGATGAAAATCGTCTACGTAACATGCGTGACTGGCTGCCATCTTGGACGTGAGGAAAGAGGACTGGACCGAGATGATTCGAACCTTGATTTCATGCGCAGAAAAGATGCGCGTGAACAATGCGCGCGAACGTCCTTAAGAGCGTATGTCGGTAAGAACCGCGAATCTCAAATCAGTTGTGAAAAATCGACTTTTGGGTGAACTCTTTTAGGAAATCATACTAAAAAATCGCAGCGCGTTTTCAATTTTGAGAAATTTACAAAAGTTTGAAATTTGAATAAAAGTGCCCATTTTTCCTCATTAAAATGCACGAATCGTGAGTCGACTTTAAAGAGATGGTGGCAGCGTGCAAAGTATTCGATCTTTATCATATTTCTCCATCAGTTAGAACAACTCGAGCTTTTCGAATCGCTGTAAAATATTTGGAAAACTATTTTTATTGTGAATTGTACTGGCCTTCTAAAACAAGCTCTATTTGAGCGGTACAATAGCAGCCTAAATGTAGAGCAAGTTCACCCCCATGAAATCGCCACTGGTACCTAACAAATCGAAGAAAGAATTATATTGCATGAAAGTATGGTTATTCTAGTTTCTTGTGGCCAAGTTGCAGCTTTGAGAATTAAAACGTCACCGCGTCACGGAATTTTAAATCACAACAACGAAACCCAATATGCGGACATCTAATTTCATGGTGCGTTATCAATATACAACTACTGAGAGAATTAAATTGCGATAGGATCAATTTTTCCACTTGAAACTGTTTGTGTGGTATCAAAATATGATTCAGTCAATTGCTGTAGATAATCTCGTAGCAGTGGTCGCGTAGCAGTGGTCGCGTAATTTTAAGCACAAAATGTAAATAATCTGAACTGGCAGGCCAGCAAGCAATTCATAATCTATCATATAATAAATAATAATAATACTTGAACAATAGAAGGTATGGGCGAGAGAATGAACATTTTCTCTAGAATAAACATTATAATTAAAAGTCACGTGGATCGAAAGTGGGGCCTATGTTTAACAGTCTTGAAGTAAAGATTGTGGGTTCTCAAAACGTCTATTATGAAGATAAAACGGCAAACATCCGAATTCTTGACTCGGTTCCTAACTCGGATCCTAACTCGGATCCTAACTCGGATCCTAACGTGAAAGATAGGTATCCTCTATTAGGGTGCCCCTAAAGATTTTCAAGTTTCTCGATAGGGGTCAGGACAGTATTTATTGAATAGCGCATACGTTGAAATTTCCATTTTTCTGGCATTTGATCCTTCTTCAGAGAACGTTGGATTCAACAAATAAAGAAGTTTTCTTCTTGACAGCGAACTGAATGAAGGGCAAAACAAATGCAGATATACTGGAGACGCATGGCCAATTTGAAATAGTCCTAGTTCTTTAAAATCTTTTCGGCGATTTTCAATATACTGAGAAGACTGTTTAGAAAATAAAAGTTCTTGCAGGTGCTCTTCACCTAAAAATGTTGGGCAGGGACCATTCTGCAACATACTAATTGACATTATTAGGCCAACTAATAATTTACTGGTAGATCAGTTGATTGGATGATTGACAATATGCACTAAATATATCAGCATTTGAATATAAATGAAAGTGTATTTTTTTGTCCGTGAAAGTTACCCCTCATTTCAAGCATACTAATTGACATTATTAGGCCAACTACGGTGTAATCATCTGACATATTTCAGTCCAGTGTCAAAATATGCACTCTTAATTTATTTCTGGAAGAGCTAATGCTCTCCATAAAAGGAAACTTCTAGTGTGAGCTTTGAATTATCAATAATAATAATAATAATACTAATAATAATAATCTTTATTTTGAGTGGGTTTACAAATACAGCAATACAACAATACTGGTTTCCAATTTGGCCCACTAGATACAATAACTACTGATTACAATAATTACAGAACAATACTAGTTACAATTGAAAACACTGACATAATGAGATAATATTTTACAATAAATAGAATGATAAATAAACTACAATAGTATTATTATTTAAATTTGCTAATGAAAAATGTGACACGTGATTTAGTTAATTAAATATATAATGTGGTGAAGATGTATTTACAGTAATCATAGTTATCAGTACTGGCGTTTGATAGTAAAAGAATCAAGATTAGACTGTGACTGAAGGTAAAGTTTAGTAAGATGGGTACGGAGGGATTTAGTGGAGGAAAAAGATTTAGATGAGATAGACAGATTATTCCAGAGAACAGGCCCACTGTATTCAAAAGTACGTCTGCCGCTGTCATTCTTACATAAGCTTGTGTTAAGATATAATTTGTCAAGAGTAGATGAACGAGTAGAGTAATTGTGAATGTTACTGATTTGAGTAAAGTGGTCAATAAGGTAGGTAGGGGCTTGATATAGGCCTGATCTCTTACAGATCACTTCCAAAAACGTTATGCTGGTTGATGAATATTGCATTGTATTTCTACAGGGTTTTCAATGCTTTTTTTTGTCTTATAATACTCAATACAACAGCCAAGAAGATTCAGAATGTGAATTTTTATTAGAATCATAGTTGGCAAATATCTAAATTAAAAAGAAATTAAGAAAAATGTCAAACCAAAGGCAATATATATCTAAACATCTGTCCCAAACTGGTGGTCTTGGTCAAATTGTATAACAATATTATTACTGGGTTTTTATGTATTTATTTATTAATTAATAACTTAACACAGACTGCCCACAGCCTGATACATTACAAATACAATAAAATTGCATGTTACACTAACAATACATTACAACATGAGCTAAGGATAAATAAATACATATGTAATATATATAATATAAAATCTAAATACATTGGTCGGCCGGGTCAAACCCTATATAGGCGCCTAGGCGGCACAGAGAAAAACCTCAGCGGCAGCAAACAGCTTTATAGATAGACAGGTTATAGATACAGATCGACATTTCGAACAGATAGTTTTATAGGTTCTGATACAGTCAGGGTCAAAAGTAGAAAGCAAAAGAGCATAGTAGTGAGCGCGTAACAATGTTTTGAATGACGATATTGTACAAGTCTTAATGTTTAATGACAACGAGTTCCATAAGAGTACTATGCGATTAAAGTAGGAATCCCTATAAGTTGACGTTTTACACGAGTTGGATCTATAGTCAGTGCTAGTAGTACTTCTTGAGGATCTGGAAAAGAGCGAGCATGGAATTACATAACTAGATACATCAATATTGTAAAGCTTAAGGCTACGAATATTTAGAGGTCTAAATATTCGAGCCAATAGGAAAGTGGAAGTAGATTTAGCTTGGTCTTTAAGGTGACTCCAACATAATTGCGAGTGCATTTTGTGATTTTTTTAACTCGCTCGTATCGCGTCAAAAACACTCGGATATTTCTGCATTTAGCACATGTAATAACTCAAACATCTAGGCTTTTAAGAGTGTATTCAAAATTTTATTTTTCAGTCGCGTTTGCCGTTACGGGCCGATTTTCTAACAGTGGTTTTTCATAATATTGTCCTCCTGTTCGCTGAAGAATCTGAAGTTTCATGGAAAGCGTACGATTTTTGGGCGAACAGGAGGACAATATTATGAAAAACCACTGTTAGAAAATCGGCCAGTAACGGCAAACGCGACTGAAAAATAAAATTTTGAATACATCCTTAAAAGCCTAGATGTTTGAGTTATTACATGTGTTAAATGCAGAAATATTCGACTGTTTTTGACGCGATACGAGCGAGTTAAAAAAATCACAAAATGCACTCGCAATTATGTTGGAGTCACCTTAAAGGATAAGTCTGCCTGGTTGGTGCCTGAGTATAAATTTAGTTGTGCGGCACTGTATACGTTTGATCAGTAAGATATCGTGCGAGCATAAGACAAGAACCGACAGGAAGAAGAGAAGAGAAAGAGGGAAATGAAATAAATAAATAAGTGAATGAATAAATGATTAAGAGATCAAGAGAGACAGAGAGAAGTACAAGCAAAACCAATGATAAGCTAGTAATCTATAACAACTAGTAGGTAGGATTCTACCACTGTCTATATTAAATAAAGTGTTGTGGCTGTTTTAGCAATAAGTAGTGGAAGAGAATGTTAGCCAACCTCCCCCCAACCTCAACAGTTACATATCATGAACTTCTAGCTGTCATTTGATTGCGGCTCAAGAGTGATATGCATAAGTTCACTTACAAGTGCAATAAGCACTACAAACCTCCCCAGATATCTTTATGGCAGTGATCCAAGCTGTGTTGGTGTGTCTGTAATTTTCTTAGTATACGTTGACTGGGCTTTTAGAAAGCAAAATTACAAAATTTCCATCATACTTGTACTTGTTCAATATTCGTTTTCTGCCAATATTCGTGATCTACCACAAGAAATACAGTAATATCACTAAGGAATACCAGCGGACAAGAATTCATACAAACGTCACCAGTAATCTCGTTATTAGTCGTCGCCACTCTGTTCGGCAGTCAGTTGAACAGGAAATGCACCGGCTACCAATTCAGCCTTAATCCCAGTAACTTTGAGGTTCTGCTTACGACAATATCCAAAACTGAGAAAAATTGAGCATCATTAGAAATGCTGCTAATTTGGATATTTTTACATTTCTAATCACGTTTGTTAACTTAACTTGCTTTTTTCTCTGTGAATAATTCATTTATAGATCATCTAATCGGAAGGCAAACTTCTAAACAGACAGTTTTTTGGCTATTTTCGTACTCAAATGTTTAATTTTGGAGTGATTGTTATGGTAACTTTTCACTCGAGTCAGTCGTAAAGCTAACTTGATCGTTTATTTTATTTTAACAGATTCGGTGGTTCGGTCAAGATGAGCTCGGAGGAGCTTTCTTATGAAGAAGTATGTACATGGCGTGTTGATGCGCTAAAGATGTATTGTCGTGGGCTCAAGTATGTTAAGACCTGGGTGAGCTGCTATTATGGAACAAAACTTTGATTTTTTTTGTTGTATTCCTAAAACGTGTCAAAATGACTTGAAATTTGGACCATCAATAGAACTTGGGTAGATAAAGAGACTTAACTCAAAACATTTGCATTAGGGGTGGTCACGTGACCAGTTAGAGAGATAAAAGCAATACACAATTATTTTAAGCCGTTGGTGGCGAGTTCAAGTGATAAATTCTAGCTAGTACCTTAAACTATTTCGTTGTAAGTGCTTTATAGATTGTCGTTCGGAATGGGTGACTTTCATTTCTTTTTAAAGAGATATGGGGTAAAACAGGTCACGTGACCAGATAATCAAAATCATTTTTATTCAAATTCTCTTTAAATTCAAACAAGAGCCACCCACACCGAACGACAATCTATAAAGCACTGGGAGAGAAATAGATTTAAGGTATTTGTTAGAATTTCCTACTTGAACTCGCCACCAACAAGCTATTTTTCTGTTTTCCAATGTAATGACGTCATAGGTCATGTGATCATAAAAATCTTTGCACTAAAAAGTTAAGGACCCGAAATCCAATGTATGCACTAGTTTTCGTTTAAACATAACAAATGTTGGCTGAGTTATTGAACAAAACGTGAATTCTCAAGAAGGCCCAAAACCCAGGCCTTAACATACTTGAGGGGAAAATCATGCAATAATAATAATAATAATAAAACTTTATTTACACACAGTGTCTACATCATTAAAAAAAATGCTCTTCCTGAGAGCCGTGTTACATTGTAATATTAAATAGATAATGAATACTATTAATAGTCTAAATTTATCAATAATCTATAAACAGCTTTTAAAACTAGCAAGGCTTCGTTTATTTAGTGGCAGAGAATTCCAGGCAGCTGCTCCACTGTAACATAAACTTTGTTTAAGAAACTTTGTTTTCGGTTGGGGGAGTGTCAGGTTCGAGTGACATCCACGGAGATTATATTCATGACTGACGGAAACATTTTAGAACATATTAGAGAAATAATTCGTCATTTCACAGTTGATAATTTTATACATGGTTGTCACTTTCTGTTTAACCCGTCTGGTTTCTAAGTGATTAGCAACACGTGATCAAGAACCACCAATCAGCGCATGCGTTAGCTTAGCATAGGACATATCACTGTTTGCCAAACTACGTCACGCGTGACCAGTAATTCGAACTGAAGAAGCAAGCAATTAGAAGTGTAAAAAAGACTATATGGTTTACCATTTGACAACCGTGACAGGTTCAGAACCCACTCGTAGCTAAAAGAGTGTCACCATCTTCTCGATGACCTCTTTCTGAAAGAACAGATTGGAAGTTTCACTTGTGGAGACAAGGCTGCCATCCATTGCTTTTCTAAATAGTGACCAGTGGCCGATAATTAAAAGAGAAACCACACTTTGCAGGAGTCCTTTTTCTGAAAACAAATATCAAAAATGAAGTTTTTTTACATGGGCATTCTCAATCTACGAACTTCGTTTTCATAGATAATCTATGCAGCGCCTTCAGTGCGGTTTTACAAGAAGGGTATGTGAAGTTTTCCATTGAAAATATTTCTCTTTCACTGCATCTCCGATTTGTCAACTAGTGGAAGCAAAGAAGGGTGATATTGGAACCGCTTGACTAGACCATATGCAAATGTTGGTTTTGAAAGAAGGAAAAAATCAGAATACCGAGGCTTCAATAATTTTTGGGTGGAGATAAGCCGTAAGTAAACCAAAACCTCGGTCAAATTAGACCTAGATGGTATATGGTGGAGCACTCAACCAACCCCCCCCCCCCCCCCCCCCCCCCCCCCCCCAGCCCCGGGTAATTGGGAAACGTAGTACCCTAGTTGGACATTGACTATCTTTTCCAAGGAATTTTGGATTTTCTTTATATTTTCAAAATTATTTGGTGTGGTGAAGTGGAGGAATCTCATATTATAACAATCCACTTTGTGAACATTCAATGCGTGGATCGTTGTCACAAACCTCTTTAATATCCTAAAAAGCGATATGAAGAAAATGAGTAATTCTTCACGGAAAACATATTTTCTTTGGCTGCTTGCTTTGGTGTATTTTTCTGAGATTGTTTATCATTAGTATTAAGTCAATTCGATTACTTACCTCTGGTAAAGAGACAATCGTCAGTGAAAAGCCCTTAAAGTCTGGGATTATCTTGTCTATCAACTTAGTATCGATAGTAGAGTAATCCCCTGCGACGAGCGCTCCAACAACAGTGTCTCGCTCATAGTAGTGAACACCGTTTTCACCTTTGGCATTCAATCTCAGAGATGTGTTTGTACAACTTTCCTGTTCCACCTGGACAGCTCTTCTGAAAAAGTGTTCTAATTTAATTAGAACACTTTTATACTGTTAAAAAAAATATAAAACGTATTTATAACAATACCAGATAATTTTTCAATGATTTATTGAAAATTAAGTAATTTCATGCACATGTTTACATAATTTAAAATTGTCAAAACTCTTATAAGTTAATATTGATTGAAAATAATAATAATAATAATAATAATAAAGTTACAATACCATTGTAATGAACTATAGACATATAAATAATAGTCATGCTTATTAGTGAATAGATTGCTTATTTTCTCTGAAGGTGGGGGTAAACCCTGTAACCTGACACCAGTACAAAACATATGTCCCATATGCAGTTGAGAAAAGATATCCGGTCACAGATTAGCTGTTCAAAGGACTAATAACCCACTTTATTATCCAGATATACACAAACTGTACTCCGTAGAGTACAAATATGAGTACAATATTTGCCCATATTTGTACAGTAAAAAAAACGGCTTTGAAAACTAGTTGTGTTGACACGAACTCGTCCGGCCATCGACTCTGCAAGTCCCGGTAAACAAGCTTCAACATCGTTCTCTGGTGCTGTATTTTTAAATGAAGTGGTTAAAACCACTGCACGATTGTTCTGGGTCAGTCAAAGTCTCCAATTGCCAAATAAATGTTGTAGTTATTTTATTGAATCAGATGATGAAGAAATAATTATAAACAGTTCAGTTTGGTCTTTTGCACCTCGAAATGTGTAAGCTAAATATCTACAATTGAGAACTTGACAAATTAGACTACAGTTTCTTTCAGTCTTTTTCAAATATTTTATTCGCATTTTGGTAACCAAGAAAACAAAAACAAAAGTACAATTCGTTGTTTTTCACAATACGTTTTTACATGTCAACGATTTCTCCGAATTACAAACCTGAATCTGGTCCTAAATGATGAAAATTCTCGGTGTTGAGAGACACTTGTCACTCGTATTGTCCACAGCTTGATAGATTAGACTTCTTTTCATTAACATTGTACTTTCGATGAACTTCTGAGACGAAAACATACAATATTTGAGCAAGTTTAGCCTTGTAATTCGTTGTTTTTCACAATACTTCGCTTGAAGCCACAGAAAACCAGTTTGACTTGATTTTGCCACAAACCGATCAACAGCCGCAGAATTGACGTCACACGCCCATGTCACGACAATGGTCACGCATTCTTCTGATAATAACAGATTTTACGATAATTTTTCGATCGTAAATGAGCCTCATTTTGCCAGTTGGATAATAAATCTCTTATTAGGCTCGTCAAAATACTGCGTGACTCGTAAAATATCCAGCCATACTACACATCAAACTGTCCAATAAGATATATATATTTAAGCTCTTTACTGACCGCTTAACTGGTAAACAACAAATCTACGAATCAGAACATGTGAAGACTGGTATCCATTAGAAGCAATGCTGTATGCGATGCGTCGCAAATAATAAAATTTCGACGAGAAATACATGCAAAGCTTGCCGTAGGATATATATATTTAAGCTCTTTACTGACCGCTTAACTGGTAAACAACAAATCTACGAATCAGAACATGTGAAGACTGGTATCCATTAGAAGCAATGCTGTATGCGATGCGTCGCATATAATAAAATTTCGACGAGAAATACATGCAAAGCTTGCCGGTGTTTGCGACGCGCTTACTTCTTTACGTCAGAAACCTGGTGGTGGAGGAGGAGCATGGATTTTAGTTAAAATATGCGCGGGAAAAAAATCGTAACCGTACTTGGACCCCCACATCCACCACAAAAAAAGAAATGCAAAAGCTCACTCCTGGGACTCTTGCACACATAACCCTCACCTTCAATAACTTCATCTTCCGAGGATGAATCCGCGGATGAATGGTCTGAAAACAAATGTTAAATTGATGTTAAATTGCACGCCAAACCTTCCGACATTCTAGTTTTCTGTATATGGTGATATATATTTTTATGGAATACGATATTTAGAGGAAAGATTAATTATGGGTCGAACGAAGGAAATGGGTGCAGATGACACCTTCCTATTATAGCACAATAGGGACCTTAAGCCAAGGTTTTTGACAACGCGGACGGCGCGCGCACTGACGAATAATGTTCGAAACGACCGTTGACGTCCGTGACGGCAATCTACGACGGCACTTCGCTTGTTTTCACGTTTGTTTTCACGCTTGTTTTTTTCGAACATTAGAGAGCTAAGCAGCAGAATGATGTTCGAAATGAAAGTTGAAGTCCGTGAAGGCAATCTACGACGTGAAAACAGGCGAAGTGCCGTCGTAGAACGGTCGTTTTGAACATTATTCGTCAGTGCGCGCGCCGTCCGCGTTGTCAAAACGTCTGCTGCTCCTAAAGGGCCTGTTACACGTAGCATTTTCTGAAAGAGTTCGCTAATTAACAATTAGACAACGAGTCCGAGTTGGCTATGAGTAGATAGTGAACGAGGCTCCTGCCGATCGAGTTGACTATCTTAGCTCATAGACAACGAGGGCGAGTTGTCTAATTGTTTTAGTATAAACAAACTTGCATACTTATTGCATAAGTAGTTACATGTAACGTTTTTTCGTGCAACTTGTCTCACGAAAAAAATTGTTGCATGTTGCAAGAGCGTTTTTTACGTGTAACATCCCCTCGCGCGACTAGTTTTTTTCGGTTTTCTGTTGCTCCAAAAGTAGAACTTTTTTCTACTTTCTGCAACAATTTTTTTCAAAAATTTACGTGTAACATGGGTCCATAGAACTTGTCTCGCGCAACAACTGGAGCGAACGAGTCGATCACTGAGAAAGCGAGACCTTACAACATAATAAAAACCGACCAAAACACAATTATTTTCGGTAAACATTGCAGACGAGGACGAAAGATTACGATATTTTCCCAGAAAAGAGTGGAAATCACGGTTTCACGATTACGCATGCAACTTGAAATTTGTTTGTGCGCGAGACAAGTTGCAACGGAAGTTGTACATATGACATGGTCTCGTGCAACCTGCAACAATTTTTTTCGCGAGACAAGTTGCACGAGAAAATGCTACGTGTAACAGCACCTTAAGGGTGGACTAACATATTTCGTTACTATGCAACCGCGTTGCTATGGGGTTTTACATGTCTTCAATTCTTTAGCTTTGTTGAGGATTTTTTTCTGAAATTTTGATATTTTATAGCCTTGTTAACATCCTACTTCTCTCTAGGGGTTTTAAATTTCGTTTTAGCAGAAATGAGCAAGCATACAATTTATGAATTGAAAGTCATACAATTCGCGCATCTCCTGCTTGGGCACAACAGGAAAATCAAAACGTCGTTGCTGTATAATAATTTTTATGCCAAATGACAGAATAGAGAACTGTCTAAACATTTTCGTAGGATTCTTTTCCGAAATCCATCAATTTAATGCTGAAAAAGAACGGTAAATTTAACAAGACTTCACTGCGCATGCGCAGATTCTCGTTTTCAAAAACCTTCAAAATTTTCGAGCACGTTCACTGAGGGTTATTTTTTTCTAACCTAGAATATCAACAACGACCTAGTCAACATTGCTGAGCATGCTTTTTAAAAACTGAAGACAATATGACAAGTTATGGAATTTCATCCTTAAAAACGTCCATAAAAAAAACATTTTTCATTTAAATACCAAATCCATGCTCAGTTGTCTGCTCCTTGTGTTGTAGAACAAGTGTATAATCATAGATTTACAGTATCTTATAAATCCTTGGAAAAAAAGAGCGTTTTCTGTTTAGATGACGTCATTGTGACGTAATTTGGTGACGTCATGCTCTGACAAAGCTTTCTCCCTTACAATCACTTCCTATACACGCCGGGTCAGCTGTCACCGAAAATCCGACATTTAACGACCGCGATACTTGGTAGCCGCACAGCGGTTTCCCACCAAAACACAATATAAAATGGCCGCTTAGATAGTCCATAGGGGAAGTTATTGAGCTTGAATTTTTGATGAAAGTGACGATAATGAAGCCAATAAAACAGTACCTACTCTTTCTGAAGTTGGGGAACGCTCTATCAAGGAATGTCGAGTGCTCACGAGGTTACTAGACGTTTTTTCTGCATTTCGTGAGGATGCTTAAATGCCATGTTGGTTGACGTGTATAGAAGACACCAACTACCAACTTATTAAACCATTTCACAGCAAGGGAACGAGTCGTATATCAGGTAGTTAATTGATTGAACCTGAAGTAATGAATTGGCTCAAAACATTGAGGAGGCCGAATGACACCATCACCAATGCCTCATTGAATTCCAACATGGACTACACGAAGGATATTTTTGATCCTTTTAGTTTGTCCACAGATGATAAGAGGATGGATGTTCACCTCAAATTACATTACGGTTACTGGAATTAGTTTGGTTATGGATTTCACGAGTTGTCTGTTATTTATATTACTTATAATTTATTATTACATACAATCCGATTTAGTTGTGTATATGTATAAGTATTAAGTCAAACTTGTTGATCATGATTGCACTAATTTTACATTAGCATTAAATATTATTGCTGATCTGAACATTTTAAGCTAGACTCAGAACATATACATGCCATAGACTATATCCACAAAACAACAATACTGACTATTTAGTGAATAATATTATTTAGTTATCAACTAAATAAGTAGTTTAACTTGATAGACTAAACTGTGAAATCAAGAATACATATCCAAGAATAGCAAGTATGATATGGTTATACACAATTGTTTTTGGCTTAATAGATATTCATCTTAGTTTTATTAGCTGTTTTTTTCCCTCTCGTGACCAAACTATTTTGATTTGTGAAATTACATCATGACGAGCTGCAAGCCCAGTTTTAAGGACACCACATGGTGCCTATGCATGATACATTTCCATCTGATAAGACTTTTAGAGTATATATCCATTGATGATCTGTTAAATCTTAAGGTCGCCGTCAGCAAGCAATGAATGCTCGCACGGACTGCTAGATAAGCACCTTGAAAAGAAGGCGCATCAGCTTAACCTCGATATAACAGATCTATATAAAAGTACCATACTGTGAAAATTAATATGACGACAAATCAAACCCATATATTCCTTATTCGATGTATTCTCTACCTACATGTATACCAGTATCTAAGGCGTGCAGCTCGTCATGTTTCCTGTTTCAGTTAGTTTTATTTAATGTATTTTAATGCCTAAAGACATTATTTTGCCAAGCCAGTTGACACTCATGAATGAAATACATTATCAGAAGTAACAACCCTTCTCTGTTGTCATATTTTTTCCAACCCACAATAGCAATTGTCAGTGCCAGTTAAAACTCTGGGGGTATGTACACAATGTTTACTTGGTGTAGGAACATGTTTTATGTCATTACTCTGGAAGCCAAACTAGCATAACAAATTCATGTCTAAATATTTCATTCCACCTATTCGGGTAAGTGGTGTTTACACATATATAACATGTATAATATACATACAGTCATTTGCAAAAATTCTGGCCGCCACGATATATCAATATATCAATATATCGGGTGCATTATGGGTAATTAAATAATACTATTTTGAGTTTCCTAACTTATTAAATGAAGCAAAATTTACAAACAACAAACGTATGACTAAAATAAACATTATACTAAGTATTTCTACCAACTTTGCTGCCGTTAACCCGCTTAAGTGGAATTTTCGATTATTTAATTACCCATAATGCACCCGATATATCGATATATTGATATTTCGTAGCGGCCAGAATTTTTGCAAATGACTGTATTTGGTCTGCATGCTTTATATTGTTACTGTTTATATTTAACATAAACATTATTGGCATGTACTGGAAGAACATGACCTGTGGTTCAAATTGTAGGATTAATGAAGATGAAAGGATTTGCCCTGTAGTATTCCTCTGCTAAGGAGTTTAAAAGGGTCTGTTTCTTGTACATAAAACCCAAGAAATCTAGCATCAGTCCCTCAACCTGACCAGACACTTCGCAGATAGCCATCCTTGTGCTCGATACAACTCGAGTGCCATATAGTATATTTCTTTGTTTCTGGCTATCAACCTCTTGACTCAGGAATTGATCGGTTTAAAATTTCTCCTTACTAAGTTGCATTCAGGCAACCACACCACTAAGGGAGAATTTCCTATATGATCATATTGCACTTAATTGATATAAAAATGTAGCTATTATATATTTATTTACAAATTGACAGAAGTTTCAAAAGAAATATATGCTTAAAAGTCATAATAAAAGGAAATAGCTAAAACATATGTGATATTACTGTCATAATTTCAAATAAATAGCTAAATAATAAAGTCACAGCTGTACGCTCTAGTTATAGACTTGTAAACATTGCTAAATAATAAAAGTTGTATTATTTATACCATACCTTTCATTCTAAACGGCGAGTGGTTTGCTGTTGAGTTTATTTCTGACAAAACCGAAACCTTTTCCTTTGCTGCTTTTATAAATTCGCCTACAGCGAAACGCTTGTACTTGTACTTGTGCATCGTGTAACGAGGTCAATATAACACACGCGGTGTACAATAGCAACATTAGTTTTTGTAGATTTCTGCATTTACAAAAGCAATTACCGAAAAACAAAAAACATACGTCTCTGAACATAAGATAGAGGATGTCGATCATCGTGATTCGAGGTCCTTGTTTATCCCACAGAAAAATCCTATACAAGCTAAAAGTAGTACGTTTTGGGGTTCGAAATATCACCTAACAGTTATGCCATTATGAAATACGTCGAAAAAAAGTACTTAATTTAGAAGTGCACTGAAACGGGTATCAAAATAAAGCTTGTTTTCTCCTCTGTCACTGTGTCGTTGAAGCAAAGCTTCCCGCGCTATCCCAAGACACTTATCGAACCTTTTATATACTGTACTAGACTAGATTCCAGTCCACTATAGAAAAACGCTCGGTCAATACTCCATTTTTGGCCTCACTGATATGTCCGGAAACCTGAGTCAGCTGACCCGGCGTGATAAGTCCCTTCTCTTCTCTTTGAATTTTACGATTTTTTTGGGGTTTCAAATTGTACTTAGCAACAGTCGAAATAAATATGTTAGTCCACCCTTAAGGTCCCTAATATGTTCACGCACACGATGTATACTAGTACCGTACCTTGACTTTGACTTGCTACTACAGTGTCTGGGATATCTGCGAGGAGGAGACTTATATATATATTTATTAGACATTTACATGAAAATGTATAATTGGATCCCTTATGAATGAAAATAGAGTACCTTAATTGTTTGATTGCAAAATGCACAGTACGTACCATCAACATTCAGTTCGGCCAAGGTGTCTTTCCTTTAAGGGTTTCCAGGCTTCCATTGTCCACTGCTAAAAGGAGCTTGCTAACTTTAGCAAGCTCCGCCGTAGATTCATGGAGCCTGTAGAACTCTCTATGGAGCCTGACATCGTGTCCGAGATGCCGCGTTAGCCAGTCGACATCCACTTCTGTTAGTGAGGCCTTCTGTGAAACCGTCGCAATGTATTTCCTAAGTTAAAATAATAATAAATAAAATTTATTTGAATTCTAATTTTAAGTTATAGCAAGCACATGCTAATATCTCCGATTATAACCTAATGATGAAATTTCACGAATTCCCATTGGTCAAAATTGATCACGTGGTACATTTCAGGCGATTTTCAGAAAATAGTCCCCAGTTTCAGGTGATATTTGCCCAGTTGGGATAACTGAAATTTAATGCAAAAATCACTCCCAACGAAAAGAAAATCGTTTTTCCCAAACAAGAGATGAAGAAATGAAGAAGCTTGTGAAATTTCAGTTCAAGAAAATACAAAGAAATCTACGAAATGTGGACGTGTTTCATCGAAAACATCGCTGGAGAAAAGTTAGTCGTTTGGTTATAAAACAAATAGACCCATTCTGGCTTATTACTAGATAAAGAACTATAATGAAAATGACAGAACAAATGTTCGGAAAAAATGAGACGCCTCGAGCGGGATTCGAACCCACGACACCTCGATTTCATGACAGGTGCTCTAGCCACTGAGCTACCGAGGCAACTACAGTGGCGTGGAGTTCAAATTAGCTCAAAGACGCTGATTTTAACCGAACATTTGCTCCCAGGCCTCACGGAACTGGTAATTGCTTCTGTAATGACGTACGAACCGCATCACGCATTCACAGTAGTCGCAGTCTGGCTTATTGGTACGTATATATCTTTGAGAAATGGTCCTAAAATAAAATAAACAGTTGCTACGCTTCTCTTCCATCTGTTCATTTTTCTGACCATCTCTCAGCCTCGGACATTATCACTTGATATACCAATCGCCAGAAGTAATATAAATAAAATATGTATAACATATATCAAATGATTAATTTAAAATAAAGGTACCTCAGTTTTGTCGATGTGATATACCCTGGTTCTTTCAGCCCTTTCACTTCCTGCATGCAAATATGCAAAAACATATTTGTTGTCTTTCGGAATACCAACTGGTCTTGAACTTATTAGTAGGTCCACGGCCTCTCTTGTTTCAGTGGACAAGAGTATCGGGACCTTCCTCCCCCGTTTCCCTCCAATCTCGACCAGGTCCATTCTATAAAATAAGAGTTAGCAATTATTCCCCTATCCAATGGCCAGTCGCCGCCTAATCACACCAACCCTCTATTTAGTGCTCATTCTCCCACCCCTACCGAGAGTCCTATAGTGGAAGATATTAGATGCAAGAGTTAAGTATATGGAATTCTTATCAACAAAGCGAGTTTAAAATAATTACCTTTCACGAAGTCAGTGTCGACTTCAATGTGCTGTCGCATGTTGATCAATTTGGGCGGCACTGGAACTTTGCAATTTCGAGGGTTCCTGTTTCACCAGAACGCCTCTTGTTAAACATTATGATTCTTGCTAATGTGGCTTTGGCTAATTCGAACCACGTCCCATGGTGGGTCTGTGGTCCGTCTGACTTCCGTATACAGGCCGACAGAGAGGCTATCTTGGATGTTAAATGATGGCGTAGCTTCTCTAAATCCTCCGTCAGCGGCAAGTAATCAATGGTGTTATGCCTTTTTGTTCCCATTGAGGCCAGGGATCTCGATGATACTTTAGTCGTCCACTCGTTGTTGAACAGCTCCAGAAATCGCTTTGCCTTCTTAAGTATGACATCATCGTTTCTTTTTAGTGCGATAGTCTTGACCAGCTGCACACACTGCTTCAAGCTATGCCCAAGTTTAAGCGCTAAAGACGGCGTGTCTACTTCAAGGTGCTCCGTTTGATCAAATCTGCACAGGCTCTTCACTGCACTTGCAATATCATCGAAATATTGCGTATCGATCACATCAATGAGACTGGCAGAGGCATGTTTTTTTTGCAATTCTTACAGCAGTCTTGAAAGCTGACGCATGCGTTGGCTAATATAGTTGGTCTGTTTCGAGGCAACCTTCAAAAGACTACTCCCAAATTGCATGATGAGCTGGTCATGCCTGACAACAAATGAGATATCATCGTTCTTCATGCTTGTCAATATTGCCTTGCTAAGGTGTTCATGCTTCTCTTCACAGTACGAGGGCAAAAGTAGTTTTGCTTGTTGCTGAATCTTCTCGTACTTCTCAGTTTCATTTTCTTTGAAGGGGCAAGTCTTGTTTTGGCGCCACAGCTCATCACCTTTGAAGAAACCAAAGCAGTGCGTACATGGCATGTAATCAATTGCTGCTGGGCACTTTTTGTTGCTAGAACTGCAGGGGCCACGTACAACTATTATCGCTCCCTCGTTCAATGAAAGGACAATACAGTGAGTTGTGGTGGTAATCTCCAAGGAAGCGTAGCTTTTTAAATGCTTGTGTTTGGGCTTCTCCAGTCAGTGCCATCGCTTGCTTCATCGCGTCTTCGTCCTTGTGTAGTCTTTTTAGATGGCGTGTGAGTTTTAAGTGGAGAATAGAATTCTTGCAGTAACAACAAGCGTGGGCATTCTTTTCAGATATAGTGACATTCGATTCAACTAACATTATGAATGGCTGTGTATCCAGGTTTCTCTGCATATAACAACATTGTTATTACTATTCCCAGGACACCACATCTATTTACAGTATTGTAATTATAAAGCATTGTTTGATCAACCAAATACCATTGGGTATTTCAGAATTCTAATGTAAGTTATTTAAGATAGTGATTTTCAGTTTAAATATACCACTGATGAAGCCTTCACCGGCGAAACGTCTGAATACGCATTTGTCGTCTATTTCCTTTGCTTGGCGAAGTTAACTACCCTCAATTCATATATTACCAAGCATGGCATCTAATAACTGTTCTTAATAATAATAATAATAATAATAATAATAATAATAAGCAATGAATTATTGCATGTAATTCTTCTGTTTTCAAAATCATATTCAGATATTGTATATCTTGTATAAACTTACATAAGAACTTACATACATAAGCTTTATAACATAATGTTTATTTATCCTCAAATTTCCAGAGTAGCTTTTACAAGCTAATGTCTTCGAGTAGTTGTATGAATTGTACTTGAATTTACAATGAGCGATTTGTTTGATTCAGTACTGGCCACCATGATTTATGGCGATTGGCTTCTCGAAGAACAACGAGCTCGATCACTGAGGTAGATAGGTCACTAGCGTAGTAGCGACAAGATCGGCAACTGACGTGACTGAGTACACTAACAAGTAACGTCTGTTGCTCTGCTTTCGGGCGAGTCACCTTAAAGGCAGCTGGAATATCAAGTAGAATAAAGCAAAATGTGACTGTTATGTTTACTTAGTAGTTACAGAGAGTAAAAAACATCCCAAGAACAGATTTACGGGCGAGTCACCTAGTAACTTTTGTTGCTCTGCTTTCGGGCGAGTCACCTTAAAAGCAGTTGGAATATCAAGTAGAACTAGCCGTAGCTATCGCTAAATGCCAACGAGGATGATTTTGTTGCAATGATCTTTTGTGATTATTGAAACATGGTTTGATACGTACTGCATGATTTATCTTGCAAAGGGGAAATTACTGAATACATGCTAAAATCTTGTTGAACAGGAACTATATTCTAATGTTATACATAGCATATTTGGAAAGTGCGTACTTTTCACTAGCAGAGTGGTATACTTTATAGAGTTGTAGCGATGCATTTCGGAAGGGGAAGTTATTCATTCGAGATTCGTTCATTTTGTTGTTGTCCAAATAAGACTGGTTGTTCTCATATATTTTTTCCAAGGAAGTACTTGTAGGATTTCATGGCATTTTTTCCAAATATAGTATGCTGATCTTTCATTCTAAGTAGTGAAGATTGTGTCTTCCAAACCACATATAGACAACCCAACCACCACTGTTTTTTTACCGCATTCCTCAACTTGTTCATCTCAGTTTATTGTATTATCCTGGATGCCTTTCCATATCCACGCTCTCTCCACAATACTCAAATAAACATTTTATTAACAAAATATTAGTATTTTTAAAAACCGCTAGCGAGCGGTTTGGATGATTTAGTTGTCTTTCAATGACTGAACATTGTCACAGCACGGAACGTCCTTGACCGAAAATGAATCATTGACACCGACTCTTATTTCCTTGCATAAAACATGAAGGCAAACATTCATTCGAATATTACTCTCCATTATGATAATCATGCTCGAGGATCCAGCAGTTTTTGTCCGCGCTCCGAAGAGAACCCGCTGGATAAATTACCTGCTAGTACTAGTTCTGAGGCGTGATACGAATCTTGATTGTGATTGGCCCTCTTTTTGAGGGTAAAAAAGAGGGCCAATCAAAACTCAACCATAATTTTCAAAGATAGCGTCCATGTTGACGGATGTTTTAAAGAAATGCATTTGCGTGATGCGATCGATCACGTACTCCAGTCTTTCCCCGGGATCGATTTCCTATAAAAGCCAGAACAGTTCATATATGGACCTTCATGGTTCTCGAAGCATTTAATTATCATTTAAAAAAAAAAGGATGAAATGTATTTGCACAGCTACCGACGGGATATGGCAAAAGCTTGATATTTCAAATACTATACCCTGCCGTTCGTGTTGAAATATCGGAACACACACGAAAATTGCTATTGATATCCTTAGCGCTGGTAGATGTGTTGTTTGGGAAGCCAGAAACGATTTGAAGCTACAATTACCGTCAACTGAAAGAATACGCGCCACGAGTACGGAATACGGAGTTTTCAGCGCATATATATCATTTTGAACAATCTGGACTTCAGTTAATTGACACTTCATTTTTGACATTTCTATAATTAATGCGCTTGAGCGCGTATCACGCCCCAGAACTCGTACTAGCAGATAATTTATCCAGCGGTTCTCTTGGCCAGTGACTTCGGAGCGCGGACAAAAACCGCTCGATCCTCGAGCATGTATGATAATGAGAAAATAAATTTTCAGAGCGAATAATTTATTACTTCAGAGATTTCTACCCATTCTCCCGTTCGGTCTAGTCGCGTAGTGGTGAAGCCGGTCAGTGACAACGTTTTCTGAAATGACTGTATACATAGGCTGTACGAATATGGGATAGGGTATGTATTTTTGGCCGCTTGGGTCTGAGATAGGATATCTTTTCTGCCCGTTGGGTCTGGGATTTCGAGATACTGTGTTAGATTTCTGAAGAAGGCTAATTTGGTCTGGTGCACATGGTAAGCCGCATTTTTAGGGTACAACCCCCCCCCCCCCCCCCTCCGACACACACACACACACACACTCTGGACTTGCCACCTGTTGATGTTGTTGTTCTTGTTGTTGGTATAGTAGCGAGTATTGTCGCTTTATCTTTACATTTTTATTTCATAGGAAAACCAAAAACGAAGCATTCGTCAATTTACAGGAATGCTTCCAATCTCCAGCTCCAACTACAATCCATTGTAAAGCCGATACTGATTGGACTCCAGGAAATTGGCGCGACATTAGATCAGACTCGGAAGATGAAACAACACAAACGTCGTAAAGCGTCCTGACAGAGTACAACCAAGCAATGTCTAATATTGCATCACTCAGTGACATCAAAGGTGTTGAGCCACTAACCTTTGTGCTGGTGTCTGAATGGGAAGAAGCGACAAGAAATGAAAAAGCTGCTTGTTTAGAACAAGTTGATGAGGCGTGTCAAGCTGTGTGTAAGGTTATTGCCTCTAGAGATAGTGTCAAGTTGCTACAAGCTTATCGGGAGACGAGACGACATAGAAAATGATGATCTAAGAGCTTTAGTATTATTTGGTCACTGCATACAAAAGTGCGCCATCCAAAAACACCAAAACGCAGATCCTTAGTATCTATGCAACCTGTTATACCACAAAACAATTGAAACAAATCCACGAGCATTTCGAAAATATGAGCGATTGGCAAATCAAGAAAGCAAGAGCACACGCTAAAAACGTTGGAATCGGAATGAGTATTGAAAGACAGCCAACACACCGAGTGCGTATAGATTTATCAAAGCTGGATCACTTATGGAACTCGGGCCCTGATACTCAAGTCTGGAGAGGAACTCATCATGCCTAATGTGATCAGGACTGTTACAAGATCAACGATGATCGAACAGTATTTCAAACACTGTACTGAAGTATAATTCGAGCCCCTAGGAAGATCTACGCTGTTCAGAATTCTAAACGTCAGAGAAGCTTCTCAAAGAAAATCTCTCCAAGGTCTTGATAACACTGCAGCAGGTGGGTCAGAGGCGTTTGAGACTATGCATAAACTAGTCGATACCTTGCAAGACGTGGGTGCGGACTCAACATGGTGCAAAGAAGCCAGAAACGGTCTTAAGTCTGGGAAACGAGATCTAAAAAACAGAATATAGAGCTCACTGTCGTGTAGATGAGAGTAGCTGTCCCGATCACTGTAGACATTTTGCCCTCAGCGATCCCCAAAATAAGGATTTTCAAGACGTGTCTACTCATGAGCACCTTGGTAGCTGTGATGAATGTGAAAGGCTTAAGAAGACCATCCAATCAATTGTTGATGAAATTGAGTCACCTTTGATCAGTTTTTACAGTGCCGAACAGAAAGAAGACCTAAAGAACCAAGCGCAAGATATGGCCTATCAATGAAAGTCGCATATAATGAGAGCGGAACACCACGATCGAGCAAAGCAAGATGCGCTAAACGCTCTTCAGTGCGACACTGTATTCATTGTCATGGACTGGGCGATGAAGTTCATACAGCTCAGATACCGTGAAAAGCAATCCGAATGGTACGGCAAGCGAAGCATGAACTGGCATGTAACATGCGCTGTTTCAAAGAGTGCCACAGACGGCAATCTAGAGATTACATCTTATGCTCACTTGCTTGACAGCTGTGCACAGGATTTGTATGCTGTGTGCGCCATATTAGAGCACGTACTGAAGACTATCAAAGAAAGCAAGCCCGATATAAAACAAGTGTGGGGTAGGGTGTTATCATATCCACAGTTTAATTGCAGCTGTTGTCGATATTGATAATCGATTTGGAATCAAAGTGAAAAGGTACTTGTAGCCATTACCACGTCAAAATACATTATTTATTTTTGGTGTGATTTGTTTCTAAAATTAATTGAAGGGGTGCCCATGAAAACTGCGTATGTGACTTTTGATGATTTTCAAAATGTTATGCAATTGCTTCAAAAATACACCTACTGGCTTATTGATACCTATATAAACATGATTTGGTCATTTTTAGATCGATTACATTAGAAAAAGAGCTTGTTTTGCAGTTTGCCGTTTTTCATAGAAAACAAAAATGCGCGTTTTTGACGTCACGACAATGTGCGACATTTGACTTTGATTTTCTTCCAAAATACATCATTGTGAAACAAAACGCCACTTGCTCGGCAACAGTGCGGGATATATTTACCACCTTTATACAGTTAATGTATAACATTTTTAGACAAATGGAAACTGTTATGTTTCCTACCATACAAACATTACGTAAATTTCTTCCAAGAGTTTTCAAGACCATGAAAAATATTCGATGTACTGTTGACTGTACTGAGTTTAGGATCCAGACTTCAAGAAATTTTGCACAGCAAGGAAACACCTACTCTCAATACAAGCATTCAAACACATTTAAATGCCTTATTGCTGTTACACCAAATGGTGGTGCTTGTTTTGTTTCTGACATGTTTGAAGGAGACATTAATGATATTCAGATCTTTGAGGAGAGTGGTATCCTGAAGCATATTAATCCATATGATATCATACTGGTAGACAGAGGATTCACTGTGCAGGACTTGCTGAATCCTCTACAAGCAAAAATCATGATTCCAGCATTTTTAAAAGGGAGGAAAAATTTAAGTGTGGCTGAGGAACTATCAACGAGGAAAATAGCGAAAGCCAGAATTCATGTTGAAAGATTTAATCAGCGTTTGAAGAGCTTTCAAATTCTTGGAAAAACAATTCCACTTTCACTTGCTCCCATTGCCACACAGATGGTTGTTGTTGCATGTGCATTGGTTAATTTCCAACAAGTACTGTGCAAATGAAGCAAATGTGTGTTGTACATAAATATTTCTGGAAAAAAATGCAGCATCAGGTATTGTGTGAAACAGAGTAAATTTCACATCATTTTCCTTGTGTTACTTTCCATTCTCTTATTTTTATTAATAATAATTAATAGTATATACGTATACTTTACTGTTAACATTTTTCCTACTTAGAGTGCAACAATATAATCGTGAAACATTAGTAATACTAAATAGTGCAATGTTATGCTAATTCTATTGTTTTCTATTGTTCAATTAGCACTAAATTTTGTACTATTTAGTGATTTGTATTTCACGGTTCTATTTACTGTAAAATTGTTATCAATTAATTGCAAATAAATTGCAACATGTGTGAATTATTGTCAATATTCACAAGAAAGATGTATTTGCTTCTTTATTTAATAAATTGATGGCTAAGCTGTTAATCAGTATTCAAATTATATGTGCATAATTAACTGTAACATTATTGATTTTTAGCCTCGTATGAAGCACAAGGTGTACTATGTATATCTATATGAAAAACAGAGCGTGTATAGCTTTCCTTGAATTTGTTATGCACAAAATACTACATAGCTTAAAAAATATCCTTGAGGTTGCCTCTGCAGAATTTTGATGCCAGAGTTCATTCTAACTTTCAGGCCATCATACACATACCAGTAACCAACTGCATCACAAAAAATACAAATGTAGTGATTCCCATTCCATAACGTGGCAGCCTGAAGGTGAAGCGTCTTCCCCTGTACAGTAATTATTGATGGCAAGTCACAAATGTTTAAAATTCCTGTTCTGCTAAGCAGGTCACCTGAAAATATGATGATATTTTGAAAGTTCATCATCACACGTGGTGTACTTGTCCTTTCTCCAGCACAATGCCAGGAAACCAATTTGTTTCCACTGGCATCCAAAGTAAAGTCCACTTCAAAGCTGACACCAGCAGCAGGTTTTTGTTGAAACTTCCGTCTACATGTTGTGGGTTTAGGATACAGCCAGTCACCCAGAGAATGATTAAATACATCACTTGTATCTGATGGGATACCAAGTGCTGTACTGCAAGTAACATAGTTGTTGATGGAGGATGGACAGGTACTCTTACTACAATATGTTGTGACCACACTCTTTAAGAATGGTTGAAGATGCTTTAATAGGTAGTCTGCTTCATTTCCATATAAATCGATAACACCTCTGATAACCACTGGGGTGAATGGAACGACAGACAACTTAGATTCTGCATATAGGTGCTGATCAATCAGTGACAATGCTGTTTTAAAAAGCAAACCAGCTTGACCAAATGCATCTAGATCCAATTTACCCAATCTAAGTAGCACTTGAATAATCATAAGCCAATTATCTATTGGGCAGGTATTGATCAATATAACACCTGTTGTAGTGGTTCCACCCCATGGAAATATAACTATAGGTGGGCCAGGTAAGGTTGGCCAGGTGGTACTGATGGGTTTGGGCCAGGTGGTACTGATGGGACGGGGCCAGGCGGTACTGATGGGACGGGGCCAGGCGGTACTGATGGGTGGGGGCCAGGTGGTACTGATGGGTGTGGGCCAGGTGGTACTGATGGGTGGGGGCCAGGCGGTACTGTTTTCACTGATGGGTGGGGACCAGTTACTGTTATAAAAATACAAAATAAAATAATGAGAAACAAATAGTAATTATCCAACAAAAACTGTATGGACCTGTATGTCATTGATGTACCTGATGTTGTTTGATGACCTGTTGGCATCTTACTTATTGGTGTTGTCAGTTTAGATAGCAGAACAGGAGGGATATTGTCCTCTGGTAGTATGAAGCGAAGCAGTTCCCTTGGCACTCGCAACTCAAAAACCTCTGGTGCAATCACTCGAAACCACAATGTTGTTAAATGTTTCAATATTTCTGACATCAGTTCTTCATCTCTCTCTATTCTCTCAATAGATACAGGGCCTTTTGCAGCATACAACACAAAGTTCACAATATGTTCTTTCAGTGACCAGCAGTTGGAACTGTATTTGATGGTAGTAGCTGTGACTTTCCTTCAGCACACACTTTCCATCCTTGATTACAAAGCATTGTCTTGCTAAAGTCTCTTTTGGAACAACAGAGCTGCCATTCTTGATAATCTTTTCAATCTCATGATCCTTGAACAACTTTAAAGATTTGATTTCGAGTAATCCATCTTCGTCAACTAGGCCATCAGGTGAGCAACCAAGGAAAGGATATTTTGGATTGACCCATAGACCAGTGGAAGTAACATTTTTCTTGGTCTGATCTTCATATTTTGCTATTGCCTTTGGTTCACTCTCCAGGCCATATTTCATCCATATTGTCTGCAGATCAGCGTCCAGGCGCCATAGATGAACGGATATGTACTTATTTGCCCGAATAGCTGCGTTTCTTGCACCCTCGCTGATTAATAGTTTTCCGATCTTCACTGCGTCCAAAGCTGTCGATGCTGTAAGTCGAACCAAACGCTCGGAGCGCCAGCTCTCACTTTGACTTTGCGCTTTTGTGCCTGGAAGTGCACCTATTACATCGGGTGTTAGATTATCCAGTAATCTGCGCACTTGTTTAATCAGCACTGCTTCCCTTGTACCACTCAGCTCGTAATCCTTATAAGCTATTTTTAACTGTGTCTGCCACATTGAAAGTTCAGTATCTTGGATTGACTGTAAGCTGATGACAAAATTATTGATATGATCTTCAGATACTGTCCTGCAATCTACAGGTCTAGGATCAAATTCGATAACTTTGAGTTTTGCTTTCTTTTTTTTGGTTAGGATACTCTGCACTTGAAAGTCGCTGTGGTGCTTTTGTTCGTTTTTTACCCTTGTTCAGGTACACTCCTTGCTGGTACACGGAGTACTAGCGATTGAGCCATGTTTCTTAACATGGTCAACAAGCAGTAAAAGAACGGCAACAACATGGCTACACCGACCAAGTGCGGCCACCTTACACGGCTCACATGTTGCATGAAGAACTGCCCCACTATGAACCGAGATGGTAATCAACACATTGTGGGGAAGCTCGCCACGCATTGACGGCCACACGTGAGCGCGCAGAAAGTAATGGTTTTGCTTCCTGTTATCGTCGACGTCGTGGACAAAACCACTTTCAACATACTTTCTTCCATTCTTAAAGGGCTTATCAGTCATGTGCCCGAGTCCTTGATCATCTTCATCTTCTTTATCATACTTATCACTGCACGTGGGAAGTGACTCTAAAGCATAGTGGTAGACGTGGCCGTAGTTAAACAATGATGGGATGTCCTGCGATGGAAATGCCCTCCAGCTCTTCTTTGGAAGGTCAGGTACCAGCGATTTTGGGGTGTTTAAAGTACTTCCATCCTCTCGATCCTCCTTGGCTTTCAACCATTTCCCATCATCAATGCTGGCATCTAGTAGATGGTGATTTCCACTAGCGATACAGTCCTTGACACGAGTGAGTAATTCTTGGCGTTTTCCACTTTGTTTTAGTCCTCTGCACTTTAGCCAACGCTTCAGTTGATGAACAGTATAATCCTCAGGACAGCTGGTAAATTTTGAACCAGGAACTTCGTCGTTTTCGGTCAAAATAACTACTTTTTTTGTCGATAAATTACCATTCGCCATACAAACTACAGCAAAAAGTATTGCATTTCCGGTTCAAATGTCCGACCCTCACGGTGTGTGACATTTTAGTGACGTCACGTCCGCGCATCGCTATTCATGCGTTTCAACAGATATTAAATGAATCTGGTCGTCAACCTGAGAAAATACATTCAGACCGTGGAAGTGAATTTACCAATCGAAAATTCCAATCGTTTTTAAAAGAAAAGAAAATCAAATTGTACCACACGTATAACACAAAAATAAAAGCCAGCATTGTGGAGCGTTTCAATAGATCATTAAAACAGCGAATGTATCGATACTTCACCCTGAAAGGAACCCTGAAATATATAGAAGTTTTACCTGAACTGGTTCAGGCCTACAACCATTCCTACCATAGAAGTATTCAGAGAACCCCAGCTTCAGTCACGAAAAACAATGAAAAACAGGTTTGGATGACCTTGTATGGCAACCAACCCCCAAAGAGGGGATATGCTTTCGAACTAGGCGATCAGGTGCGCATTTCCAAGTCTAAAGGGTTGTTTGAGAAAGGCTATCTACCCAACTGGAGTGAGGAAATTTTTACCGTTTCCAAGCGTCTACCTCGAAACCCACCAGTGTACAAGTTGAACGAGTACGATGGAGATGAGCTAGAAGGAACCTTTTATGAGCAAGAATTACAACATGTCCAGACAAAGGAAGAAGATGAAGTGTATAAGATAGAAAAGATTTTGAAAAAACGCAAAGGGGAAAACGAGTTGAAGTATTAGTCAAGTGGTTAGGGTACCCAGACAAATACAACAGCTGGGTCTTACAAAGTGACATTGAAAAATGATTGTTATGTAATCAACCGTGGTGAATTGAATAATAAAAGTATTATAAACTTCAGTTATGTGTTAAGTGATTTCATTTACCTCAACCAACCATGGTAGTCAGTTCATTCTACATGACGCTGCCCAGCAACAGCTCCATGACCATTTTTCCCAATAACACTATAGCAGAATATAAAGTCAAACTCCCCGAGCACGTGGATTTATCAGGGAATTGGGAGGTAGGGCTCGCCTCCATCACGTTTCCCCACACGTGGTTTAATATTAGAAGGGAAAACTGTAAAAAAATTTACGACGGTGGTGATGACGTGTGGACGGTCGGATTGATTCCAGTAGGTTATTATACATCAGTAACAGAGGTTGTTAAGGCCATTGATAAAGCAATCGAAGATGATGGAGTCGCCGGTATTTCCCTCGAGTTGGATACCCGATCTCAAAAAGTCACGATAACACTAGACACTGGGAAGAAGTTTAGTTTTGAAAACGACTTGGGAGTGATTTTGGGGTTTAGCAACGACATTATCGTAACCAAGACAACCACAGCACCCTTCGTCAGTGATTTAAATATTGACCTCCAATCACTCTATGTGTACCTGATTCTAGTGGAAAGTCAAATTGTTGGGGACATTCGTGCTCCCCTATTACGTATCGTTCCCGCCCAAGGCAAAGACGGAGAAATTATCACGATCAACTACGACAACCCCCAGTACCTCTCTCTAACCACGAGAGACTTTGAGGTTGTAGAAGTCCTTATAACCGACGACACAGGAAAAAAAAAATCATTTGAACGTGGACGCGTGGTGATCACATTGAGTTTCAGACGCCGTCAATCGCCCTATTTTCAATAAAATGGTAAAACAACCAGGAGGACAGATGATGGTGTTCCACGGTGGACATTTTCAAAGGGGTTACGGTCTCGGCTCCTTTTTTCAATCACTAACTAGAAAAGCATTCCCCTTCCTTCAGAAGGGGGCTAAATCAATCGGTCAAGCCGCACTCAACACTGGAATGAACATCGCACAAGATGTGCTAGCTGGGAATAATTTAAAAGACTCAGCCCAAGCAAGACTACAACAGACGGCAAACAACATGAAACGACAAGCTTTGAACCACATCATTCCACAAAGTGGTAGTGGAGCAAAACGTTTAAAACGCAAGGCTCCACAACAAAAACTCATTTCACTCAAGACCGGCAACGTGAAAAGACCTAAAAAGGCTCCTCAGAAAAAAGCACCACAGAAAAAACGTCGTGCACCGCAGACAGTTGGTGTGATAAAAAGAATTAAAGTCGCCACTAAAAAATACATTTTTGGAGATTAACATGGCCTTTGTACACCCCCACTCCATTCCCTGCACCAAGAGTGAAGTAGATTTGTTTACAGTACCAGCAACTCAAGTCGTTCTAGACAAAGGGCAATGGATAGAGTACCAACCCGTGTCAGCTATTTCAGCAACAGCACCCATAGAGTTTCAAATTGTGGGAACAGAAAATTATTTGGATTTAGCCAAGACCATGATATTACTCAAAGTGAAAGTGACCAAAGCTGATGGGGCAGACCTTGACAATGGATTTGTTTCTCAACGGAATTCAAGTCACTCAATCAACGGGAACCTACAGTTACAAAAGTATTCTAGAAACTCTGTTAAACTATGGTCCAGCAGCTAAAAAGTCCCTTCTAACCGGGGGTCTTTACTACAAAGACACAGCAGGTGCTATGGAAAGTGTAAATTGTACTACAACTGGAACCAACGCAGGACTCAAAGCGCGCTACAAGTTCACTCAAAAAAGTTATATTGTGGATTTGTTTGGAGGTTTACACTGTGACATGCTGTTCAGTGACCGTCTCCTTCTAAATCACGTCAACGTCACCATCAAATTAACACCCAACACCCCTGCGTTCGCTTTGATGTCGGGAGAGACCAACCCTAATTACAAAATTGTGATTCAAAAGCTGTATTGAAAGTTCGCACCGTGAAAGTCAGTCCTGTCCTACAGTTACAACACTTGAACGAGCTGAAAAAGGGCGCGAATGCCAAATACCCTATACGAAGAGTAGACTGTAAAACCTACACGATACCCTCAGGAAACCCATCGATACATAAGAGTGATTTGTTTAATGGGCTGGTACCCAAACGCGTTGGTCCTAGCCATGGTGGACTCTGATTCCTTTAACGGAAGTTATATAAAGAACCCCTTCGATTTTAAATTGAATCAAGCGAATTCTGTTACCCTAACCATTGACGGATAGATGATTCCATTCCAACCCATCACCTTAAAACTAGCACAAGCTAAGGAAACCAATTTCATGGAAGCTTATCAGTCCCTGTTTTCTGGAACGGGGAGACTGTTTGCCGACTCTGGGATCGACATCGGACGGGGAGACTACAACAAAGGCTATGGTATTTTGGCTTTTGATTTAACCCCGACCTCTGCGGTTCCTCTGATCACTTCAATCAGAAACAGAAAGGGAACGTATCTCTGGAAATACAGTTCACTACCGGACTACCCAACGCAGTCAACCTCATTGTCTACGGAGAGTTTGGATCAATTGTGGAGATTGACTATTCTCGTCACGTGACCTTCGACCACTCAACATGAATACCAAACAGATAGAACACGTCATACAACAAGACCCCATGACCCAGAAAAAGGTTTGGAGGGGTGTTTGCTGAAAACAGCCATTGACTTTTTTCCCTGCAGTTTTATTGCCAACACAGACCCTGATACCAAACCTGGACAACACTGGGTGGCGTTTTATTTCACCTCGCCACACCAGGGTGAATTTTTTGACAGTTACGGACACCCACCCCAATTTTATAGTCTACATTTTGTAAACTTTCTCAAATAAAACTACAAATAAAACCTTCAACCCCAAAAAACTGCAGAGCCCTTTTACGGCTGTCTGTGGGGAATATTGTGTATTTTATGTAATGCACCGAGCGCGTGGTGTGAGCATGACGTCCACTGTAAACGTATTTAGTTCAGACAAACAGCACAACGACCACTCGGTCTATGAATTTGTAATGAAGAAAATGAGACAATAAAGCACTTGAAACATTTTTATTCGTTTCTTGGTTACAATAAATTAATCATAGGAAATCCATTCCAGACCTCTCTTTCCTGGAGGGGGACCCTTCAGTCCTCTCCTCTGTAAGGTGGGAGAAATCAGTCGTTTTCTAGGTCGACTGGGAGGACTGGGTTGAAGGGTGGGCAAAGAAGGTGTAGAGGGGGGTAGAATATCTTCTATTTTATGCAAGGCCATCAATTTTCTTCTGCCCTCGTTTCGTATAAAGTCCTCGGGGGTGTTTAACTTGGCCAGAACTCGGGTAAAATCATCTCTTCCGGTGGGAGAAAACCCTCTTCGTGTTCTCACAACGTCGTTGACTAAATCCGATATGCTTGAGCCCTGAATGGGGGTACCGTACCAAAGAGACCACACCCCTGTCATCCCACTTGACCGCCTCGGGAGTTTTTTTCACCCAGCGCAGCAAGCCTTCAGCTTGACTTCGATACTTTTTAGGAACCGTGGTCAAAATCTCAGAATCTGAAATGGGTTGAGTTTGTTGTTCTTGAGTTTGTTGGGATCCCTGTGGTTGTTGGGATCCCTGTGGTGTTGTAAATTCAGAGTGAATTTTCACGGTGGGGATGTAACTCTCGTTGTTCTTGTAGATTCATGTAACGATTAAACAATTGTTCATGATTTTTGAGTTTGATGTCATCAGGTACATTGGAATCGGTTAGGGTTTGGTTCATTTGCTGGTTGAGTGAACTCATTGACTTCACCAGCGGTGAGGTTTGTAGGTCTGTTTTTTGTTGAATCAAACGCATGACCTCTTCAGGGACCAACAGCATTTTGCGTCTGTGCTTCATTTTATAAAAGTAAGCTTCCAAGTGCTGACAGTACAGGAGGCAGGAGTAATGTCAATAAATTACCACCACTCTGGTTCAACTTAGTTTTCTTTGTCTTCAAAGACACTTTTTTATCGGCCAACGACCTCAAGAGCGACTTGTAACGTTTCAGTTTCTTTTTCTGTGTGGGGCTGATGGGCACCACTCCTTCAAGTACGTTCAGTGAAATTTCAGCAAGACACTTGACTAAGTCGATGTGACACGTTTCTAAAATCGCCTTTCTCTGTTTTTTACTTGCACGAGCCAATACGCGTAAAAGATCGGCGTTGTGTCTCATCCGCTGAGACATGATCAAATGATTGAGTTTCTCATGTGTTGCAGTTTATATGCGTTTTACGTACGCTACTTGCTGCTCAACCGGGAAAATGGAGGTTCGAAGTCTAATGTTGTCAGGTGTGGAAGGATGCAAATCAAAAAGTAAATAACCGTAAGGTTGTTTGGTTGCGTCTTCAAAACTCTCCATTACATAAGGAACAGCTCTAGGAAATGCTTGTCGGGCTAAAGTAGACACCCCTAAAGAATCTCTGGGGTTTTTAAAACACACGATGTAATGGGTGTTCAGAGAAATGGTTCTGGAGTGTTTGTTTCCACTAAACATGTTTTGAACCAGGAAGATGGTTGAAATGTTACGATGATGACAACCTCGAGTGATTAAGTTCATCATGGCGTCATTTGTACTACTCTCTCGCATCAGATCGTCTAACACCAAAAGGCCTGCGTTCTTATCAAAGAGGGAATAGATGTCCTCTGGAAATCCTTGAATGAATTGAAGGTTTGGAATTTCACGTTCCATGATGAGAAACCGCGGTTGAAATTCTCCATAACAATAGACAATCTTATGAATGGGATGTGTAAACAGTTTATCCGCATGTCGTGAAAGGTTTTCAGTCCAATACGATTTCCCACAACAGGTTGGTCCACACACCTGAATATTGGTTGGGTTTTTGAACGAGACATCCATTGCAGACGGTGGTTGATTGAACACTAAGTCATTATTGAATTGTTGATCGCATATATGTTTAATTCGCGCACGTTCTAACCAAGGTTTACGTTCATCAGAATTGAGCATGTGAACTTTAGCTAAATGATCGGACAGTCTCAACAGTTGAGTTTTAATACACCCTGGGATGGGACAGTCTTTTCGTTTTCGCCGCACCATCGTAAATGAATACAAGTTAGAAATCACCTCTCTTTTAAGCTTTACCTTCACGATAAATTTTTTTTTCACACACAAAAAAAAAAAAAAATTATGAAAATAAAAATTAACGTTTTGAAAAAAATTCACACATACATAAAAAATAAAAAATCTCTCAAATAGTTCATTTAAAAAAAATCCACACCAAAAAAAAAATTATGAAAAACAAACAAACAAAAAAAAAAATTCACTTACAAAATTTCATTTTACATTTTTTCGCGTTTATTCACTTTGGGAATAATGAAATAGGGGACAGGACCGACACGACCGACACTACCGACACTTTTTCACGTTCATTTAATTTTGAGAACAAAAGAAAGAGGGCCACAGGGGCCATTTTTTCCCCGTTTGTTCATTTTGAGAACAAAGAAAATATATACTATAAGGGGGTCACGTTTTTTAAACACAAAACAATCACACGTTTTTCTTCAAAGTGTTTTATTTTCTAAATCCATTTAGTATATACATTTATAACTAGTATACCCAATGGGAAGTGAGTGCTGCCGTTTTGGTGAGGAAAAGAGGGTGCAGATTGTCAAGAGTTGATTTTGAATATAAGCTTATTGATAATGAATTACAATAAATAAGGCATCAATACCAACATTTGTTTAAAGGTTTCTTTATTCAATATACCCTGGAATCCATTGGCCCAACAGATGAGCCTCTGGATTCCAGGGAATTTATTGAACTGCAACTGAATTAATTGTACCAAAAATCCCCAAAATGACTTACTACAATGTAAAATGATTTGATGAACACATACATGTAATCCCTTTTTCAACTGTAACAGTTAATAAACAATAATCAAAATTGGTACATAAAATTAAAATTTTCAACTGATTAACTATAAATCTTGATGTAAAATGTAAATAATTATTATAAGTGTCCCCATGTTCAATGGTATTTGTATCATTGCTTAATTTAATAACAGCAACATTATATTCTTCAAAATATGCTAATATGTAAATAATTTTCTTGTGATTATTTTTTTTTGGAAAAATATACTATAAATTTTTTTGAGGTATCAACATGATTTGATGAACACATGCATGTAATACCCCTTTGAACTGTAACAGTTTACAAACAATAACAAAAATTGGTTCATAAAAATGTAATCAATAATATTGGTTATTGTAGAATCATTAGTGAAATTTTCAAGTGATTAACTAAAAATCTTGATGTAAAATGCAAATAATTATTATTAGTGTGCCATGTTCAATGGTATTTGTATCATTGCATAATCTAATAACAGCAACATTATATTCTTCAAAATATGGTAATATGTAAATAATTTTCTTGTGATTATAATTTGTTTTGGAATATATGTCCATGTACTTATGGCAGTACTAAGAGTGGTTTTAGGTTTAATCCCTTTTCTGCTTGATGTTGACTACATTGTTCTTACTATTGTATACAACTGTTCCTTCTGCAGTCAGCAGTAATTCTATGATGTCATCTTCAGATAATTCACTGAAGGGCTTGCCGTCTTGTGGTTGGAAGGCATGTAAGCTCTCGAGCTTGTCGTCGAAGAGCTTGAGAGAAACTTTAGCAATGTCTTCTGTATTGAAGAGGACTTGTGCAAAACGTCTTGATTTACACTTGACAACCAGTTGGGATAGTAGTCCACATTCATCGCATTTTGCAATGTTGTGGTTTTCATGTGGCACAATTTTTGTTCTGCAGCTGTTGCAGGACAGGTATGTGCTAACACTTTGAACTGTATCTGCAGGACAGTTGATAGTTTTCAGCTGATTTTCCATCATTAGTGTGTCATCATCTGGTCTATTGATTGCTATATCCATGGGCTGTATTATTGATTTGATATTCAGAGTTAAATAGTTTTTGTTGTCAAAACTTTTTAGTTTGCTCTTCATTAAGCTGAAGGTTTGCCCAGAGTTAATTTTGGCAATATCACTTTCCCATAGAACTAGTCGTATTGATCCGGTTTCATCTGTGAAGCACGCTTCCTGTTTCAGTAGGGTTTTTCCTTTTGACATCATTGTTTCGACACTGCCATTAAAGGTTATTCTTCCCTTTGCATTAACTCCCCTGCAACCTTGCTTTTTTGTCAAGTCTACAATATCTGTGTAGGTTGTCGTTGTTGTAGACGATGCGGCACCATTTTGCTTAAAGTCAAAGTCAATTTCAGCATCCGTGGGTTCAGCAATTCTTGATTTCTTATTGACATGAATCTCTTCCTCTCCAGTATATGCGCACTCTTTCGTTTTTGGCATCGCAGTAGCTTCACTGGGGAAGTGGCTTCCATTTTGGATTTGAATTCTTTATGCTTCTCGGGAGAGAAGCATACAGCTCTGTAGATTTTGGACGCGGTTTGAAACTGCAAATCAAAGTATTGATTGTCGTTGTTGCTTGTTTTCAATGGCGACAAGCATATATCCTAGTATTGCTTGGTCTGCAAGAAGAAGAACGAATTATGAAAATTTAAAGAATTCATGAATAATTAATGAGCAGAATGCAATGAAGAACCTACGGCACAGAAAGTGTGGTTACGGTGCCATGCAGTGGCAGTGATGTTTGGAGATTTCGAATAAATTTGTGCCGTGATCGTGCCGTGTTCCATGGGTTTTCACAGTCATACGAAATAGGAGGGGTTCCACTGTACTACTTTATACTGTGGCTAGTTCACAAATGTTGTGCTTTACATAAGAACATGATTTAAAAAAAAGTGAATTTAGGAAAGTATATGTATTACTCAGGACTTACATTTTGCTTGATCCATTCTGAATATTTCTGTTGAAACCCAAAAAAACATTATTATACACATATAATACATTAAAGTTTGTACCTACATTTAAAAATGTCAAACTGTTACAGTCTGTCTTGAAATTTGCAACAATCGTTTCTCCTCCGTCAGCCGGTATTTTAAAGTTGGCATTTTCTTAATGTTTTTTAACCTTTCTAATGTCATCGGCTCAATTACTAGGGAAGAAAGGTTTCTTACTCGACTTATGGCCACATATGTAATTCCTAGAGTAGATTCCTTTTTCCCAATGTCTACCCAGGATTTTGTCAGTGTCATTCCTTGGCTTTTATGTATTGTTAGTGCCCAGGCTAGTCTTAAAGGTAGTTGTTGTCTTTCATGTTCAGAATGAACTGAAACAGTTATTGGTGAAATTGGAACACAGGAGGGGTAGCCTGACAAAGATGGACCTTTATAGTTGTGAAATTTTACTATGACTGCTATTGGCAGGTCTGGTGGCTGGTGATTAGGTTGATAAATAATGTTTATAACTGTTCCCTTTGCTTCATTACATAAGCCAACAGAAGCCCATAAGTTCATTGTAAGCATGACAAGAGCACCTTTGGCAATGAGCAGTTGTGGTTCTAATCCATAAAAATCTTGAGGTTTAATTATTTTAGCTTTCTCACTTGAATGCCTAGCATAAATCGTTGCAATTGGACATTGAAGTTGTGTTAGCCTAGTATAATTGTATTTTGCTACTTCTTCATTGGTGAAATATAGTCTTGTTACATGCTTAAAACTGTCTAGGTCAGCAACACATGTTGGTTGTCTTGTCAATAAAAGTTTCCAATCATTATCAGTTGAATTTCCACTACGAAGACGCAATAAAAGGTCGCGGAATCTAACTTGTCCAGCATCTGAACCCTGCACTCTCTGATTAACAGTCAGCAGTACAACTTTGTTAAACATATGATAAGCATAATACCCTTGCTCGCCTATTGAATTTGATGGGTAAGAATGATACAGTGGTTTATCACCCACTGGTGGTAATTGAGCAGGATCTCCAATTAGTATTATTGATTTGCCACCAAATAACATATCATTTTGGCCTGTTGCTTGTCGACAACGTCTGTCAATCCAGCCAAATGTAATTTGACCAAGCATGGAATATTCATCTATGAGAATGTATTCAATATTGCCAAGTCTATTTTGTAAATTTACAAGTCCCATGCCAGTTAAATCTTTGTGAGATTGGGATGCAACTGGAAGATGCAACAGAGAATGAACTGTAATGCCATTAACATTGTATGAAGCCTTACCAGTAGTTGCTGTAATAACACACCTGTCTTTAAGGTATTTTCTAATAGCATTTATTAAGTAGCTTTTTCCTGTCCCAGCAACACCATTGATAATAAGCAAAAGAGGTTGATCATTGTTATGCTGATCAGAATGAGTTGTTACTATGTCATATGCCAGTTTTTGCTTCTCGCTTAAACATTTGATATCCACTTGTAGCATCTCATCAGTTGTTATCTCAACATATTTATTTTTCTCAGATTTAACCCAGTTGGGCATCTCCCCAATCACCTGTTGAGAGTACCCCAAGCTTTCCAATTGGCAGTTATATATCACATTGTTTACATCTTTACCATTGAAGTTTTTCGCAGAATTGTGATAATCTGATAGAATCATCCATTCATCTTGCTTCAAGTCTGCACTTTCAGCTAATTCATGTTTTGCAAGTTCCATATTTTCTAAAACACTGTGAAATTTTTCATACCAATCTGGCACATGTTTTTGGGCATAAGAAGTTTTCAAAAATCTATGCCATTCACTGATATAAGTGTTATCATCAGGGGCTAAATTGTTCCAAGCATCGTCAACATTATTTTTCCATGGCTTGTATTTCAAAAGTTGATATCTACAATATGTTCCATACTTTTCTCCTCTTGCATTGGATGAATAACAGGGGAATATTCTAGGAACTATGTTGCTAGAGTGATGTTGAAGTTTTCCTTTCACAACCTTATATTTAGCTGCAAATTCGAGAAAATTGACTTCCATGATATCAGGGAACTGGTGTTGAAAGCAAACACGTTTTGCATAAGAGTCTAGAATAGAATCACTTGTGCAACAACTATCTGTTTTTACAAGGGTTTGTACTCTTCGTGATCCATTTAAGCTTACAGGTATAACTGTGAATGAGGAGCTGTACAATTTTAATGACAGTAAGAGATGCATTGTTTCTTGAGCACTGAAGTCTCTTTCTCCAAGAGTTTTCATCATGATTTTTTTCATTGCTTTCTGTGGATCCGAGCAGGAACCAACATTTTTCATGACAGAGCTAAATGTATCTCTTAACATTGGTGATTTTGGTTCACCTTTGGCGGCATATTTGGTAAGATATTCAACACAAGCATGATGGTCAATAATTATCTGAATATCACAATTGGCTCTCCATCCTTGAAGTTGAATTCTCTGGTGGTTATTCAATCTTGGATCATTTCTTTGGGTGACAATTTTAACCCTGTATTTCAGTGTTTTATCCTTAGTATGTACAGGTTCAAACTCTAGTCGGGTTTTATTGCAGAGCTCAAAAGGGTATTTAAAGCGACACTTTAACTCAGCTTCTTCCTGTGTTCGTTTTAAACAATATCTACTGCTACATTGCGTATGTCGTTGAACTGTGTTAATGAGGTCTACATAATCACTTTCAAGTTCAGAGTCTGATATATTTTTAGCAAATTTCTTACAAGGATGTACATTAGGTTTCATCCAGTTTCCATGTTCTGGTAATTCTGGGTTATTGGTTGACAGCAAACTGTCAACATAATCACAAACTTGTTCACTTACTTTTTTACCCTCTTCAATATGCAGCTTCATTGTTGGATCAACAGATGTAAGATTGTCTAATACATTCTTTTCTGCTAAAAAGCCTTTTAAAGCTATATCTGTAAGGTTACATAATCCTGGATCACTTTTTAACTTGGCTACGCCATGACAATGGATACTTCCTCTTGCTTGGTATTCATATCTATACCAATGCCATTCAGCTTCAAGAGTGTCATACAGCCAGTGTTTAATGAAGCTTTCTAGGCGTTTTGTAAAAAACCAGTCAGCTATGTGAGGATTGTTTATCACATTTTGTCTTCTCTCTTCATTAGTTAATTCAGTAGTTTGATGTTTGAACATGGAGTGTAAGTTAGGCCAATGCATATCAGCTGACGAAAATGTGAAGAATAAGGTAGGAACACCCCTGTGATCAATTATTGCTTTCAAATCCTCTCTCACCTTATGCCAATATGCTGAACTACCAGTAACATTACTCACATACCGTGAAAGTTTAGACATGAAATCTGAAGAACTATTATTTGATGCCATCTCACGTAATTCTTCAATGGTGAGATGTGATTCACCAGGATTTTGTTTTAAGAAAATACTACTTTGCTGCAATGTACGTCTTCTTTGAATCATATTTAAAGCCCAATAAGAAAATCTGGGGTGGCTGGCAAACCTATAACACCAATTTTCATCAATTAGCTCCGCAACCTTGATAAGATGTTTTATTCTATTAGGAAATGTAACATCTCTCAACAAGCACGGATTGGTGGGATCACCTTTACCATCTGGGAACAACGTAGGAAATGCCATCGTAGCTAAGAAGGGTGTGGTGAATTCATTGATAGGTTCATTTACAACAGAAGGCCAATTAATTTTTCCTGCATTTAGTTCTTTTTGAATTGCATTCAATTCCAGCTGATTATTCTCACTATTTGGAAGAAAACTGTTTGTATCTGTTTCCTTATTATAGACAACATCTGAATCATCAATTACTGGTTCTTTGTCAATATCCATCTCACTGTCACTTTTCTCTGAATCATATTCAGTCAATGGTTTTCAGTTCAGATGGAACATCATGTTCAGGCAAGGAGTTAAGGGAGTCTATGTCAATTGTCAACCCATGATATTGAGGATTGTTTTGTATCAACCATTTAATTGCCATTTCTACCTTTTTCTTTCTTACAATAACATCTTTAAACGTATTATCCTTTCCCTTCATTGTCACCACAAGCAAGGGCAAATCTTTAGGCAAACGAGGCAATGAGTTTGCTAATTCTGTTACATTTTGAGGCAAATTTATACAGTGTCCAGAGTAACCCCTTTGACCTCCAGGTTTAACATAAACTCTCATTATAGGTAGTGCACGAGCAATTAACATCTCTTCGATTTGAGTTAAGGATTGCAACTCATCAGGCACTCTAGAAGGTATAAGTAAATTTTCAGCAGAAAACTTTTTAGGTGTTTCCTTATCCCTTACACATCTACTACAAACATAAGATGCTAATGATTTTGGCTTAGTTTTTAAAGGCCATGCCTCTAGGCATACTTTGCACTGGACAATGGAATAGTGTATATATTTATGAAACTTGGCTGTGTTTTTTGACGCATCTTTCCCTGTAACATATTTTAAACTACTCTGCAGATCCTGTTCTTGACATATTGGCACATTTATTTTAGCTTTCTTATAATCTACATGTATTGAATCGTTTCTTTTGGAGGCCTTATTTTCTTCATTTTGCTTACGTTTCCTTTCAGCTTTCATATTTTTAGCCAAATGTATTTCATTATTCATAACAGAATATGTATTTGTTGCAACACTGAGTTCAGAATCCAGTTACATTTTGTTTTCAAAATGATGTTTTGAATAAGATGTTTCATTCTCGTCAATCTCAGTCTGACATGTTCTAACATTTAAAAGTTCCTCTACTAAAGGAGTAGTACTAAGCTTCCTTTTAAGGCGGTTCGTACTACAATCTGCTTTAGCTTCAACAGTATCTGTTTTATGGTCTTCTATCGCAATATCAACGTCAAGTACTACATCATAATGCACCCCATTCACATGTTCAATATAAATTGCACAAGCGTTTTCTGGTAAAGAGGCATCTAGCATTCTTTTAGAAAAAAGAAGCCATTTTTTAGAGTTGCCCACTTTGGTATATCAAAAAATATCAGTGCTTAACAGTGATGAGGCTGAAAAAATTTCCACATCAGTCCCCCATATTCCTGTATCTCTCATGCCACTTTTTTGTAAATAATCAGCTAAAGAACTGTTCATATGAGGCAATAAGTAATGCTCTATTTCTTTCATATGACCTAATACTTTCTCTCTCAAAACATTGTGGTATGTTTGCCTTCCAGTTACAACATATGACAACGCTCGAAATAAACAATTTCCATCACCATGTGTGCGATAGTGTTGTAAGGGACATTCTAACTTTTTGCTTTGTATTGAGTTATGCTGAATAATTAATGGCAGATCTACTTTTGAACACATAAATGATTGTGACAGTCCATTAACAGGAAGAAAGAGATAATTCAAATCCCTCTCAACAGACATACTGTGTAGAGATCAACAATATTGTACACTCACCTAAATGCTTGACAATATTTCTTCCTAAAACTAAAACAAAACGAAAATTACAACGTTGAATAAACCAAAATACACCAACTAACAGAGAGGCATGCAAGCACACCAAACAGCAATAGGCATGTGACAACACACCAAAAACAAGAGGTAGGCAAGCATACCAACCAAAACAATAAGAGGCATGTAATAACACACCAAACAACAATAAAAGGTATTTAAAAAACACCAAATTTCAAGGCTGTAGGATCAAAAGCAGATTGTACCCATTGCCAATGTATACGTATTTTTTAGTTTATAATTCCAAGATGGTGGACAACATCACGATGCAAGACGATGCAACAGTTTGCGGTCAAGAACCGAAGACGAAGTGTTCTAAACTAAAATTCGGACATACACAGTCCTTCGTTAATTCTGTACAGGAAACTGGTTAAATATCGCAAGTAATACACAGAAACAACTCAATCGACCAAAACTAAAGAGAATGGAAATTGTAACTTTTATAAAGTCACGTAAGAATTGCGATTGTGCAATAAGCTAATACACACACACTACGCAATCGACCAAAACTCGAAAGAATATCTGCAGCCGGCTGTAAGCTTACTTACGCAATGGAGTCTACAGTAAAAGAACCGTTCAAAGAAGCAAATGGAACTGAAATTAAAAGCGATACAACGACAATACAAGATAAAATGATAAGATTCTACACTACAAACAACGCAATCGACCAAAACTCGAAATAATACTTACGCAATCAGTCTACGTACAGGCTACTGAGTGGAACCGTTCAAAGAAACAAATGAAACTGAAATTAAAAGCGATACAACGACAATATAAGAAAATGATAACCATACAAAGCTTCTACACTACAAAGAAAGGCCAAAACTAAAGTAATTATTATAGTGATTACACTAACCTCGGTCTCTGCCGGTGATCAGTACACAATCGAGGAGAACGAGTCAGGATGGAGGCCGCAAGAGAAAGCCACGTGAGTTCAAGAACAATATATAGCAAAGGGTGCGCAAGGGATCACGGTAAAAGAATGTGGAGTGCGTGCTGGATTGTGGTTATTAACCAAAATGCTTTGCGTTAAAAAATCGAGATTTCGACTCCCGTACAGATTAGAATCTGCTGCCTCCGCTTCGCTCGCTCAGGCTCGCTACGCTACGGCAGCAATGACAGTAAAATATCTACTAGTTCTAAATCAAATTTGGTTAATGTGATCCGCTTGTGACCGTACGCTAACGTAGTCACACCATCATCAAGTATAAATCGCTTGTCATCGTAGGGACTTAAACCAATTTTGTTCATGTTTACTGAAAATAATTGATGTTTGTCACTACGTATTTGTGTCATATTCGCCATCGTTCGTTTTTTTTCTCAAACAAACAATCTCTATAGTGGGTGTGTCGAATGCGATGTGTGGTCACATGCTTGGCCACACCTTTGGCGGTCTTTTTCTCCACCTCACGACCCTCTTCGTGGTACAGGAGGGAGTACATTTTAGGGCGTAGACCCACAAATTCTTCAATGGGCAGTCCATGGGTCTCATCCTTCATTTTCCCCAATACTTTCTTGTTCACGGTGCTGTGTAAAACGTGGTCTCTGGGGTACTCAGAGGTGTCATACAAGTCGAGGTCCTCGTACATGTCTTCGTAAATGTCCTCAGTTTTGATGTTGTAGCACAGCGAGTCCGTATCGGTGAACAAGAGGGTGGCGTTGTTCCCGTACTTCTGTTTGATCACATTGTAGTGAAAGTCATACATGAGGGTCTTGGAAAGATCTAAAATGCAGAAGCCCACATAGATGGGTCGGTTGAGGTAGAGGGAGGGTTTCTTCATGTTGACTCCTACCAGGTTTTCATCAAAGATACGAAAGTAGTCAAAGAGGGGGTTGGCTGTGAGTTTCTTGAGTTGTTTGGGCGTATTAAGAAGTTTAACACTGACTCTTTTCCTCAAATTCTCCATCGTTTTTCCGAAGACAGAATTATTCATCAGTTTGAAGAAATCCTTTTCAAAATCATTGGTAGCGTGTTTTCGCTTCTCCGTGTTGAAGTCAATGTAGCTCTTTAACCAAGGACTCTGGTCAAACCCAAGGACGCGGTGCACTTTGGTCAACTTCATACCCAGTGACAGGTACTGTTTCAGATTTCGGTAATGCAGTATGTAGTGTTGCTTGTCATTCAAGTTGGGGACTAATTTGGCCACTGGTGCGCTGCCTAGGTTCAGTTCCTCATTCAGTTGTTGGCAGTAGGGGGACAGCATGTCTTGGGTCACTTTTTGTCGTTCGGGAGCCAGAGGGTAGTCGTTGTGCAGGTCGTGTAGTTCCTCTGGGTAACTCAAGTCTACTTCCAGAATGTACCCTTCTGTACCATCGTCGGGGAGGGTCATGAGGTCTTGTTGCAACTCTGTGGCTTCCTGTTCAGTCAACCAACCAAAGTTGTTAACCGGGAGGGCCTGGGACATCGCCCAACCATAGAGATTGTTTGCGTCCAGGTACATAAGGTAATTATTGTGTTGTTCAGGGTCGTACCCATCTACATAAGGGTTGTTAGCTTTAGCATGTCGATGAGTGATCATCGAAATACCACCGCGCAACCCTTCTTCAATAAACAAATACATGTCAGGGTCTGTCAATAATTCCAATTCGACCCCAGTCATTTTCAAACATGCCGACCATGACAATCCGGGAGAGGTGTAAAAATGACCTGGGTCGAGTTGATAGTACTCTAAGCAAATGGTTCTAAAATTTTCAAAAACGTCTGCCAAGAGCAGCACATCTGATTTTAAGTATAGGTCGTGGTACTCCCCTAAGTTCTGACACCGAAACTCCCTGTATACCTTCTGCGCATGCTCGTAATCGTCTTCAGTTATGCTACTGTCCTTTAACGAACTGTAGAAAGCTCCCTTTGGAGGGAGTTGAGTCTCTTGAAACTTATTAAAACTATTCATGTATTCGTATGGGTACACGCCTTTTCGCAGTAACAAATTCAGTTTGTCACTCTCAACATACTTTTTAAGTATTGTAAATTGATCATCCCCATCCTTGCTTAGGTTCGCAACAAGCCTTTCAAGAGACGCGTCCATGAACTGCAAGGAGTCGATAAACACCAGATTCCCCACCGAAAATGAAATGTATTTTTCCGTATTGTTGGGGATGCAACTGATTTTTTCTGATGTCATTTTACCGAGTCCCTGCATGATCAAGTGGGAGTCATACCCGCGTAAATTATGGAACACCACTGGGATGTTTCCTGTGAACTTATAATTCAAGTTGCACTCGTTATGGGCAACACCTCTGTACAACCCCGTGAGGTGGTCATGATCGCGAACCCGGTCCGCGCCTAAGTCAAACCCGCAGATATGACACACTGTCGCCTCTTGAAACGCTTGCTCTTGTTCGTTTGTGATTTCCATGGGGACAACTACTGTTAACATTTCCGTTATTTGTTTTTCTTCTTCTATTAAGTTTTCTAAAAATTTATCTACTGCATCCTCCCCACGGTACACGACAGGAGGTTTGCAGTAGTCTTCTACAGTAGATACTATGGTATAACAAAACCCACACGGTTGGTGGTGTTGGGTTTTCTGTGTAAAACTCTTATTTCTATCTAATTCTGATTTGTCGTGTTCAATGAGTATGGACTCAAAGTCTGCATAAATTACAAATGGTACCTTGAGTTGTTTCTGTACCTCTGTATATTGAAGTGTGGTATGGTCCTCGTCTGGTAGTTTGATCTTTTGGGGCCCGTGACGGCCACAGTGGGGTTCATGATCGTCTAACAAATCTTGCCTGACGAAGCCATGCATACAGTAGTTGCAGTGGTACATACGATGCTCATGTCGTGTTATAATTGATAGAAGTCGGTCCAAATCTCTGATGAGGCAGTAGTGGCGGCGCGTGTCTTGTGAGTATAGCAGTAAGTTCACGTGCAACTCTTTTTTGTCTTTGGTGATATACAAAGGAAACAATTCTTGCTCTTCGAACCCAAAGACACTAACGCTGGTGGTGGGGTTTTGTCGCTCAAACTTTTTCACTTGGTCGATCTTAACGGGGTAGTCGATCCCTGCCATGTTGAGTTCTGACTCATAGGGTTTGTAGTGGTTTACTCGATGAGGTTGATCTCGCCGATCGATGGGATGTTTCGCCGCCAACACCGACCACAGGAAACATTTTAGGTCATCATTTTGCACGTTGAGGACCGCTTTTTTGTTTTTGATTTTCTTGGGGAGAGGCAAGTAGCTGGCCCCCTCCACAGGTTTGTAGGCGACCACTCCCAAGTCTAAGTGTAATACCTTATCCAACTGCCAGCCACTCCCTTCTCGTTGGTACTCTAGGAAGATGGTTTTGACTTTTTCTACTGCTTGGTTGTAGTCCTTTACCAGCTCAGTTTCGTTCACGGTGGTGAAACACATACTTCTGAAGTGAGGAGTAGATTCTACATCCCCATCAGGACTGGTCTTGATCATACGCACTTTGACACAGAGGAACCACTTGATCCCTCAATGTTTTTGACGTTGGGTTTTAAGTTGCTTGATAATGTTTTTCTTTTTTCCCTCCAAAGTCAGTTGAAGGTCAAACTTTTCTTGTTTGTTGGGTTGGAATTTCAAGAGGGAGACATTTCCATCCAATGCACAATCCTCTTCAACTTCTCCACCTCCATCCTGTCGTACATCGTCATCTTGGAGTACTTCCTGCCGTACATCACCATCTTGGAGTACTTCCTGTCGTACATTGTCACCTAGGAGTGGTCCACTATATTCTTTAGACATTGCATCGGGAATGTTGGCCAACTGAAAAAAAAAAAGATTATCCAGATTATTCACTTGTTACACCACCAACAAAAATATAATTTTTCTATACAATTCGAAAAACGTTTTTAAATGCTAGAAAACAACTAAATATTTCCGATTTTATGTGATTTTTAAAATACTTTTTCAGAAACTATTGAAATGGGGGTCCCTGTGTATTTGTCATGTATTTTTTATAGGTTGGGGTTCCTGTGTAGTATGTGTGTTCAGTGGAGTTGAACAAGCGTGACATGATTCGTACGTTTGAAGTGAATAAAGATGTTACTATAAAGTGAAAATATAGAACTGAACTTACTTCATATTCAATCAGTTCTTCGTCGGTGAGTTTCTGTTTCTTCTCAGGAGGTGCGTTGTATTCTGATTCTTCCAGCCGTCGCTTTAGTCCAGTACACTCTCGTTCATGCCTCTGAAAATCGTGTTTTCTTTTGAAGGTTGTCATGCAGTTGGGACATGTAAACACGCTTTGATTTTGATGTACTTCTCTTCGATGTCTTGTCAGACTTCTCTGATGTTTGAAGGGTTTACTGCAATCAGGGCAAGTGAAGGTAGGTTCACTTGCTTCACCGATCCACTTCGACAAGAGTTGAGTCACTTCTTGGTCTGTTTGAGAATGGTTCGTCATTTTGGTTCTACTCGAGCAAGTCGAAACTGAGAATGAATGTGTGGCTCAATGGGTCGGACTTTATAGTCGAGGTTGGTTTGATTTATGTCACATACTATAAATAACTTTACTTGGGAAAACTTAGAAAAACAAGTTGCATCATGATGGTACAATATTGTAGGAATAAAACTTTGAGTTGGCTGCTAAAAAATATACACGTGTGTAAACAATAGGTGTCCTGGAGAACAATAGCCTATACGGCTGTTTTTCGATTTGATTTTTTAAGCTCTAAATGAAATTAACTGGAATTGAATACTAAAAATAGACGTGATATAATTACACGTTCAAAGATCCTTAGGCTGATCCGGCACAATAAAATTAATTGGATCGCGTTGGACCTTTATTTCGGGATGCTAAAATAGTTTCATGTAAGAACAATAGTGATATCCAGGAGAACAATAGCGTGTACGGTTGAGTTTAATCGGTTTGATTTTCAGCGGTGAAAACTTTAAGTTTTAAATAAGATTAACTGGAATTGAATACTAAAAATAAACGTGATCAGAATTACACGTTCAAAGATCCTTAGGCTGGTCCGTTACAATAAAATTAATTGGATTTAGATTTGGATATGCTAAAAATAGTTTGTAAACAATAGGTATCCTAGAGAACAATAGGCTGGTCGAACTCGCTGATTGTATATTTTACAATAATTGATCACACAGACGTTTTGATTTATTTGTTTATTTTGATGATTATCTACTCTGTAGACAGGCGTTATCTCAGGTCTTTTTCACACCGTGAGGTGACCGGGTAGCTAGAGGCATTTTCGAATACAGAGTTCTCAAAATGGATTTTTATTATTTAGTTTATGTTTGTTTGTGCCGACGTCACTTGTTTGTGCCACGAACTGCTGACTCACGGAAACGAAATACTGGGGAAAATAAATAAAAAACGTCAACGAAAAATGTCGTTCTAAAAAATAACCGTGGCATAGCACAAATCCTTAGGCCGGTGCGGCGGAACGGCTTGGATCGTTTTCAAAATAACTCCAGAGGTGGGACCTGTGCGATGGTCCGGAGAGGGTCCTTCTCCGGGCTGGTCCGGACGGCCCATGGTCCAGAACTCGGATGGTATTGGATGGCACCGGTGTGCACCGGTGCGCCTGTGTTGCAGAACCGGCACTTTCCTACTACTAGTATCGTACTTGATGACTACCGAAAATTTATTACTGCTTTCGATGACGTTAACTAGTTGATATTGACTTGGTTTTAAAATTGTAATACTTTATGAGCTTTACACGTGTTTTTAAACTAAATAAAACGGAGGAAACTTGTAGTTGTATGGTTTCTCTTTATTTATCACCGCCGGGCAAAATAAATGTGGCTGGTATACTCTATGTTTTGTCTTGCTTTAAGTGGAATAAAGCTATTGGAGCTAGATTTTAAATAAGATTTTAGAATAACGAAATTGTCGATGTCGTGCATGATCAACTTCAAAATATCTTATGTTTTTTTTATAAGATCAGCTAGCTCATGATGAAGCCTCTCTGGATGGAAGCCGAAGAATTGCTTTGTTTTGTCCATTCACATTGATGAAAATACCCGTAAAACTTTCAAGTTATATATGTAAAAGCAGCAACAAGAAATTTTGTGGACATGCAAATTTGGCGACGGGATGCGTATGGCGACTCAACTGTGACTGCAGACGATGATACGGACGTGGTAGCTAGTTCCCACCCCAAAGGCCGGCCAATCAAACATTTGCCAAAAAAAATTCAAATTAAAAATGTTTGGGCTTCGACTGAATGATGAATCGTTCTCGAGTAGCTCTGGAGTACTTTGACCGTAGTAATGCAAGTCACAACATTGAACTAGATGGAAACAAAACGTCTTTTAAGTAATCATCCATGCAAGAACTGGAGAAGCTTTCATTGTTCTGCGGCAATAGCAGTGTCCCACATAGAATATTTATAATTTCAAGGATACAGAAAAAGTGGATGACATATAATAATATTTCAATGTAAAGTAAATCAATGATTTCGGGTAATTTATTGGAAATATTTGATATCTAACCAATCAGAACAGACCAAGACAAAAGCTAAGAATTTTGCTGATTTTACTAAGTTTCCCACATACAATTTGTTTTAAAATTGGCATGTGATGCCAATGGATAACAGTCAAACTTGATATCTAAACAAATCGGATAAATTATATCTTATATCATACCCTTTTGGCAATTTTCATGTTTAAGCCAATGGGATCACTAGTTTTAACAATAGAAAATTTAAGCATTCCATCGTGCATTGCCGTTCAGTTGTCCAGTTCTTACGTGAACCATTACCTAATATGGCTGAACTCGATCTGATTTCTATTCTGTGACAAACTTCTTGTCAACGCTTTCAAAACATCGATCAGCGTTTAGTAAACAAAAGTTCGCCGAAATATATCGTCGAGAGATGTGAGATGTAAGCTTATTTTTGATGTTGGAATCGCTTTTTTCGGTAAATCTCGGATATCCAAGTTCTGTTTCGACAAGAATTCTAGGCCTTGGAGGCCTTAGCTTGCATTGCCGATTAATTTGTACATAAATTCTGTTACTGATTTATTGTTTAATACAGCTTGTCTCTCTTCTCCTGTTCTACAAAAAAGAAATAACCTAAGTTATTTTATTTAATGTAATACAATACTTGTCTCCACAATACAATGTTTCTTCTTGCGTCTAAAGTAAGCTTTGTATCTCGACTCGAGTATTGTAATCCTCAGTGTACCTTTCTTCCTTACTTCTCACTTCTTGTTCTCTGGACTCTTCTTTACTGTGCACTAATAGGTTTGACCACGTCTGGTTTCACTATCGCAGTAGCGCAGTTTCGTTTACTGCAAACGACATTGTAGTCTTTGGTGTCGCACCGTCTGTTTTGCATTTTATGTTTTGATTGGTTTCCTATGATAGATGTTATAACGGGAAAAATATATGCGGCTGTAGCAAGTCGCCGGAAATCATATACTGATTAAACTATATTTTCGTAGTTACAGCAATATGCAGAAATTCTGATCCTTTTGACTAAAATACATATATATATCAAAAACCTACTTAAAATTATGGGATGGCTACGCTGATATTTTTTTCTAGTTGTCTGCCAGCGAGGCTTTATGAAAAACATATCAGCGTAGCCATCCCATAATTTTAAGTAGGTCTTTGATATATATGTATTTTAGTCAAAAGGATCAGAATTTCTGCATATTGCTGTATAAGTCCAGATGATATTATATAATATTAACAGTATATATGTGTTTCAAGCTATGAGTATAAATGAGGTGCATGCACGCCGAACGGCACTGAAGAGTGGACTGAATTATGTATGTGCGCAATCGCAATCGCAAGAAGCTTGCGATCTAGTGAGAATTGAAACAACGAAAAGAAATCCTTGTAATCCTATATCGATTCCGACGTCCTTTTACTTCCGATTTCCTTTTTTTATTTCATTCTCCAGACGCTTCCAGAATGATGGCGATCTTCATCAACTTGAACTCCACTTGCAACCACATGTTGCAGTGTAGAACGGATCACTTGTTGGTGGACGCAATTACCTGTAACCATTTCATGGAACTGTCAATTAGAGGATTATAACATTATTTTTCGAATTTAATAGTAGAACAGTTACAAAATAACGTATTCAGTTATATTAACATAGGATCCTTAAAACACAATAAGTATAAAGTAGGCTTGCTGTTCCGGTACATGCTCTTGTAGTATATCTTTATACTTTGTGATTATTTATTTCCTTCCCGTCATCCATTTTTTTACATAGAGAATGATCAAGGCTATCAATAATTCTTGAAGTTAAATGTATTGTTATTATTTTTCAGAGGAATTGGATAATGTTGCAGGTAAAAGTCAAACAATTTGAAATGTTACCTTTTTTTCGACCAAACCCAACAATTCAGAATTTAGGGAGAGATCATTAGCTGTGGTGAATGATTCGTCTCTCTTATAATCCAACACCAAGCTTCTACCATATATTCTGCAAAATATCAAATTTTAAAATTATCTTTGTTGGGGTGCTTTTTGCTTGGATGCAGTAAAATATAAATAACTAAGCCATGCGTTCTCGGTCTCTGTTTCTCTCCTGTGTAACAAGTTATATTGCCTCCACACGGAGTACTAGATTTCCAGTATACCTCTCGCATTCCCTGAAATTTGAACTGATTAGTACATTTCCAACGGGTACTGCAAATCCGGTTCTAAGTGAACCCTGAGGAAGTCCACTCTGAACTTGTAGAAGCCACTTGTTTAGCTGGGTAGTGAATACTGGATCATCCACCAGGCACGTCAATGTAGATGAAGCCAGGGTCGACATCAAAGCTTTCCTATCAAATTCAATACCTAATGTGGAATGAATGCTCAATTGTCTCTCTATAGCTGATTCCCTATATTATTTACCTGAATCATACATATTATAAGATTCCTATTTAGAGTTAACCGTAGTTCAACAGCAATGCAATGCTGATTAAGATGTACACATAACAATAAGAAAGACTGTATTACATGTAGCTATTGCTTTCCAAAGCTCTGCATCACAATTTCTCTTGATGATCAAAATTTAGAGTCAAACATATTTTGTTCAAACCTGAAAAACTCTTGGCGTGGACCACTAGCATCTGCTCCATCCTCGCCACTGAAATGAACTATAAGCTCTTTGCAACAGTTGAAGGTCTTTGATTGAATGGCAAAAAATGCTGTCTGCAAGAGTCTTGTTCTGCGAATGACTATTTCATTTTGATCACCAGTGCCTTTGATGCTCACTCGGTATTTCTGTAAGAATGAACGATAATCCAACATCTCTTTCTCTGTTAATAAATATAATATGTAATTACATATTATTAAATGAAATTCATAAATATACTTATTCATTCGTACTTTCATAAATTTTATAAATCTGTCAATATACTAAATTATCATCTTCAGTTGACACAAATTTGTTTCTGTAGGTAATATGATTAACCTTTCAAATAATTCTTACTTGATTTGAGATGTTTCTTCTTGCCTTTCTTGGCCCAACAAGGATGCTTCGATAGCACGTTGTATATCATCATCCTCTTGCAAATCCTCATCTAGTAACTGTATGTTTGTACTGTATGTACTGTTAAGCTTACTTCTGTAGAACAAAAAGGGGCAATGGGACATTGCATTTTTAATACGAACCACCTCCCCCCTGTTGAGGACACATGGAAATTCCAGGGGAGGGGGTGTACAAGTCTTATGAAATTCCAGTGGGTGGTCCAGAGAGCGTCAATGGTTAATGGTCTTAAAACCCAGTTGATCTTGCAAAGCAAGTAATAATATATACTTTAACAAAAGTATTATGTCAGGATCGGCGCGCCATAGGTCACTTACAATATACGTCTTAAATACTGCAAGTACAAAATCATATAAAAGAACAAAAGGTAAAGCTATAATTATAAATGAGATGTTTGCACAAATACTTTTCCCAATATCCTCGCCTAAAAGCAGTATAAAAAATTATGGCAATGACTGTCTATTGAAAAATAATAAAATAGCTTGTTTGTGTACACATAAACTGAAAAAGTCAAACCATCCATAAATACATACATAATGTCTTCTGGTTTGGTGGCATCTGTATTATTACTACCTGTATTAGATTAGGGGCAGGTTCATAAAGGTAATAGGATAACAATGATATCATAGGATAATACAATGATAAACTATGATTTCACTCATAAGCAAAACAACTTCTAGATACAATTCATCTGAAGATGTGTTCTGGTAAGTGACTGTAATGTGTACATGTTTTGTTTATTATGCAGTTAGTTCAGATAACTGACTGGCATACCGCCGGGCATGAAGATGATGATGTTATTGATGATAATATTACTGATTTATATATATTATAATACAGAATCTCTTCATAATAATTAACATTGATGGGAACATTGTGCCTTTTATATATGATTTATGGCCAAAGTATATAACACGCTGACATAAATTATTTTGGAAATTGAAAAAAGAAATCCTTAGTACTTTTCTGGGTATAACGTTACTGGTAGCTTGATCGCCTTTAGTATGGTATGTGTACTACTTTGTTCAGTTGATAGCTCTGATACTCATCAGAAATGACAGAATCGTTTCCACTGCTGACGCTCATGTTATCATCTGCCAATGAAGCTCTGAGCTCGTCGACTACATTACGGACAGAAAATAGATAAAATACTATTCGAGATTTGTTGTATTTTGGGCCTTCGTAGTAGCAGTAGTACCGCCTCCATTGATTTGTTCACCACATTTTGGACAAAAAAAAAATGTTTGGTTCAAACAAAAGCACAATTGGAGCAGAACTTTGGACGTGAGCTCGCCATTTTGTTTTGAGCACATATGGCGAAGGATCGCAGAGGAGTCTGGGAAAGCACATTCCTTGAATATTTGTACTGGATATATATTTCTGTTCTGGATATCTATTTCTGTACTGGATATATATATTTGTACTGGATATATATTCCTCCTGTACTGGATATATATTTGTACTGGATATATATTTCTGTACTGGATATGTATTTCTGTACTCGATATATATTTCTGTACTGGATATATATTTCTGTACTGGATATATATTTCTGTACTGGGTATATATTTCTGTACTGGATGTATATTTCTGCACTGGATATCTATTTCTGTACTGGATATCTATTTCTGTACTGGATTTATATTTCGTGTTTTGAATATTTATTTCTGTACTGGATTTCTATTTCTGTACTGGATATATATTTCTGTACTGGATATATATTTCTGTACTGGATATATATTTCTGTACTGGATATATATTTCGTGTTTTGAATATTATTATTTATTTCTGTACTGGATATATATTCTGTACTGGATATACATTTCGTGTTTTGAATATTACGGTATTGCAATGAGAATAAACTGATGCTGTAAATATATTTTTGTATTGCCGTTGTGGGCCTTCGTAGTTAACCTACCGATTTCCCCTATAAAGATTATATGTGTCTATTTTCAACCTGTAAGGTAAAATGTGGCTACTATAATATGGTTTGTTACATGCAGTTCTTGTAAGATTTTATTGTATGGGAAGAAAAAGCTTAAAATAGTCTGCTATTTAAATTCGAGTTTTCTATGTACAGTTTATCAACGATAAAACCATTGCTGGGTTTGTTTTCCGAATCACGAAGGAAAGTTATCGTTCCTAAAAAGTAACTTTTTGTCTCTTAGCTAAGAAATCAATGGTTTGCCAGAAAGTGAAATATTTGACCCTTTGAAAGGGTTTAATATGGATAGATCGGCAGACGCTGAGCCACTCGACTGAGGTGTTGGGCTGCAGTACTCACTCGACCGTGGCCGCCAAACAGACACTTTGAAGTGCTCGTCTTTCCACTGGAAAATCTCCACCGAGGCGGTCAAAAAACCTGAAAACATTATTTACGAACAAACATTTGATCCAGTGTTGGAAAGCTGTGCTGGTTAAAAAGGGGGGACTACAGTCAAAATTTGGTCAAATCTTGTGTAGCTATCAAATATCTAAATTTTTGTGAAAAAATGAAGTTAATAACTTAAAAACTCTTAAAGTTATCAAAATGGGCAGTGTTGCACATTCGGAATACCCTCATTGTTACTGAAAAAATAGCTATATACAAAGGTTTCATGCTTAATTTTATACTCTACCACCTCTTCTGAGATCATGCCAATGGGATTGAGTTGTTCTTTTTAATTTTTAGCCATTAAAATCCACCAGCTTCATAAGTTGTGCCCTCTTCCTGTAATCGTTCCTCCTCAACTCAGACCCTAACCCTCCTTGTTGCTCTTCTAAACTTTTTATCTTTATCAGAAACTCTCTTGTCAGTACTTTTTACTCTCCTTTTGTCTCTTCTTGTCCTTGCAGTTTGGCTGCCTGCTGGAATACCAGACAGCTCCATTACTCTGTGCTTGGCAGTAGCACCAGAGGAAAATTGCAACAATGCAGAAATAGTAGCCATCTCGATGCGTTTTATGCTTAGGACATCTGATCCAAACCAAGGAATTGAGACAGTCATTTGGATTTTGAGTGTGCACAGGCAAGCACCGCTCCAGTAGGTTGGAATCTGTCAGGTGTTGCTATGTCGGTTCCAGGAACTGTATAAATATTTGGTCGAGATGGTGCTTCTTTTCCGTTAATTTTTTATACCTGTTTTTGGCTGCACACCAGGAGTTCATAGGTACCTTTCACTGTCAGGCAGTTTACAGCTGTGGTACAAACCAGCTTATATTTCTTTTTACTCGGGCTTCCTGTGGAAGGCCCGAGTCTAAAAATGCAGGCTCTTCTTCTTTTTCGTCGTCATGTTTCTACGCCAAATCTGCAAGTGGACACCATAGCGCATGCATGTTTACCGCTGTCGGTACTAAATCACGGGGCCATGCTATAGTCCAGTCAATTTATGATTTGACCTGCCACAACAGAAGCTTTCTTTCCAAAATACAGACTCAAAGGATGCCTAGATTAACATACTAAAAGTCTCCCTCCATCAAAGCATGGGAACGTCTTCAAAATCGACTTTATTTAAAGTCACGCTCTGGTGCAACATGAAAACGAGGCTCGATACCGGAAGTGGCTGATTTAAGGCTTGAAATGCATTATATTTGATCCGATTCGTAACAATTGGTTACAGTGTGAAATGAAACTAAACTAAAGTCACCTTGAAGGTCACATGACCAAATCGCGTATAAGCCCCCTTCAAATATGCCATTTTAATCGAATGGCGTTTTTCCTCTAATATTCCATATTTCGTCATAATAATAATACAATAATACATTTATATTCATTGCCGTACATGCATACATGCTGTCGCACAAGAGACCATGGTCTATTGTATCGTATTAAACTTGAAATATACAGGGGATTTCGTCTCTTCAATCAGACTCACTCATCGCTGTCGTCATCACTGTCAAGAAGCTGCTGGGCAGAGTTAGTACAGCCAGACCCCTTGCACTGACCGCATGCTATGGAACACTCAAGGTTGTGTTTACGGCACGTGCATCTCATGCTGCTGCAGTCTTTTGTGCAATTACATCTAACGATACGTAACAGGGACTGGGGCGCTGCAGGTAAATCGGTCATTACAGGCGTGACTTGGCCCTCGTTAATCTTCCATCCCCAATCTTGTACTGCCATGTCTCCGTCCTCATCTTTCCACTGTTTAACTTGCAGATATACCCTTAGGCTGTGATTCTTTGCAGCTTCCGAAGTCGGAGGAAGGCTTTGCGGCTGAATCTGTGAGGTCCTGCATGCCAGCTTTTCACAGTATCGTGCGTATCTTAAATGGTCGAGCTGTTCGCCAGGTTTGCCTTTGTAAAGTGATACCAACACATTGTGGCCTGCTGTCGCTATCTCCTCTGGGGTTGCAGACGCAGAATCAAATACTTGTGCTTGCTCGCGAAAGTATGAGGACATTATATACATCTTGAGAGAGGCACCCTTCCCGAATCCATGAACGCGAGAGGTGGTATCACACCCAAGTATTGCGCGAATAAATAAAATGTTCCAGCAGATGTCCTCGCCTATTTGGGTCTGCACCTTCTTGATGTTCCAGACACGCCGCTTTGTGGAATTGGCCTTGGGTTCTGGTTTGAAGAATAAATCGCAGCTGTTTGAAGGGGTGTAGTATAACAGCAACACTAGCAGGTCAGTGTCATCTCCAACGAGTATGGTGGTTTTCTCACTCGCTGATTCCACGGCTGTCTTGACTATCAGAACATCGGCGTCACCTTTGGCCTGATGTGTTTGGCAGTCAATGTTTCTCAGAAAAGTGGCTAGCATTTCGATAAACTGCTGTTTGTTCTTCACGTTGGACAGAAATACATCTTTCTTCATTGCGACTTTCATCTCTGCTGTGAAGTTAACAGTAGCGCCGACTTTTCCATTCGCTCGTCTTTGCTGAGTCATGCTTTTGGTTGATTCTTCCTCGTAACCGTCAAAAACGATAATTGGTGTCCCATACTTCCTTGAGACATAACGGCAATAAAGAAGACACATTTCTTTATATGTCACGGATCCTTGAGGCCAAATTACCCGATGTAACAGAGCTCCGCTATCCAGAACGTACTGTGCACCACTTGGAGGCTCGGTTTTTGCATCTGGTGTTAGCTTCGCCCAAATGGCATCAGCAAGAACGGGCTTCTGTGGTCGCATCATCAACGATGGATCAAACAGGGCAGGGGGGTAGCTGCACAGCTCGTATCGAAATACTGCTGCCAGTTCGTCAGGGCCTTTGCAAGCAAGGATTAGGCGCTGGAATAGAAGCTGGGGATCAATCTGGACTAGATCGTTGTCAATCTTGACTGCAGAAGTTGCCGCCAGAGTTACTGCTGGTGCATTGCGCTTAAATGTGTAGTCTGTAGCCGACTGTCCCGTCATTGATGTCAATATCTTCTCTCCAGTGTCCTTCGCAGTGTCGACGTTTACAGTGCTATGCGCATTAATACCACTCATGATATTTCTCAAGCCTGGATTTGAAGCGAATGGATTTCTTTCTGACAGAACAGTTAGGATGGTCAAAGTGTCTTTCATGTCGCGTTGTTTCCTTGCATTCATCATATCCTTGTTTTGTTCGCCAGAATTATACTGTACATCTGTCAGTTCTTGCATGGCGCGGTTCGTTTCTGCACAGGCTGGCAAAGCTAGTAGCCAGGTAAGCCGCTGCTGCTCTGTCATCCCTCTACCTCTTGTCAAACCACCGCTCGTCTTGAGGCTTCGCATCAAAACCTGTTCGATCACTAGGTCTGTAGATAGTCCTGCCCACAGTCGATCACTCTGTCTCACTACATGAAGACCGGATAAGAAGGAACGGTATACGTCTGGATGTTCAGTTTCAAGCCTGTTCATAGACTGCAGATACAGTCGCACACACTTCACATAAAGATTGTGGCCTGACGCAGCAAGATAGGGAAGCATCAGTGCCAGTACTTTCAGATGCAGCTCCCAGTTACCCGTGCGCTCTGCCTTTATAAACGTACGCAATACATCAATCATCTCCATGTACTGAAGCCAAAGTGCAGCTGTGCGGCTGTTCTCTCTCATGGAATTGTTTTGATCAAACACTAGTCCTTTGATGGTTTCTAACACTGTTGCAGCACAGACGTGTTCTGGTTTATTTTTCTCCAGCAGTTGCTCAAACAACTTGCGGGCTACTTGAAGCTCCTCCATGTGTGTGTGATTCGTCTGAAAGGAATCGTCTGCTGAAGCAAATGAAACAAATCAATTGATGTAATTATTGTTAGTGCAAATAATTTATCGATAATAGTTTCTCGTGATCGATATAGCTTACAGCTTTGCATGTTTTGTGGTTGTGAAGTGCCGTCTTCGGGTGACACGTGTACGTCGAGGGAGGAACTGAGGTAAAAAAAACAGCAGCTTATGGTGAAGGAGTACAAATCGCGGGTAGTAATACTAATAGTACAGCTAACTTTCAGAATCATTACCTGTTTCCTGAAGTTGTGGGATTGGCAACTGTAGAGCTTCAGAGTATAAGAGTGCATTCAATGCTGCGTCAACCAAAAGATGTGCACGATAGCCTTGCCACTCAATATATGATCGACAGCATTTGATGCATATATCAGTTCAAACAATTCTCTGAAGCCTGTTTCTGCCATCAGGTGTCCAATACTCCCGAGAAAGCTCATTTCAGCGTGAAAGCCTCCTAATCGTACAATCACATTGCTCAATGCACTACCAGCTGGTTCAGTGTGAATGATCTTGAATGCTTTCCAGTACAGGGGCTGATCAAATGTAATGATGGGAGTCCTGATATTGTGTCGTTGTGCGTGCTCCATTACAAACTTTAGAGTAGAGTATATACAGGTTTCGTCACTTGGATTCATGTCGATCATTGGCAGGAATGTAACTGTCGATTGACCTTGGTGGCTGCCTTGATGGACTGACTGCATAAATCCACTCCATGCTGGGCGTGTTATCCCAAATAACAACGAGGTCTTCCACAGTACGTCTAGATTGGCAGTGGGGTCTGACACACTCCTAACCACGATGTCTTGGTACTTGATCCCTAGCTCTTGTCTTGGCTCAACTGGTGACTGGATTGTAACACGTCCCACTTTAGCTATATCCTCTGGATTGACCCTTTGTCTTGGAACACATCGGACTCGTTTGGTTCCAGGTGTGACTGTGGCAATCATCCCCATACCGTGAAACGTATCTTTTCCGTCAAGTGTTTTTATGTTGTGATCGACGTTGTCGGCCACGTACTGCACAAATTGGCTATTAAAGGAGGGTATTTTCGTGCCCTGGTCTAATACGGCATTCCGGCTGAATGTTTGGACTTCGTCATAGGAAGAACAAAATCCATGGCAATGCAGAGAGTCGATCAAAAAACGCGACGCAAAGTTATGATGTAGTTGAACCGCTAAGCCTATTTGTAAAGGTGCAATGAGGATGCGAGGACGTGCAGCCTGCATAATAGCCTGTCCAATGGCTGCTAGCTTAACAGAGTTTTTAGTGTCGCGGGGAGAAAATTAACGCATGCTTCGGCATCCGTGTCGACGAGTGGGTAATAATCTGTTGATGCTTTAACTGCCTTTATGTCATTCTTTATAAACCTGACAGTAGTTTTAATGATATTTAGCTTCTCTGTTTCTGGGTCAGCATCTTGCTGATGTGCGTGGAATTCCTGTAATATATTGTCAGCAGTGCTCTTAAATGTAACCACGTTAGGTTTTCCGTTTATTTCGGTTATCAGTATTTGTTCCCCAAAGTGCTCCAGTAGCTTCGCCTTCATATGGGTGTGGCCGTAAGCTGTGTTTTCAGAGGTTTCCAAATACTCTTCCATCTTCACACAGAGATCACTGACAGATATTTGTTCGTCGTCATTTTCTTTCAGAAACATCTCCACTTTCTTGAAAGCCACCTGTTTTTCGTCGTCTTGTGGTCGGCCAATTTTTCTCCTTTTTTGTTCAGGATGTCCTTGTGTATAGGTCTTCGGTATTTGGTTTTTAGTGTGGAAGTTCGAGCTACATGCCTGGTGGTAAACGGCATCCGCAGCAGGCAAATCATGGACATTGATAATTCTTCCTTTGACTACCCTTTCTGAACATATTTGGAGAACAGTGTCTTTGGTCTCAATGGTGGTGACTCTGTACGCTTCGACGTCTGATCTTCTTTTCTGTCCATCAAAGTCAACCTTAGTTCCACAGTAAAAACAGTCGGTTTTAAAGTTGAAGCTTTTATCAGCTGTTCGCACTAAAGAGGTACGTATACTTGAGATTTGGGATTCTTATTTGCTCGCTCGTGCCACATTACGTGGAAGACAATACGTACGGCGACACTCCTGGTGAACATGTTGCCTGGCAACCGCTTGAATAGTATCATTACGTTGTGCGCTAACACGATTAACTCCCTCGCTACCCTTCTGACGGAGTTTCACAGCATCTGGTGTTCTAACATCTAGGGGCTCTTTACAGATACTACATATAATTGGTTCTTCCATCTATAAGGACAGCTGTGAATCCAAAATCAGATGCAAATCAAATCGAATTTTGCGTTGATTCATTTACTCAGTCTGTAATTGGATACTCTACATGCTATAAAGTCAGACTCAGCGAAAGGAAAAAGCAACTGAAGAGTGCAGGAAATTATACATATTAAGGATGTTTGTTGTTGTATAATTTAGAATTGTAAAGCTACAAGTTTTGCATTTAATAGTTCGCCACTCTGAGTTTTGGGTGCACGTGTCTGCGTCATCGTTACCAGATAATCATTATATTCTAGTATGAAAACTGCTTGTGAATTCTTTGATTGAAATATAGTAATGAAAATGCACCTTACCTCGTAACAGAACTCTGAAAGCCAAGGACAAAGCATTATAAAGCTAACATACCACTACAATACCACTTCAGCCTCGTTTCCATGCATGTCCTCAAGTCGCGCTCGAGTCGTCATTGAAGTCTGCTTTTTTTGGCAGGTTCCCATATTGCGATTTTGGGAGACTTTTGATATGTTATTTAGAATATGTTTCTGGGTTAATATCCGTTGAAATACCTTCTGTTGCAATTAGTGGCAGGTTGACCCCATTTTTTTCATAAATTGACTGGACTACTAATCTTCTCTGTATCGTTCCAATTTTAGTATACAGAAGTTGTGGTCAGCAGCTTATCAACGAAATTCCAGTCGAGTTATTCATTAATACTGTTTCAAGTTAAATATGCAAATATCCTAGAGAATATTTTTTGGCCTTGCAATTCTGTCTGAAAGTGTATTTCTAACAGATGTCTGTGGCAGTAAGGAATTTTGTAAAAAATTTTCAAGGAATCCAGAGTCTCCTTCTGGTCGTCCAGATATGTTATATTGCGTTCCACAATCAAGCAATACTTGCGATGATTAAGTCAAGTAACCCCTGATGAGATTGATATAGCTGAAGAGCAATGTGCTGAAGAACCATATTTAATGGGATGTTCTCCTTATTTCAAGGATTTGGCTGAAATGATAATGGCAGATGAAGGTCTACCGATGCCAAACACGGTAGCGGAAGCTCAAGATCTGTACATCAATATTTTAAGTCTGATAGATATCCTGGTCTAAACATCAGGGCCCGGTTGTTCGAAAGGCGATTAGCGTTAATCCAGGATTAAATCTTAAGAAAACGATTGACGCTAATCCAGGATTAGCACTAATCACCTTTCGAACTACCGGCCCCAGAATACCCCACCACTTATTTGCATAAGGATATAACCTATTGTCAGTTTATGCGTATAAGAGCTGATATGGTGATGGGGTATTCTGAAGTTGCTCCTGTAACAACAGCGAACAACCATTATCCATCTTGGTCATGCTGTGTAACCTGTGTTTTATGTTGATACGGACTGAGCTAATGAGGTCAATAAGATGTTTATTATATGGCTAACGCTACGATTTTTCAGTTTCGGGTCCGTACCGTAACTTACGGACCTCGAATTGATCGAAATTACTCAGCCATATAATAATTGTAGTTATCGTGTACATGGAACAGCAGACTCGCAGCACTTCACTTCCATAATGGAATGGCTAGTACAAAGGTTGTATTGAGATTCATCATAATATAACAATACGCTTTTAATTTGATTTTTAATTTGAAAACAGACATTTCGAGCTATACGTGCTCATCTAACAATGTCATAACGTGTTCATCAATGTTATTCCAGTTAGAATTGTATGTTTAAATGAAACTTTAGAACTTGTACTTGTCACTTGTTTAGGTAACTTCTTTATGGCACTTGTTCATGGGCCGACGCTCCAGACTAGAAGAGAGATCTACAGACTCTGCCAAATGTTTAAAGTGCAACTAACCCCTATGAGATTGTTTAAAAAATATATTCAATATATGCTGAATAGTTGGTGGATTCAGTATTTTGTGATTTGAACCTTGCGTTTATGAGTTATAGAGGTTTGAAATCTCAATATGCAAATTTGATGACGTCTACTAAGGAATTTGCCATAACTTATTTTAATTGAACTTAATTTTTGAAATGGGCAAAAAAGTTATAAAATCATTTATAAAGACTGTGAAAATATTCTGTAAGTTTACAAATGTCAATAATCAGCACAAGGGCGTTTTTGTATAATAAATGATTCCTTAGTAGACGTCATCAAATTTGCATATTGAGATTTCAAACCTCTATAACTCATAAACAGAAGATTCAAATCACAAAATACTGAACCCACCAACTATTCAGCTTATATTGAATATATTTTTAAAACAATCTCATAGGGGTTAGTTGCACTTTAAAATTGTTAATAACGTGCGTGCATTCCTACTGCTGATTACTTATCACTGCCACAATCTATAACTAGACGGAAACATAATCTAAAGTTTAACGATCTTCTCACCCGTCACTGATTGTTTTAAGTACTCCTTTTTCCCTGAACTGTACCAGAGTGGAATGCTACATCTGTAAACTCCAAGAGTCAGAGATCAACTGTACGCTCACTGTACAGCTTCTCGCATTTGAAACCATATGCAGGGTGGTTCACACGGTCATGGAAAGTCATGGAAAGTCATTGAATTTAGAAAATCATTTTCCAGGCCTGGAATAGTCATGGAATTTCACAAAAATGTCAAAAGTCATGGAAAAGTCATGGAATTGTATTACCTTTACAAAGGAAAATGTTCAGAAGATTATAGTTATCAAGGCTGGATTTGTAAACTTTTCGTTAGAAATCAGCTGAACAAACTGAATAATTGAAAGCCTTAACAAAGGAACAAGCGAGGCAAAACAAAGAGCTAAAGGACATGTCACTCATTACCAATCGATGTTGCAGTTCTTTATGGTCATTCAGATTATTTATGGCATCATAATTGCAGCGACTCTAGAGTGACATTATATACATGTACTGTAGGTACAGATTGGGCCTTCATATATCGTTATTACATGAAGCACAATTCTTATAATGCTATATCCAACTGTTGAAATGTTACAAAGTATTTTTTGATTATAGAGTTAATTTTCTAACCATTATTTAAAGGAGCTCTGTCACAGTTATTAATTTGGAAAAACTGGCACAAATAAGACTGGCTATCTTCTCAATCAATCCACAATTGAAATGACTATAAGAAAGAAATTGTGACAGTGCCCCTTTAATATATAAAATATAAATTGAAATATCATATGCTTATTTCGGCAGTTCAATTCTTACTTTATATATTAAAGGGAACCTGTCACGATTTCTTTCTTATAGTCATTTCAATTGCCATTGACTGATTTTGGATTGATTGAGAAGATAGCCAGTTTTATTTGTGCCAGTTTTTCCAAATTAATTAGTGAGAGGAGAGGTGACAGCTTCGGTGGTCTTTCAAGACTATAATCTGTCTTGTTACTGTTAGTAATTCTTAAAATTAGGTCATGGATTTATGGGCCAGGTCATGGAAAAGCCATGGAAAAGCCATGGAAAAGCCATGGAATTTTATTGTGCACATTCCGTGTGAACCCTGATATGGCCTGGGCAGTGCTCAATTAACCCTCTTTTGTCATTTTGTTGTTTTTGCTTAAGCACCGCCTTGGTTTGAAACGCAAAAAGCTGTACCGAGTATTAAATAGAAATATAAATAGGTTGGCAAACATTGTTTGCCCACAACATTAACTTGAAACAACATCAACTTCAACAACAACAATTATTGTTTGTTGAAAACTATGAATTTAAACTTAGGTCTCTGAACCGTTTGTTCGCTGCAATCTTAACCTCTTCAAACATGTCTATGCAAAGTCAATGTCCAAGTATTCACTAGAGATTATGCTGTTCATTTCTTCGCGGAATTCAGGGAATGTTTGATAGGTAGATGGTATATCGAGAGATGGCCCACATGTGTGTGCCACTGGACGTCTGGCCAACCCCTCCAAAGAAGTGAATCTCATTTCTATTTGATCAACACATATCATGGTAGCACCTGTGAGAATTTATCCAGATTGTCTTCATCTAAGCCTCTCAAGTAGCGTTTTAGGTAAGAAATTGAAATCTCTCTCAGCATTATTTCCAGGTGAAGATTTCAGCAGATCAATAACTTTCTTGCCTGTTGGTCTTGCTCTGTCACCTTGGTGCCATCAGCAACAAGTGTCTTTAGTTCACTGCAAAGCTTAATCCAACAGTCAATTATATATTGTGACATGCCTGAATTTAAGTGTAAAAGTCAAAATACATTTAGAGGATTTGAGTGAATCAAAGTACTTTACAAACCTTGTGACGTCACACTCTGCAACATGTTTTTCTTGAATATCTTAGAAAGCAATCATTTTACAAAAAAATATTTATCATAACATTATTTCTTTGAATAATCTATAATATAGAATGCAATAAAATATTTCATTTCAGTTGCACTTTAACGTTACCACCGATTTCATTACTATGTGCCCGACAGAGAAAAGTTCCCAGGACGTGCGAGTTTGGCGATTCTCTTCCGTCAATCAAACACATTTGGCGAGACTACCGATTACAACCAAGGCGCTTGACTCAATAAACATTCAGTTGTTTGAGAGATTAAACTGGTAGGAATATAAATGTTTCGTTCCTATTTACTTTTGTCGATCTGATAACTAGAAGATATATTAGTTAGAATAAAATACTTGCTCATTTGGTGTCGAACGCAGCTTTGAAGCGGCGAGGCTAGGACTAACGGTTGTCAATTTCAATCAAATTTAGCAGTGCAAAAGTTCCTCAAAATGAAATGGAAATACTTACAAAATTATTTCTCTTTGTCTTTTGGAGTTATAATAATTGCAAAGGCACTTTTATCTCTCAATCGTACGAATGTTTATTGAGCCAAACTCCTTGGTTGTATTTGGTAGTCTCGCCAAATGTGTTTGATTGACGGAAGAGAATCGCCAAGTTTGCATCAGGAACTTTTCTCTGTCGGGCGCGTAGTAATGAAATCGGTGGTAACTTCTAAATCACCTTCTTCTGTGTGGAATTCAAGGGTAAATGAGAGAGCTTTTCTAGATAAATGTAATATAATCTGGGATTATAGATACTACCGCACCATAACACTCCATTGATTGGTTTGTTGCTGCTTGGGAATTTTCTGGCTTTGTTGTAAGGTGATGACCAGGGCCTATGCGATTTCCGTATAACGCCATATTCTAGCATATCCTTCAAATGGTCATGCACCTCTTCGTACTGTGCTGGCGGTATGTGACGGTGCCTCTGCTTAAATGGTATTTTATCGGTTAGCTTTATTCTATGCTTGACAGCTGATGTACAGCCCAGATCATTAGAGCCTTGAGAAAACATACTATGCTACCATTTTTGTAGTACATCCAAAGCAATCTTCTTTTGGTCTTCATTCATAGGTGACTGATCAAAATTAAATTTGCTGTCTGGACTTTCTGGTTGTTCTTGTTCATCAAACTCATTTACCTGTTGTAAATACGAAAATGCCGCTTTTGGAGACAACATTTCTTGCTGAAGGATTGTGAAGCTTCACTGGAATACGATTGGGTTTTCCATCCATTCTCACGTTGACTAGTGTTATCTCTAGCGGAGCTGGTAAGTTTGGGGTGCCATGCTCTACCAAAGCATGTGCCAATCCTCTTGGTTTTGGAAGTCGATCAAACAACAGTCGTCTCATTCGCGTGAATAACTCTAGGGTTATCTGACTCAGTACTTTTCTTGTTAGTTCTAAATGCCTATCTAGATCTTCTTTCTTGCTGTGCCAAGTGCTGATAAGCAAGTCTCTATGCCAAGTCAGGGTTTGCCTTTCCAATATAGCATTGCCATGCTCTTCAGTACAGCTTTCCTTACAGCTTCTGATCAAGTTCGTTCCTAACGAACGGCACTTGCTTGTTAAAGGTAGTATTACGTACAACAAGAACCAACGTCTGAAAACATTCAATGACACCACTGCTTTGCTCGGGAAAAGAAACTTCAGCTTCAATATAACCTTGGAATGGAACGTCTTGTCCCCCAGCACCTTCAATCTTAAGTAAATGGTCTAACTGTTGTAAAGGGCAAGAAAAGAGATATTCCTTGTGAAAATCTTCACTTATAGTAGTGACCTGTGAGCCGGTATCCACTAAAGCAAGACACGGAGTATTTTCTATGTACGCTATACTTACGTTCACGTCTCGATTCTGTTGATGGTGGGGCTTTGATTCTCATGGCGACCTACTACCCGCCTCTTGGCAGAGGTCCTCTGGAGTTTGACTGCCTTGAAGGGCCTTTTACTTTGGAATCGCCATCCTGGCTTTTCGACCTTGGCAAGTATTTTATTCAACACACTGGTTGTGTCCGGCTGTTGAGCAACTTTTACTTCCAGTGCCTTTTTGATGGAATCGCTATTGTGAGATGACTTTGAAGATTAATTTAATGGTTTCGGCATGTATGTTGCAGAAGGCATCTTCTGCGTCTTCTGTGGTTTTCCTCGCACCTTGTTCCCTGATTTCTTGTTCGACAAGTCTTAACTCAACCCTCAAGACACCAAAATCACGTACACAATCAACTTGCGACCGCTCCCCGAGCAATTGCCTTGTTCAGTATATCCTCCAATCTGCAACTATACGCACCAACAGACTCTTCTCCCTCCTGCTTGGAATTGTAAAATTATTGGAGAAGAGTGGTGCCACTTTCCACTGTTCCATACACCCTCTCGAGTTTTATCAGAATTTCCTCTAAAGGAGCATCCTCCTCGAGGTGCATGGCTAGACGACTTGCTTCTCCCTTCAAAGAACGGTGAATGCTTTGAGGTAACAAATCTTTATGGCATGCTTTGTCTTGCATCAAGCATTTTACTGCAAACTTCCAAGCTTCGATGCTTAGCTCACCTTCTGCCAGTGAAAGTAGAGACTTACAGTGCACCGACTGTATACTAAGGCCCGGGGGTCGATAACCGAGGTAGATGGGTTGCTGTCATGTTGTTCGTTATGGGCATTGGAACCAACATCATGTACTAGCACAGTCGGGTTATTACTAGAACGTTACGTTTCTCTTGAGTTGATCTCTGGACTGATGATTAGGTAAACCCTGTCGTTCTACCACAGGCAGCCCAAGCTGTGATCTTGTGAATGATTGTAGAGAATGTATGTAGAATTACAAAATAACGTATAATGGCACTTACGTTGTCAATAAAGGACTGAAAATTCACCACAGCGTTGACAATTTACTGTTCTATTGCCCTGATGTGTTAGTTTTGCGTTTTTAATTTTTTTCTCCCTTAACCTGTAAAGGAAGAGAAGGCTGGAAACTACGGACGCCGAATCTTGGCTACGGCGATCTTCGAGGCCTCGAAAAACCTACAAAAATTTGAAATGTTCAGAATTTTTTCACATAATCCTGTTCTCACATTCCCCTAGCACACATCCAATCGGTTCATCACTGACCTACTCGCTTTTAAAGTCGTGAATTGAACTCAATTCGAAGTCAACCTTGCTTGTGACTAGCCGTGGCACCATCAGCTTACACATTCCACGTATTCGGTTTCAACGAACTTTCTTCGGAACACGTGCCGAACCGAGCCGAACCAGCGATGATAAAGTCGGCTGATTCCGGAGATTGGCCGACTTTATCATCGCTGGTTCGGCTCGGTTCGGCACGTGTTCCGAAGAAAGTTCGTTGAAACCGAATACGTGGAATGTGTAAGCTGATGGTGCCACGGCTAGTCACAAGCAAGGTTGACTTCGAATTGAGTTCAATTCATGACTTTAAAAGCGAGTAGGTCAGTGATGAACCGATTGGATGTGTGCTAGGGGAATGTGAGAACGGGATTATGTGAAAAAATTCTGAACATTTCAAATTTTTGTAGGTTTTTCGAGGCCTCGAAGATCGCCGTAGCCAAGATTCGGCGTCCGTAGTTTCCAGCCTTCTCTTCCTTTACAGGTTAAGGGAGAAAAAAATTAAAAACGGCCTTAAACGCAAAACTAACACATCAGGGCAATAGAACAGTAAATTATCAACGCTGTGGTGAATTTTCAGTCCTTTATTGACAACGTAAGTGCCATTATACGTTATTTTGTAATTCTACATACATTCTCTACAATTATTCACAAGATCACAGCTTGGGATGCCTGTGGTTCTACTGGAACACGTGGGAGGGGAGTACTGGACCGACGAGTGTGAATGGTAAAATGTGTTGGTGGGATCAAGAGAGATTTCGTGCATCCGGATTCTTCCTTGGTCGTTTCATATTGGCAGCTGGATTCGTCAGAGTGATCATGCCTACTACCCATATTCAAACTAAATGGATGTTCCTCTATCGACTAATTATCATTACCGCTTCAGCTAGACTGTTAATATCCCTTTTGCTAACTTCCCTATCTGCGAGGTGATCACGTGACATTTCTGCCATTATTACAAAACTATACTTTCCATCCAATATTGGCGAGCTGTAATAGAACCGCACATCCATCTCTTTCCTATGCGTTCTTAAGAACACAGCCAAGCGCAAAGGAAAGCAAAACCAGGGTCGCCGTCGGGAAAGCCAATCCGGTGCCAAACCAACCAAAAACACAAACTGCGATAACTGCACCTAGGAAGTGATAACGAATGAATAATGTGAATAACTTAATACTTATCATACAAAAGTGAAACAATTATCTTCTAAGAGATATAAACTGAAAGCAAATTAATGTCCAGTGCAGCGAAATAATGATAACCACAGCTGCTAACTATGACTGACTTAAATTCGAACGTACTGGTCCTGATACAAATATACAGAACTCACTAATTAAACAAATGAAATTATCTTACTGGTAGAAATGCAATGAACAATGGGGGAACAACACTATTAACTTATATTATTCTATGTAAATCCTTAGGGGATTAATTTCCAATCTTATGAGATATATATCAGCAATAGCTGATATTGAAGTTACACTCCGATGACTCTGAAAAAAGGTTTCAAGTCGAGGCTATCGGGTCAAGTTTTTGTTCTGACCCGATAGCCTCGACTTGAAACTGTTGTTCAGAGTCATTGGAGTGTTACTTCAATATCAGCTATTCAGATTCGGTAATTCAAATGTTCAACTGATAATAACATACTAAACTAATTTAAATAATCACAAAGATTCTTTATTTTTCTTTCTGTTTGGCCTTCATTCTTGTAGTTAACTTTCAATCTGGAAGTTGAAGAAGTTTCCAATCCAAGTCAGAATCCCGCTTCTTTGCTTACTTATGTTGTAATACACGTACACTCGTACAGTTTCTAACATTCGTAGAAGCTTTGAAGAGTCAGTTGAAGCTGGTCCTTATAGTTGCGACGTCTTCCAAGAATTCCAATGAATGAGGTTGAATTTCCAGACGTTGACTAGTTGATTTAGTGTGTAATTATCAGTCAATGAATAATGATGTACTCTCACCGCAGAATTATGGTAGCTAAGTTGACTAATTCCAGAGAACTTGCAATGATTTCTTCTAGATCTTCCACATGCCAATTGTAACCACTTTGTTGAATGTACGTTAACACTTTCCAATGCTACTTACAATGCTTGAAATTTGAAGCAAGCTAACAGTAGATTTGCTGGGCTTCGATCCGAATTCGTAGTTTAACTACTCAACCTTTTTGGACCGCTCTCATTGACTTCGTCGATCTCCTCGTTCCTCTATCTCTACGGATGGCTCTGCTCTTGAATACACCACGCCCATCCCCAAGATACTAACATCCAACATTTCCAGCATTCACTCACTCTCCGTTCATCATGCTACATGTCTAAAGAGTGCATTGCCTCAGTTCATTGGAGTACTAGATTTGGGTGAAAGCATAGTATCGTAAGTCATCATCCCCATGCCTTGGCTACTACACGATGGTAGAGTAAAAGAGGAAAGAACTCTCGAACCACTACTTAAGGATGGTGCCTACTAATGGCGACCCAATTTTGTTTGGAAATTTCCAAATAAAACTTGTTGATCATCATTAAGGCTATTGATTTGTGATTTTTTTTGGGGGGGTATCCATGCATTTAACGGAGATAATTAATGACGAACATCGTAAATAACCGCTGACCAGCAATTTTCAACATTTACAATAGAATATTTCTTTAGTACTGTAAATTCATAAACAAATTCCATAAACACAGTTTTTCGACTTACAGTTAGAAAGTTCTTTAAAGAGAAAAGGAAAAATAGAAGGTTTTCCCATGAATCATTTTATTTATAGCTATGTTTTCCTCCTTTACCGCTTCTATGGAATCCTGACAGGAAGTACATTTTCGTAAAAATCTATATTCTGTGTCAATTATTTTTCGGATATATTTTGAAGACAAATTCCTTAAACCTCATTGAAAACATTAAGAAGAAGAAAAAATGGGGTATCCATGCATTTAAAAAGTCATTGTCGTCAAAAGTTAAAAAAAAATTCTAGCAATTAGAAAGTCGTGATAGACAACTTTTCCCCAGCCCTTCCCTAGTAAGTTAGTATTGTCATCGTTGATCTTGTGGTTCGCAACTCGTGTTTTTGGCAACCTTTTTCAAGAAATATTGGCTTTTATGAGAGGAAATAGGACTTTTCCTCGTTTAGAGTGCTTTATAAAATTGTTATCTTCACTTCACGTGAATCATTAGTCGATAATACGAAAGGAAAACCTGAAATTATTTGTCGAAATGATCCCGAAAAACGTGCAAGTAGTTGACTTCAAAATGCAAATATCAGTGTAAAAGAACTTTCGTTATTCCACATATTCATTGCACCTTTGTGAACTGTTCTGGTAAGTAATGAATACAAATAAAATATATTTATTAGCTGGTCAGTTTTGTCTTCTTTTATTGACCTTATTTTGTGTTGTTTATCGACTCGGTCATTTCTCATTTCAACGTTTTGCAAGTCTTAGTCATCAAACTTTGAAGACATTCATGGCTTTCCTTGACTTGATTATTATTATATGAAATGATCTGCATATCAGGTGGATTAATTTTCGATATGTTTTGCCGAAATATAGGATGCCTCAAGATTGATCCCGGGCAACATTGACAATATTTTGTGCTCTGATACTTAGCAAGACTGTTTAGGGAATCTATACTTATCGTTTGATTATTTATATAAAATTGACATGTATGCACTCTTTCTTTCCCTGCTGACAGATGAATTGGACTCGATTTTACTGCACTGGTTGAACTTTTCCAGAAAACACAAAATGGGCTTCCTGTGCTATTTTACGTCACGATGTGCGCAGAACTATATGCGCGCGGACATTAGTAGGCACCAACCTTAATTAATAATTGTTTTCCATTAGTTAGTTTGTTGTTTGGATTCCTTTATTGTAGTATACACTTTGGAGTCCATGTACAAACTAGCTGATGAGTACCAAATTGCAGAATGAAGTGCTTATCCAAAGAGGTGACAAACACTAATGCTTTTGAGGACTTTTCAATTACATATACTCACCTCATATTCCATAAAAAAGCGAAACATCGCGTATAATAAGTCCAATGATGGCCGAAATAATATAATTCCACTTACATTTTACATTTTACAAAAGCCCAAATGCAGGGTTCCATGACAATGATGCAATGAGAACAATGTTCGAATTATGATGATTTCCAACTCTCTTAGAAAAGTGTTGTTACGACTTTTTGGAACAAGAAACCATAGCAATCCTTGAAACACTAATGCTTTTGAGGACTTGAATGACCAGGAATCAGTGAAAATTCTTACAAAGAAGGTTACGAAGCTGTAGAAATATCTGAGTGCATTGCCTCAGTTCATTGGAGTACTAGAATTGTATGGTGCATCTTTGGGTGAAAGCACATCATAATAAGCCACCATTCGCATGCCTTGGCTACTACATCCACGATGGTAGAGTAAAAGAGGATACAACTCTCAAACCACTACTTAATTAAGAGGCAGTCCCGCTAAGAGCGGTCCGATCAATTTCGCAACACAAAATCGTGTTCCTTAATTTCTTATGGGTGAAAAGGATTTGATATATGTGTATTAAAGACACTTAATTTTTTTCAAAATATGTTTTTCTGCTTCGCTACAGGACAATTCTAATGTTCCCGTTCGCCATCGATTTGGGGGCCGGTTCAGAAGTTCAAATTTGCTACTTTTCAGAGCAGCGTCGATCCAAACAGGATCACTATCACTGAATTTCTTCTAGATCAATGTTCCTAGATAAATTCCACTAGTCTTACAGCGGGATATGGGAAAAATTAGATAAACCACAACAATTCAAAGACATCCCTCTGTGGAGCTACTGTTATGACGGGAATATTCCACTAAAAGCGATGGCCAAAATATCAAGTGGCACCTGGATCAAAGCTAAAATACACTTAACAGACAATATGATACTTTATTCTGACAGGTTCTACAGTCAAACCTGCGGGTGTCATCCTGTATTGGTTGTGAGCGAGGGTTTACTAGAGCCCATTGCAGCTAAATTGACATAAATGTCAGTCATACAGCATATCAGCCGTTTCGTAAAATCCACTGGAAATATTATAGAGTGGATCTAGTTTGTTTTCAGTCTTCAGTATTCCTTTCAGTAACTTCATTTGAGCCTTCAGTTCTATTTTCTTGTTTTTTTCGACGGCAAATTATGACAGTGCTCATTAGTAGCAATAATAATAATAATAATAATAATAATAATAATAGTTTATTTATTCACGTAAAACACAGAAAAGCTTACAATAAAACTCGTTAGAACATGCACATGCTAAAAAATATAATATTATAAAAATGATATACCTCTAATCTAAAATTCGATCACCACCCCTACCAACCCAATATATATATATACAATAAAATCCCAAACTACTATAACTATATAATTATGATATGAATTTAAATATCGATTACTCTATCTTAGCAAAAATTAGTGTCAAATATATATAAAGTTTGCATTGATATCGATTTCTAATTTTTAACTTAATTGAAATTAAATAAATGTTTTTATAAAGTAAAGTCATAGTGTTCACCGATATGAATCGGGAAATTCTTTTTAAGGCAGCAGTCTTTGCATCATTTGCTGTTCTGTAATATGTTCCTTGTAAGTAAGCCTTTTATCCAAGGTGACACCCAGGTTCGACCTTTACGTTGATAATTCAAACGCGACTCGTCGATTTCACTCCCGGGATTTCACTCACTGTACACAACAGTGTCCAAAAGGAAGCGAACCTCCACAGAGGCACATGAAATGACGTGCCATACAATATCTCATGTGGGCAATAATAACTTTACCGACCATAGCTATAGAGAGGAATATTTATACCACAAACGGAAATAAACCAAGAATGGGCTTTGGTGTCCCAATGATTGTAGATACTAAACATCTCATCTGTGACTGAATAATCATCAATGTCAATAATCCTTCTAATAGAATCAGCAACGCTGTTCTGGTTCATTGGGATCCAATGAGGTGAAACACATACTTTATCATCGTAACACATAAGAAATTGACCAAAGCTAAGTCTTGCAATTCTATGACCTTTCTTCCACTATCATGAAAATCATTGAGCAACAGATCTTCATCAGAATCACAAAAATACTGAATTACATCAAACTCCGATTCTTTTGTACAAGATAAAGTAGAATCAGTCTTACGTTTGTCTTCCAATCATTTCTTACCCTGGAAATGCGAATTCGATTCCGGGCATGAATTCCTCTAATGACCAAAACGACTGCAGGCAAAACAACTGCCTGATCTTCTTGAAGGTTGAGCATTAGAACGCAATCACTGCAATTGTATTACCGGCTTGGACGGTTCCTTGGAACTTGAACTTCGACTGGAAAGGCTTCTTAGCTATCTTGTTTACAATATCGGCCCTGGTAGCTTTCTGAGCCTTCGGATTCTTTTAGCATCTGCTTCATCAGTTACAAGCTCAAGTTGATCGTGTTCCGGAACCGTATTCGGATTTATCTGCCAAAAGGATTAACTTTTGTTAATGCCATACCTTCTTCTACGTTTTCTTTTGCCTTGCCAAAGGCTTTCGATTGAATGCAATCCTTTGTGCCTTTATTTTAGAAATCACTTGATTTGAGCTTGGCAATGCTGAGTTATTAGAACGTTTTCGCATAAGTCGCTTTTTATTTGAGTTGGCAAATTTACAACTGGGTCTGTTTCTACGAAAACCGTCAATCAATGTCCGTTGCCGCGACTTGTATGTTCAATTTAAGCTTTTATAATATTAGTACAGTACTTCATTTTTTTCAACGCTTGTACTTGCACATGTAGAAGTTGTACTTGCACATGTAGAAATTGTACTTGTACATGTTGAAGGGTTTCTTACACTCCTTTTCGTGGCGATTTCGTCCACACTGCCACTGTCAGCAGCAGTGCTATCATTATCTTTGGCCAAATCGACGAGGTCTGTTTCGCACATAAAGTCGTGTGTGAGAGTTTCCATATGGTCCGTGTTACGACAAATATATAGACTAATTCGACCATAGGGCTTCCCAAGAACATCTTTATACTTGTTCAGCACAAAGGGTTCCTCAGTGCCCGGAATATGTAGGACCTGACAGGCTTATTCAAAATATCTTTATTGGCTATGCTTGGCCACTGCTTTGGCTAACAGGTCATCGCTGGCAATATTATATATCATTTTCAGTGGCAAGTTTGATCCACGGATAAACTTCAGCACATCGTCGTCACTCATTTTCATGATCCCGATTTGAATAGTCACCTCTTTCTTGTTATCGCTTGAGGATGATCCCTTTAGCTTTTTACTGCTGAATCGAGAGCTTCTATCTTGTTCTTTTTTCCTTCTAAAATCCTGGAATAACATTATGCGATCGTTTAGGTGGCCCAGTGGCAGTGTTTGTGTACGATGAAGATGACAAGTTGGCGGGAGAGGTTGGCAGCTCTTTCGAGCAGTTATGGCAGAACTTTGCCGTCTGTATGGATTGGATGCCACACTGGGGGCAAAACATTTTTAGGACAAGGTTCACCAAAATAACAGAGAACGGAAGTAACTGAACTAATGAACCATAAAAATACTTCATGCATCCAAGCGATCCAAGCTAGATTTTCGCACCAAAATTACATGTAGCTAGACCATAATTAACCCAGACCTCCTCTGCCAATATGCGCGCACAGTACTTTGTGGTTTTTATTTGCAGCAACAATATTTTTTTATTTGCAGCAACAATTTTTTTATTTGCAGCAAAAAAAATAATATTTGCAGCAACATTTTGTTTTATTTTCAGCAATTCTTTTTTAATTTTCAGCATTTTTTTATTTATTTGCAGCAACAATTCTTTTAGTTGCAGCAACAATTGTTTTATTTGCAGCAATTCTTTTTTTATTTGCTGCAACAATTTTTTTTATTTGCTGCACATTTTTTTTATTTTCAGCAACATTTTTTTTATTCAGCAATTCTTTCTTATTTGCAGCAATTCTTTTTTATTTGCAGAATTGTTTATTTATTTGCAGCTATTCTTTTTTATTTGCAACAGCCATGTTTGTATGTAGCAACTCTTATTTGTAGCATGTCCCCTTTGGGCTTCCGTAACATTCTGACTAGATTTGAAGGATTTCATTTTTTTGCGTTCTGCATGCTATAGGCACAATATGCAGAGAGCCTTTAAATAATCAGGTGTTTTTGGTATTGTATGTCTTCCAGTTTCAATCCATAAAATTTAATACAAATGAATAAACGAGTGTCAATCCATAAAATTTAATACAAATGAATAAACGAGTGTAAAAGTGGACTTTAGAAACGGTATACTGTGAAGGATAATTCCCTTATTCACAACTGCCTACAACACATCTATTAGGCATTGTTTACACCGGAGATGTAAACATATGCAAGACGCTGTAATCAATGAATCGTGAATTATGCTGTTTGATACCGGGTTGACGTCACACGCTCTGTTAGTATCCAGTAATTTTTCTGCGCGATGTGTAAAATCAAAATGCCGAAAACTCTTCGTTTTACCCAAATTCTTTCATCGATAAAACAAAGAGAAAATAATGAATTTTAATTTTGTTTTCGAAATTAATCCCACAACCCCTCAAAGATTTCCAAGTGAAATTTGGCTAGGGGCGATAGGCACTTTATGTTCAGTTGTGTCTATTTCAACTAATCATTTGGTATACTTGATGTTTCTCAGAAAACTCTGTATACGATCGTTGAAGCATGTATAGAGTTCCTTGGGTGTTTTGATGACTATTTGAACAACCAGGTTTGTATTGCAAAGAGATGCCAAGGTTGTAATCTTACAATTACTACAGGTACTTTCTTCTTCTTCGTTTTCTTGTTGAGTTGTTTGGTCTTTGTTGCATGCCAAGCAAGATGTTTATTTTTGATAATCACACCTACAATTTGGGCCATCATATGATGTAACATCAAATCATACTAGGATTTCGCCTTGGTTAATTGCCAAGGAACGAATTTCGTCAGCAAACTGAAAGGTGTCCGTTATTGTTTAGTTATTACAGGACAAAGGTTGTTTATACCCAGACTTATTTTCTCATTTACTGATAGGGCCGCATTATCATTATCTAATGTAACTGCAAAGCTTCCGCTTTTGATGGAAATCATAACTTCTGCACTGGGCTCTCAAGGAAAAAAAATGTTCACGAGCAATTATACGCTGTTACAATTCAAATAATAATCAACTGTATTTATATTTTGTTGGTGTCATTAGCATGGTTGGGTTTGGTCGGCCTTGTAATGGTATGTATTATATATATTTATATTTTAATGATGATAATTATATATATGATATAGTGTTATTTGTAATTCTCTTTATCCGATTCAGCTAGAGTCAAAATTGAATAAACGCTAGTAGTTGCGCCATCTGAAAACTCAAAGTTGTTGATAAGGCTTTAGAAAGAAAATTTAAAATGAATTTCAAAACTAAAAGCCAGTTCTAATATTCCAATTCCCTGCTTGAGTCGATCTCTTGTGCTTCATATTTTAAAAATAGATTCCATTTTGTGAATGAATTAAACCTTTCTTAGCTGGTGGCTCCCCTGACTAGTCATTTTGATAAAGCATCACACCAAATGGTGATGTCTCTTTCGGCTGCAAATGTACAACTTCAGTTGACTGTTTCACCAATTTCAACTAATCGTAATTTGCCATCGTGCTTGACTTCAAATTCGTGAAGCTAATGGAATGATGAATATTTGTGATTAAGTGTGTTGCAATACATTCCCGGATCTGCACCGTAAGGCTGTCTCTTGCTTTACAAGAAATTGAGTCGATAGTAATCATTTACATTAAGGTATCTGCAGTGTTATAGTTTTTGGTGTTTACATTTTACTCATTTCGTTCCCTTTTTTTACACAAAAGTCAGAACCCTTAGCATGATAACGCAATAAATTATGCAATAAATTTGGATCATATAAGTGGCTTTCACAGGATTTTGCACGGGTTAACATGTCAGCTTACTAACCAATGCAGTAACAGTGAGTATTTGCCCAGCTTTAAGTGTGTTCAGGGAGCCAACTTGTATTGTAGTGCTGGCACTTGCATCAGGTTTGCATTCAAAAAGTACTGACCCTTTTATATTAAAAAAAACATGATTTCAATAAATGTTGCTAATGTATGACACTGTCAGTTAAATACACCAAAAGAGTCCTGTAATGAAACTGAAAACTGATTTCATGGTCACATATAGGCAATATATCAATTGGTCAAAAACATTGATTTCCTGATATAATGATTGAACCAAAATATTCAGGGCTGTACAGTAGTTATTAGAAAGGCAGAATTCATTAAATTGGCTGGTGTTTTACAATAACTGAATTAAGTTCAAACAAAAACTAAAATGACTTTAAAAATTAAGCTTACTTGATTCGATAGATTCATCCTGGTGTATGTACATTGTACATGTAATCGATGTACATAGCATTCTTGTAATAATCGGCTGGTGTTCGGGCCAAGGATGAGTCGAAAGGAGTTCAACTATAATAGTTTTCTTTTGTATTATTATATAAGAGCCCTCCTCTCTTTATGCCTAGCTTATAATTTTATAGCTTCACTGGTGACTTGTTTTGGGATGCTTATTAAAACGGTGTTGATTGGTTGGAGTTGGATCAAAACATGCAGCCCTAACAGTGTGATTTTCCATCTCGAAAGAGCAATCGAACCATTGAACATTGCTATGATTGTGTTTGATGGGAGACACATTATGTATAAACCCTGTAATATCTGATTGTAGGTCTTCTGCTTTTACAGTGTGACTACACCAACCATGGCCACCCAAACAAATTTTCATACAAATTATCCAATCACAATTGAGTATTTAAACAATAGAATCTGCACAAATTTTCAAATTTTCGCTTTAAAAGCATATTTTTTACTTTATTTGTGTATGTATATGATCAAGAGTGAACAGGAAACAGTTTAAATTGTAGAATTCAACATCATTCTGTTATTCAGCGTCACAAATGTGATTAGAAAATTTGATTCAAAATTTGTTTGGGTGGCCTTGGTTGGTGTAGTCGCACTGTAAAGTATCAACTGTAAGGAAGAAATTATTGATGCAGCGATTTTCGCGATTTAAAAAAAAATCTTGAAATTAAAGCCTCGCGAAGAAAAATGCTCGCGGAATTTAAAGACGCGAAATATAATACCCAGGAAAAAAACCCCCATTGAAACAATTTATCAACATGAACAATAAACGTTATTTAATACGAAATTGATTTTTAAAACGACAACATAATACCATTTGCAACTGAGCAACCGTATAGCATAAACTTTTTTGTCTGTTTTAGCAACAAGTTTATAACGTCTAGTTAGTCTAGTTGACTGTCATCTTGTTCCTATGGTATGAATATGTATTCCTGTTTGTATAGAAATAAGTTTGATTTTTCTTAGAAAAAAATTAATGTTGTTGACACCGCTCTCGCGAAATTTAATTATGTTTTTTCATTTTCTCTTAAAGCTTCGCAAATTGCGAAATTAAGTACGCGCGAATGAAGTACGAATAAGGGTAAACAACATTCAACAAATGTCTGTTGAAATTAGAATATTGTGAAATACAAGAAAATCTGTTTTACCTTCACTGCTGTCTTGTTCCATGATTTCTTTGTTTAATTCTTGATAAATAAATTAAAAAGGAACAAGAATAAAAACGCGTTCAGAAAGCTATATTAGAAGATTATATTGAATAACATAGTTAACACTGTCTTGATGAATGAAAGTTGATGCTTACATGTAAGAATGGAATGAAGCTGTGATAAGATACAAAAAAACTTACCTTCATTGTTGTCCTTTTCCATGCTTAATAATTGTTTGTATTAATGACACTGACCAAATAATTGCAATTAATGCTAATAAACACGGACCGGTGAGCTGTTTATTTGATGGAGGATGAGGATAAGGATAATTTATTTAATGTCAATTACACGGTATGCATTCAAGTTGCCTTAACACAGACTCCATCCATTTAAATCCCAATAAAGTATACATTTTCTGAAAGCTAAATAAATGGCGATTCCAACTAATGGAACATATAATTCCAACAAGCGTTTTATTAGAAGTAATTCTAGTTCCGTGAATTTTTATATAGCGTTATACGGTGAGTTCCTTGACTGCAGCATTTTATTGGAAATTCAAGATAATTATCATTATTCACTCTAGGCACACGACGAAATAACGGATTTCATGTCACTGAAAGGTTAACGATATGATAGTACTGATTGTTACTTTACCGTTACTGTACAACCGACCGGTATACATTCAAGTTTCCTTAACACATACTCCGTCCATTTAAATCCCAATAAAGTATACATTTTCTGAAAGCTAAATAAATGGCGATTCCAACTAATGGAACATATAATTCCAACAAGCGTTTTATTAGAAGTAATTCTAGTTCAATGAATTTTTATATAGTGTTATACGGTGAGTTCCTTGACTGCAGAATTTTATTGGAAATTCAAGATAATTATCATTATGCACTCTAGACACATGACGAAATAACGGATTTCATGTCACTGAAAGGTTAACGAAAGGGTCACTAATGACGTATTTTATTAACCTTTCGGTTAATCACGAAAGTTATGAAATGAAACTTTCATGAAACTTTTGAGGCTTTACGAAAGGCTAAGAGTGAAACATTTTGTTAGTGTCCTTAAATGCTCTTTAATGGTTCATACATTTAATTTTAATTAAATCTCATTCTCAGTCCTTGTAGTATATACATTGGTATCCCCTTCAACAGTCGTTTAAACTTTTTACTAACAAAATTCATTTCACTCAAGATGCTCGACTTGAGTAAAATTAACTTTGTTAGTAAAAAGTTTAAGAATAATCTATATATGATACAGGAGCTAAAGATGATGACAAACTATATACTCCCTAGTGTCGGCGTACCTCCTAAAATAATTTAATATGATATGGATAAAGTAAGAAAATCGCAGGTTTTATTCATATTTTATTGAGAAACTACCATGGTATATATTGACATTCAGTATAATAATAATAAAATAATAATATTAGGTAGTAAGTATTTATATTTATATATAGTGCTAATTTCGTATATCATATTAGCGCTTCACCAACGATATAAAATATAATAGAATAAAATCTAAAATGGTAATAGCATCCTAACATCCTCAAATGCTAAACATAACTCTATTAATTACTAGCATTTCCTGCAATCTGATTGGTTAAAAATGGTGCGATTTATTCCCAAATCGCACCTTTTTGAGCTCTAAATCGCACCAATTTGAACATCCAATGAAATTGCAGGAACAACATAAAACAGGCAATCAGAACACAGAAAAAAAAACAGGAAAATAAATGAACAGGAAAGACTTTGGATTTTACCACAAGAAATCTTTCATATTTTACAAAACAAATGGTGACTTTTTCAACTTACAGTTTTTTATTGATGACTATTCCCTCTTTCAAGCTGAAGAGGCACTGAATGTGAATGATTATCCGTCATTTGACATCCATTTGCATTCAGAAAATGAAGAATAAACCGCCAAAACAGGTCCAAAACAAGCGAACTAGCTCCGGTAACTCCTAGTCGTAGCGAGTCCATTCCGGAATTTGCGATTTGCGATTGGAAAAACAGTTCGTGTTTCTAGTAATTCTACACAAGCCAATATATTGATGAATTAAAGTCTCGGGCCATTAACAAGAAGACTACAACCATTTCACAAAGCAATGGCTTTCTGTGTTTGAAAATTAGTGCAAGACGTCCAACAATCTTGACATTGAAATCAACATTGACAACAAAATGGCACCTGTCATGTTGTAGTTTTGACCTCGACAAGATTCTCACTCGATCAGTTCTATGCAGAAGTCAAATGCAAGGACGGCGAAGACAATGAGCCACAATCACTAAGAATTATGCAGAGTGCCATTGAGCATCGTTTGAGGTAGAATAATTATCCTGCGAGCGTAGTATTTACTGTAAAATGTCCAGGGAATTTCACGGCTCGCAGCAAATCCTCAACACGAAGGTCATACGACAGCAGGGCAAGTGATCCCAAAACTACACCAGCTGTACGTTCAATTACTACTCAAAAGAACAACCAGCAACGGTAAAAAAGCGATGTTGGGCTTTTGTCTGTGATTCTGACGACGAGAAAGAGATTAAAGAAGGACTTTTGTACCAAGTGTCAGTGAGTAGAGATTGTTCAACTGACTTTGCATGTGCTCAATCGTTCAATGCGCACTACTCGTCACGTGACATTTAGCTGTAAATATCAGTAAAATCGTTGTTTATGTTTTCCGGTATGGAATGAGTGTAAATTTCAAAATGGATATAATTAAGTGGTAATTGAACTTCGTGTCATGCAATTTTGGTCGGAAATCAAACCGCACTCCCGCTACGCGATCGTGCGATTTTGTAATCGCGCGTTTGATTTCAGACGAAATTGCACTCCACTCAGTTCAATTACCATTATTAATTATTGAAATCACTATTTATTTAAGTTAAATATTTGGATTTTGCAGTCAGGATTCTTAATGTAAAGGAAGGGCAACACCAACAGTAACATCGCTTCTAGCAACAGCAAAGATAGCATACATGAGCAAGAACAAGTTGCTGTCTTACCATACATAAATGGTGTGTCCGAAAGGATAAGCAGGACCTTGAGTCCGTATGGTCTTAAGGTGGCAACTCCCATACCATGCAAGTTCTGCATTGACATAGCATTCCCGTTACAGGACAACTTTACCTAACAGTCGGACCCTTTTGGTGTCAACTTTGGCTGTATTTGAGCATATATCAATTGTATTTGTCTGTAGCACTAAGTTTTACCGCATGAAATGAAGACAAATGAAAAGTACAAAGATCACAAGAAACGATCAAGGAAAAATGTCAGGAAGGGAGGTGAGAACACAGTTACTTACATATAATCATTTATTGGCACCTTCATTATTGTTATCATATCGAGTTATGTTTATTTTAGTTGGAATAGATGTTTGTAGAGTTCAATTATGTAAGCCACTCGAGCTCATGGGATATTATCTTCAGTGACAAAACATTAAAATTATATTCTGATTATTTGATTTGTAGAAACTGACTCGACACACTTTGGCCCTCGATTAAAGTGGCTGGAACACAACAAGAAAAGGACAAGCTGTTCAGCTGCTTATAGCAGAAAGCGAATGTGAAGGCGATGACGCAAGTGCGAAAGTTGTGCGATATGGCATTAGGCGGTTACCATGGGAGAGCTGTCTAGCGGGAAAAAAAAGAAGAAAAAGCTAGACAAAATATATTTAAGATCTCTATCTAAACATGCCAGGGATAGAGTATTACCAAGGGTAGAAGGGCAACCTCTACCAGGGATATACCTGATGGCGATTTCCCTGATTGGGCAATCAGCCCCGATGTATAATCCTCCAAGAAGTCTGCCATTGTCAACAATTGCCTTGTACAACATGAAATGCTCATCTTGTTTGCCAACTAGTTCACAAGCTGTATGCTCATAGTTAGACTTTCGAAAAGTCCTTTCTCTTTCTGTTGCTACGTGCCCCGGGGAAGGACTTTTCAAACTTGATTCCCGCCAATTTTAGCGACCCAAAAACGGGCTGCTGCATATTAATTAAACGTTAACCAATCAGAATGGTCAGAGTCATAAACACACCTATCATTTGTCAATAAAACCGAACAGCAAGCGCGTACGCGTCGAAAGAAGGCGTTGAAAGAAGCTCAAAGAATAACAGAATACAAATAATTACGAGGAACCCCATGATGGTCGGTTGCTATGTTGTTTGGAAATATACCAAATAAAGTAATTAAAAAAAAGCATTATATTGAAACAATACATATACCTTGGGGATGAGGGCGCTTACTCGGGAGGTGGCTTATCAAATCTAAATCTAAATGACACCTCAAGCATTTACGGTATATACGGATTTAGAAGTCATAAACTAATCAAAATTTAAAGATTACCTGGATATGACAACTTCAGAGGCCCTTTTCATAGGGGAGCAGATTTTGACAAAGCATCTTCATTCTCTGAAAGAGAATAAAAAGTCGGGGTTTATTTAAGCTTATGACCAACTTCATAATCTAGGTTTTAGAACACTTGTTTTATTGACATATATAATTAAATATTACCTTTTCTTACTTTACAGTGTGGACTTTTAACACTAGAAGAAACTTCCAAAACTACGTATGCTTTATAACTATTACACTTATGTCATGTGAAATTTTACCAGGCTATTATTGAATATATCTGGATCGCATTCTACAATCCTGAAATAATTACATGGGGACACGTGTCAGTCACGTGACTTCAAACTCAGCGCGAGGTGATGTCACATGACTTCAGCGCGCGTGCCCACCCCTCCCTCCAATGAACGACGAGAAGAGGAAAGAGCGTTATTCCACGTTTGATTTTGTTGGAATCATTCGTAAACAAATTATAAAGAGTAAAACTCATTGGTCTTGCTATGAATTTATAGCGGACAGAGGGAGCAAAATTATAGACGTGGCATTATCACTAGCCAAACAGTTAATAACGAACAGCCTCCTGTCGTTTGCCTTTGAGCCTGCCCTTCCAAACGTGAGATTGAAATAACGACGGATAAAACCAGCAAAGAACTCGCCAATCATTTTCTCATAGTCCTCCTTAAGAATTATTTCCCTGCCATAAGCTATGGCAACTATAAGATGAAGATGGTGCCCGCGAACGAGGTCTTTACTCCCTTTAGCTGTTATCTTTAATCCTTCTCCTTGCCTATGCCACACCCGGCCTCTTGTCCTACACACATCCTTCATAGGATTAAACTTGTGAATAAATGACACCCTGTCTAAGTAAATTAAAGTTTGGATCCGACTTTAAAACACGCTTCATTGAGCGTGCGTGCTTCAGACAACAATCCTTCTTTCCGTGCTTGCAGGAAATAAAACTCTATATACCATTCAGATACTTATTGTACGTCCGGCAGTGCATAAGAGTCGGGTCCAGACCTGCTTGTCTGACCAGCGACATGAGTGTGATGTTGCAATTTGTCTTGCGGATCTTTTCCAACTTTCGTACCATTAAACGTTTGACCCTTGCAAGTCTAGGCCGTGGTCCTGGCTTTTTCTTGGTCACTAATAATAATAATAATAATAATAATAATAATTTATTATTAAATACTCGATTAGCTTTCATTCCTTCGTTCCCTGAAAGCTTGTTGCAAATGCGATGTGCCATTGATTTACATATCCCACACCTTTCCCATGTCTCTGAAACTGCTTTTGCCTTTTTCTCGAAGGAAAAGGGCATAGGCCTGCTTAAATGCACAGTTCAAAGAGCATTTGATATCCTGCCAATTAAGACAATTGAACCTTACATCATTTTTTACGTGGCAATTAGAACATTTGAGTAATGGCTACAATTTTGTAATAAAATATAGCATTTCACGATAGTATTGATATAGCGGGGATGATGTCGAAGCAATAATATCATTTATTTTATTATAATAAAAATTTTCGGGCACTCCTGGAATAATTACATGCGTGCAGTGCTGTCACGTGACTTCAGTGCACATGCCCTACCCCCCCCCCCCCCCCCCCCCCCCCCACCGATCACAGATGAGCCTGAAAATTTCGTCAAAGCTCAGACATTCTCCCTGTGGGTCGCCATTGCTCGGTAGGGGGATGTCTGGATGGGGAATGGGGGAGGTGGAGAGAGGAGTATTTATACTGCAAACGGAAAGAAACCAAGAATGAAGGTGATAGAGGCTTTAGTGTCCCAATGAACTATTCTCTGATTGTAGGTCCCTTAAAGTGTATATGCAGTGAAAATTTTTATTTTATAAATTGTTAGTCTTTTGTATTACTTTTAAGAGAAAAACATAATTTTTGAATTCGGTTCAATATGTTTCGAGATATTCACGATTGAATATGCCATTTTGAGTGCGACATTTACCGCTCGGCCAAACGCTGTGACGTCACAGAAATGACGTATGTGGTTGTACACAAACATTGGCATAATACTTTTTCAGCGTAAACACACAGGATTCCACAGGATTAATGAGGATTTTGAAAATGCTTTTTATGGACGAAACTACCATTGAACAGTCCATTCTAGTCGAAGGATTGACAACAGATGTAAAACCGACTGAAGAATTAACGGTCAATTTAGGTGGCCACGAGCGTAATTTCACTTCAATGAATGACATAACCGTACCACTAGTTTCGTCTTCTGCTTTACGGCATAAGCTATTATAAAAGATCCAAACAAGGACTGATCAAATCCAGGAATGTGGATGAGTCGTAAGTTTTAAAAGTGAAAATATGTAGCTAGAATGTTCGCCGACTGAGCATGATACTGATACGGCAGTTTCACATAAGAAATAATGGCTCAAATTTAATGGTAGCTGTCGCTAAAATGTAAACAAACGTACCCGGACAAACTATCGAGCGTGCCGGTTTTACTACACGATTCATTTTATTATTTACTGTATTTCGATTATTTTTTTAAAAATTACTTAATACAGTATTTTAATACTAATTAAAATACTGTATTATCTCTTCAATATTTTATAATATTAGTTCTAGGATCCAGAGATTTTGCCTCGCGCCACAAACAACACAAGCCTTTTAATATACGAACATAATTTAGTTTCACCCATTGATACGATTGAACCAGCACAGTCCACAGTCAGAACGGCATCTCTTTTTAAAATTCGCCTCAACTTCTTTGATGGATCGATGTTGATGCTGGTATCCCTTTCATAAACAACTCTCAAGGTGTATAGAACACGTTCAGCACAGGCGTTTAGGTGGGCACGAAATTTGTTCTGTGTCTTTGGAGAGTTGAAGAACAGTCAGATCAGACTCCAAGAACGCCTCAGACTCCCATCCATCGTCACACTACGTGACTATTATTCGTGCAGCTTGTGTTGTTGGGCACTCCCGCCATATATTACTAATATTTACCTCCTCGCTTCGCGCCGCTCTCCTTCACTACACTGGCGTGGGCATTTTCTACAACACGGTACAATCTGCCATAAGAAGAAGAAGAAGAAGAAGAAGAAGAAGAAGAAGAAGAAGAAGAAGAAGAAGAAGAAGAAGAAGAAGAAGAAGAAGAAGAAGAAGAAGAAGAAGAAGAAGAAGAAGAAGAAGAAGAAGAAGAAGAAGAAGAAGAAGAAGAAGAAGAAGAAAGAAGAAGAAGAAGAAGAAGAAGAAGAAGAAGAAGAAGAAGAAGAAGAAGAAGAAGAAGAAGAAGAAGAAGAAGAAGAAGAAGAAGAAGAAGAAGAAGAAGAAGAAAGAAGAAGAAGAAGAAGAAGAAGAAGAAGAAGAAGAAGAAGAAGAAGAAGAAGAAGAAGAAGAAGAAGAAGAAGAAGAAGAAGAAGAAGAAGAAGAAGAAGAAGAAGAAGAAGAAGAAGAAGAAGAAGAAGAAGAAGAAGAAGAAGAAGAGAAGAAGAGAAGAAGAAGAAGAAGAAGAAGAAGAAGAAGAAGAAGAAGAAGAAGAAGAAGAAGAAGAAGAAGAAGAAGAAGAAGAAGAAGAAGAAGAAAGAAGAAGAAGAAGAAGAAGAAGAAGAAGAAGAAGAAGAAGAAGAAGAAGAAGAAGAAGAAGAAGAAGAAGAAGAAGAAGAAGAAGAAGAAGAAGAAGAAGAAGAAGAAGAAGAAGAAGAAGAAGAAGAAGAAGAAGAAGAAGAAGAAGAAGAAGAAGAAGAAGAAGAAGAAGAAGAAGAAGAAGAAGAAGAAGAAGAAGAAGAAGAAGAAGAAGAAGAAGAAGAAGAAGAAGAAGAAGAAGAAGAAGAAGAAGAAGAAGAAGAAGAAGAAGAAGAAGAAGAAGAAGAAGAAGAAGAAGAAGAAGAAGAAGAAGAAGAAGAAGAAGAAGAAGAAGAAGAAGAAGAAGAAGAAGAAGAAGAAGAAGAAGAAGAAGAAGAAGAAGAAGAAGAAGAAGAAGAAGAAGAAGAAGAAGAAGAAGAAGAAGAAGAAGAAGAAGAAGAAGAAGAAGAAGAAGAAGAAGAAGAAGAAGAAGAAGAAGAAGAAGAAGAAGAAGAAGAAGAAGAAGAAGAAGAAGAAGAAGAAGAAGAAGAAGAAGAAGAAGAAGAAGAAGAAGAAGAAGAAGAAGAAGAAGAAGAAGAAGAAGAAGAAGAAGAAGAAGAAGAAGAAGAAGAAGAAGAAGAAGAAGAAGAAGAAGAAGAAGAAGAAGAAGAAGAAGAAGAAGAAGAAGAAGAAGAAGAAGAAGAAGAAGAAGAAGAAGAAGAAGAAGAAGAAGAAGAAGAAGAAGAAGAAGAAGAAGAAGAAGAAGAAGAAGAAGAAGAAGAAGAAGAAGAAGAAGAAGAAGAAGAAGAAGAAGAAGAAGAAGAAGAAGAAGAAGAAGAAGAAGAAGAAGAAGTCAACAATTGATGATGTTACACAACTTGTTACATTAACAGCATGCACACTATGCAAGTATCTACATCTATATCAGTTTGTATCAACAAAAGACTATATACATAATGTACAGTATCTACCAATGGAGCTAAAAAGTTCACCAATGATGTCACACAGCTTGTTACATTAACAGCATGGACACTATGCAAGTATCTACATCCATATCAATTTATACACAATAAATTGTTAAAGCTACAGCTTGTGCTTACCAAAGCTTACCGAAGTCTTCTTACAATGCCTGTATCTCAACTTTTGTTGCTTCTATTCAACCTTTTATATTTTACATCCCGTAAAACTTTCTTGTAATCAATACTACAAACAGGGACTTTACTCTTTACATATACATGAATGTTTGAAGTTGTTGAAGACGCCATGTTTCACATATTCGAGGCACATATTCGAGACCCTTCCCCAGTTAATAATTTTGGGAGTCAATAATTTTCCCTGCCTACCCCGCGTACATTGACAAGTCCTGAAGATACATTGACAAGTCTGTACCATTCAATATTTGGCAGGCAACTCCTCCTTTTTCTCCCTAGGGCCAATTCCCCTTGGCCTTTGGCCTCCAGGGATCCCGAATCTCTCTTGGCCTTCGGCCTTGCTGGGATCCCATGTTTCTCTCTGTCTTCGGCCTCCAATCGCAAGGTTCCCTGCAGAGGAACGACTAATACTTGCCATCTGGCAAATAAAAAATATTATCTGGTTGATTAAACACATTAACACGTGCATCAAAGCGAACACATTAACACGTGCATCAAAGCGTGCTTGTAGGTCAGTACGGAAGATAAATATGTGATACAGTCCCAGAGGGGGTAGTCTTTTTTAGGTGGTTCCCGCATATTGAATGGCCGGTTTGCCGTATTTTTTAACTCACTCGCTCAGTGCCAATATTGCTTGGATTTTATTGTGCTTAACACAAATGCTAATTCAACTATTCTGAAACTATTCAAAATTATCATTGTAAGCCACATTTGTGAATGCCAGCTGATATTCAAACGACACTATTTTCACTAAAACTGCTGCCAAGTCCTTCTTTGGAGCTTCCTGCTCGACCATTGACATTGTCAATATTTGACTTGTCAGTTTGTGTGCTCGGCGAGCACGAGGTCGAGTTGTGGATATAAAAATGCTCGCTTTTTCGAGCGTTTTTTCCCCTCCTGCCACGTCCTGGGAGTCAACATTGCTTCTACGAAGCAAACTTGGTTGTTTTTACGTGTCTAGTACTTGCTTTAGCGTAGAAATTTCGCAATTTTCTGACCTGTCAGCGAAGTACACACTACGAAGTACATGAGGCGAACCGCACTGAAGTACGCATGCGCACTGCAATGTCACATGATCCCTAAAGCCGATGACGTAGAATAATTATATATAAACTGTATATAATCCTTCTTGAATGGGTCCTACTACCACACGATTTGCAATTTTTCCTGCCACCTACAGTCACATCTGCACCAGATGGCGGAGCAACAACGTTGAGCTGAACATCGACTGTTGAGGCACTGCCATCTTTGATGGCTTGCTCTGTCATTTCCTTAGCAATGTCTTCATATATATATTATATATATATATACTTTGACATGGTACAGTGAACCTTTTAAACTGCCTTGTTGCAAGCTTGCTTGCTTCATAGCTAAGGTTCAGTCTGAAACCTCTGTTCTGCACTGATGAGCTCACAAAGAGCGAAACAGTACTGTCTGCAGATTGAGTATTATTATATTTTTATATATTCTAAAAAGTATTTATTGTTTGTTGTTGATTTTTTAGCATAACTTTATATATTTCCTAACTAACAGTAACTAAATATTGGTAAATAAATTGTAAGTTATAAATTATTGTACACTGGCGTAAATAAAATCACTAATTTCTGAGTGCTGGCCATCTTGCGCTTATGAGATCTTGCACTGTCACTGTGTACACCTGTCAATGATCAATAATGCATAAATGTTACAAATACTAAAGCGTAAGACAGAAGTTGAGATCAGTTTCTATAATAAAAGGGAAAGTATTGGGATAACTAATTGGGGGAAATTGACACATATAAAATATTGGGAGGGGAAGTCGTTTTCTGACATATGGTATGTGGAAGGGAAAGTCATCCTGAAATAGAGGAATTTCAACGAATCGTGTATATAATGACTATAATCCGGGAATTCAAGCAATAGTAAGCGATATTTGAGTTCACAATTTGACAACAGAGACATTTATATCTAAATGAATGCAAATTAGTTACAAATACCAACAAGAACAATCGAAAAATGTTGACATTATACAAATGGAGAAAATATGAACTTACCTCTTCTGGTCCTTCTGGGTCTTGATAATCTCTCAATTCCCCCACTTACGTGCACCCTAATTGCCTCCTTTAGGAAGGCAGGGTACACATAAGTGGGCGAACCCGAAGGATTTTCAGCTGTGAAGTTGCCTCTGCCCACATGGTTGCCATACTGTTGAATAGAGACACAAATAAATGATGTTCAAACAATAACGTTCTCAGTAATGAAATTAGAAAAAAAATAGAGAGAAATATATCAAATTTGACATTAGATTATTATTATTAGACATTGAACGTGTATTGTCTTTTCACGAAGCTCAATTGTGTGCCATGTGAAGCCTGACGGCTGCAAAGGAGACTACTTGAAGCCGTGCTCTCACATGAGATGTTGGGCATGTTTGTACATTCAGATTATACGCAATCTCATCGCAACACAAGTAAAGTACCCTACCTGTAGAGGTAGAATATTTGCTTCTCTTGAACGCTCGTTTATTTTTCATACAGTTGAGTTTTACATTAGATGAGTTGACGAGACGAGTTGACACTCGACGAGGTTCAAAGAGTTGCGTCCCTGGAATGACCCAGGGAGCACGTGCACTCTTTCATATACTGTTACTACGTCATGACAGTAATTTTAAAACATACATGCAGATTTCAATCTTACACTACCATATAAGCTTAGTGGACTATATGAAGCAAATCACACAGCCAGAATTGCCATTCCATTACGCAAACAAAGACGGTCCAAACGCCGAGCATGGAATCCAAGCATTGATGTAGTGTCCCAAGACCGTGAGTGAGAAAGCAACTCACTATGGTCGTGTGGATATGAATTTGCATGTAACTCACCCAAAGTATTCCAAATATATGCCTATATAGGCGACGGCGCCCTTGTTGGATGGTTTCTCCAGACTTTAGTTCAAATCTTTGAATCATAGTGAATGATAAGCGTAGTGAATGATTTTTTCTAAAATAGCATTGAAAATAGCAATAATTTAGTATTATCATCAAAAAAGTTATGTCAATTTGATTATCAATATAACTGAACCGACTAAATAATATATCTTACACTGCGCTTGTAAATGCGAAGTCGAACTGTCGTAGAGCTATACTCCTCACGTCCAGTGCCATGGTCGACTTGCAACGAAAAGAAGGAGCAGGATGTTTGCTGGGACTCAAATACCCAATATGAATAGCACTTTGTATCATGCAAAAGTGTGAAGGTGCGAAATCTGTCAAAAATCTCCACAAAAAAAAAAAAAAAAGGACAAGCAGTTGTCATCGGCGAACATCGATTCCTTTGTCCTGCAATGTTGATCTTCCGTGAAAATTGACAACATTTATTATAAAATATATCTCTAATCAGGTATTCACAATGATGTGGAAAGCTATATCCCTTATGAAAGGGTACAGTATGTGGTTCTAATTGTGAACACTTTTTGCACTTGATGATATTTCTCGTCAATATATGGTACGATTATCCTGAACCTTTGCTATTAATTAGTTCTACACTTCAGCTAACATGTGATTAAGTTTCGTTGTATTCATTATTGAACTTTTCTAAATATATTTTATTATATCATGTCCGTTGGTGGTTCTAATGGTGAACAGTTGTTTGTAATTGTGAACACTTTTGGCTTGCTTTTTAATGGCTTAATATTGTGTATTATTATCGATTTCAAGCCTTGCAATTCGATGTACAAGTTCCAAGTTGTCTTAAAACAATATTTATGTTCGTGTTATTTCGATACGAATGATAGAAAAATGTTAAAACGAAGTGAAGTCAGACAGCAACGCTAAATTGCTGAGGTGTTTGCATGTTCATTGATGCATGCCGTTCATCACGCTCATGCAATTGCTAACAACGCAGTTTCCTTCTCAATATTTGCTATTGTACCAGTGCAGGTACATTAGCGGCAATGTTACTCTATATATCAAGAACTACATATGTTATGAAATGCCAAGTTAGCGTGAGCATATGCGTGTTTACAATTAGATGCACATCGCAAAAACACGCACAATTTTTCATTCCGATGCTGCTCGTTCATTTTCAACACTTTTCGATTTATTGTTTTGTAAAGAAAAGTGTTATTATTTACCTTTTAGCTCATATAAAAACAAATTCCAAACTTTGTGTTTTTAGAAAGAAAATGCGAACTTTCCCCACTGAGAATCTTAAAGGCGCGCTTAAAATTCGAATTTGTAAACAACAGTCGTCAGCTTACCTTGGATTAAAGTTGAAATTTTGCGCGGAATAAATGTCAGGAAGCCCAAAATAGCATTGCATGATTGAAAATAAATCAATATTTGCTTGGGTGAAATATTTTTTGTCGATCTTACTTTACGATATAAAAACGGCACTTTTACTGAAAAGTGTTCACAATTAGAACTGTTCACAACGATTAGAAACACATACTGTAGTAAATAGGCTTAGTTTACATTTGACACGGTTTTCTTTGTTATTCATAGGGCTTTATCTCCGGTATTGACCGGTTGAACAATAGAATATAATTGAATTACTCATTTTGAATTCACTGGGATGTATCCATATACAGCCCTGGGTTGTATATGGATACATCCCGGTGAATTCATAATGAGCAAATGCTATTCAATTCTACTCATAGTATTTATGCTATTCATATTATTCATGCTAAATAACACTCCAAAAAATACCAGAAAATGCCTCAGATTGCTTCTTGCGAAAACCTTGTCAAATGTAAACTAAGTCAGATAAATACCTCGAATGTCGGCAATAAGCCTATAAATTTATATGACTTATTGCCTCCGTTCTCGGTATTTATCTCTTACTTTCAAAATTTTATTATACTTTCCCAACTAAGCCATAATAGCATAAATTACCATAGATTACCATAAATGAACGACCAATTTCTGCAAAGGTTACACAAAACCTAAACTTTGCTCAACATCATGTGTAGTATAGCAAATGTTTGAAAGCAAAACGTGTCCTTGTTATATTGACAACATGCCCAGCAATTATGGTTGTAATATAATAAAATAAAATGATGTTAGAGTTTTTAGAGTCACACTACCTGAAAACGTGTCCCTCGACGATCCCCTAAAATTGAGCTCGATTTAGCAGACATTTCCTTGAGGCTATAAACAACATTTGTAAATATAAACTCGATTTTCTCTTTGATCAAGCTGTAAAGGACGATCGCTGCCTTGTTCACCTCGACTCTTCACTTCAATTTCGAAGCTGATGATCAACTTCAGACTCTTCTCCACTTGCTATACCTCCAGCATCACTGTCCGATGCATGTCCACTATTTTCATCTTCTAATAAGGCAAGAACTTTATCTACAGCAATTTCGAACTTCTAGCTCTCTTTGGCGAGTCCGCCATCTTGAAAAAATGTTGCTCGTGACGGAACACAATTGAAAATCTGCAACCAATCCCGTCCCTCGTTGTATACCAAGCTAAAGCACGACCAGTGATTGGCTTAGGATTGTGTCACAGCATACAGCAATTCTGGGGGTATTTCCATACTAAACAATCACGCTAGAATTTTTGACGTCATCAGTCCTACAGAACTGATATTTAAAGGGTCGTACTGGGAGGAGTTAAAAATTTGTTCTTACATCATTGAAATTTACAATTAAATAATTAATTTCTACATTCCCAAATCAGTATAAAAGTATGTCAGTAGTATAATCATAATGACATTTATCAAAGAGGAAATTGTGAACTGAAACATGGATACTTTTAGCAGCAAATATATATATTTTAAAACAGCTAGAATATTGTGAAAATATATAAACTCACTTTCACAGCCTGGTTTTCTTTTCGTCTTTCTTCATCCTCGCTTGGGCTTTCGTATGGCGTGGCCGGAGTAAGGGGATCTTGATCGGCAGAAGTACTCTAAAATAAATACACGAAACACAGCAATCAAAAATAAATAAAATCAGGTAATGTAAAGCTTTAGACTTACTGTTGGTCTATTTTGGCAAGCTTTCTTCCTCATGCCACACGTGCATAAATTGGAGCAGTCAATTTTGACAGTTCTGCACGGACAACCCCGTGTTTTCTCGGTTGTTCTTCTGCAGCAAGTTATGTTACAATTGCAAGGCTAGGGAAAAGCATAAGTAAGTCAGATATAAAAGCCTTTGATCCCTGGGAACTGACAAAAGGTCACACTTGTATCCGGCCGTATTGTAGCGAAACAGTTAATATTTCAATCCAACATGTATTTCAAACTTACCTCAGTGGTTGGTGTTTCTTCAGCTTCCATGTCTCAATCCGTATGATTTTAGCAGATGGTTTTTCGTGAAATGAAATCCCATATAGCGGAGTTATTTATTAAATAAAGCAAACGAGAATGCTATTCTATACTTCGTCCGCCATGTTTCTTCTATATTGACGTTTGCGGATTTATGCTAATTAGCTAAATATAGTCGCTACTGCGCAGACTCACCAGCTGACATAGCCCCTTAAATATGATAATTATGTATTTATTTGTTTTTTCTATGAACAAAGAATTCGAAAGTAAAATGTAAATTCACTAAAGAGATCAGAAACAAAAGACATCTAAATGTACAATGTTCTGCATACAGAAAAGTCTTCACGCTAACCACCAAGGATTTACAAAATTGCCAACTGCAATGAACAATCCTGTTTGAAATTTCGATCTTTTAAATAACATTACACAAAATCAGTGTTAACTTTTTAACACAATGCACGGATAAAAAAATTCCCTTGAGACACACGCTGGTCTTAATGATAAAAAGTAGTGATTAGGGACATTAATATAAACTACAAATTAAGGAAAGAAAACAAAGACACCCAAAATACCTATTGAAAATACCGGCTTCTCAGAGACACAAATAAATATTTACCCGGCCTCAAACAGGTAACAAAAAAAAACACTGGAAAAATACAAAACAACTAGAATGAAATTAAAATAGTTTATTTTCAACCAACATAACCAACAGCATGAACATATCTTAAAATTCACTGGCCCTCAACCAGTAAAACTAAAATTCAATCTTACGACCTCAACCGTTACACTAAAAACGCACTGAAAACCTGACTAAAGTAGTAAAACAGAGCTTTCTTTCTGCCTCTACAGAAATTCATTATAATTAGCAGTCTATATCGAAGCTGAAATATTGACCAGAGAACTGTCAGGACATCCCGGCACTAATAACGTTTTGGCCACAACCAAAAGTAGTACAATTAAACTGAACAGTATTTAAGTAAATCCTGTTATTCGGCCAAACTGCATATGCTAATTGTAACTAGGAGAAAAACAAAGGCCAAAACTAAGCTGAATACAAAATGTGAACTAAAGACAAAATGAAAGCCGAATTACCTCATCGTTATTCACAGGGTGGGGCTGTTCCTCATTCCCCACAGCGTTCTGATCGAGGTAGGGGAAGGTTATCAACGTCGGGCGGGAGATGAGGAACTTGTAGAGCTTGAGGAGCCTGTGGAACTTGAGGAGCTTGTGGAACTTGAGGAACTTGTGGAACTTGACGACCTTGTGGAACTTGGGGAACCTGAAGAGCTTGACGAGCTTGTGGAACTTGCGAAGTTGATGGAACTTGCAGCAAACGAGGACCTTGTGAACTCTGTGACGCCATTAGCTTAGCTTAGCTGGACACTAAGCCGACGCATGGTTGCACACTGAATTATCCAGATGAAAAGACTACAATACTACAATAAAATCATGTATTCAATTTCCTCACGTGGAATTTCAATTTGAGATGCAAAAGTACACAGCATCGTGAGAACTGAATGTAATGCCTTTATCAACTCGCAGTTCCATGCGCAGAAATTGAAAACATAGTGAATCACGTGACTTTATTGTAGTATTGTATTCTTTTCATCTGGACAATCTTTTTGAGAATGACTGTATCATAGGCGAAGTGAAATAAAATAAAATATGTACCATTCTCTTTAGATTATTTTACATTTACAGGTGATACAGTGTGGTACAAAAAGAGTTCTTTGGGGGGAAATGAAATCGGCAAGCTCCTATCAACGGCCACTAAAAATGCTGGTATACAGGGAAGAATAACAAATCGCTCTGTCCACAAGACTGGTGAACGCAGATGTTCCTGAAAACTATGTAGCTCAATTGCCGGTTTGCACTTACGCCATTATTATTTAATAAAAAAGTTTATTATTCATCGTAACATTTTATTTGCCTTATATTGATTATGATTGAACAAACGCTCTTACAAGCAAAAAACCATTCAAAATCATGTATCTCAACCAAAGTTTGAGTTATAAGAAGCTTTCAATGCTGATATATGAGCGATCAAAGCGATCACTTTAGCCAATCAGGAGAAAACAGATACCTAACAAGTATTGACCAGATTTGCTTGAAGTCTTTAAGGTACCAGGGGACCTTCGTGACACTGTTCACTGAAAGCCGCGTAGCGCGCTAACCACTCGTCCAACATGTATAAAAGTATACATTTTCTTAAAGCTGAATAAATGCAGATTCTAAATATGCTGGAGATTATTTCCTATTTTGTAAATATTTTTTGTTATTGCACATTTTAGAAAATTCGACCGGCCTTGTTCAAACAGAATGTTGCACGCGGGAATTCAATCAATTTTTAAACGGAAATTGCCATTGTAATGAGCACACGTTGTTTTAAAAAACCGTATCTCCGATTTCCGATAAACGCTTTTGTTGAGGAGATATTTGCTGTCAAAGTTCATTAATGTGTTTTTAAGCGATTTACACATAAATCATCAAATAACTTTTAAACGAGGCAACGTATCAAAAATCGGAGACAAGGTTTTTTAGAACAAAGTTTGCTCATTACAATGGCACTTTCCGTTTAGAAATCGATTGAATTCCCGCGTGCAAAATTCTCTTTGAACAAGGCCGGTCGAATTTTCTAAAATGTGCAATAATAGTCAGGGAGCATATGTCTTAAAATTTAGTCCCGTGGGAATTTTGTGCTGAAAGCAAGACACCGGTCTAGATGTGTTGAGGGGACCCTAAACAATAACGTGGATGTTGTCTTCAAATTTCTAACTTGTACCGACAGCTTATACGGGGGTCCAATATAGTGACCTCAACAGCCAGCATGAAAACGAGGCTGAAGTATAAAACTGCTCCTAGCCTCCCTATCAGGCGGTGTTGGACACGGAGCGCAAAGCACGATGGGACAAATTGAAATGTTTACTCATTTGCATCTGGACGTCGAAGTGTAAACAACTAAGTGACTCTGTGATTCAATGGGTTTATAGCGGTCTTCTTCTATATATTCGACACACAACCTCCGATATACACATATCCACTCTTTCTTGAAAATCTGCGTCAGTAAATGGGTATTGCTGGATACACAAAGGAGCAGTTATCTTCTGACACGGTGAGTTGAACTTCCCGTAGACTCATGAAGTTTTGATGTATTGCTTATAGCTTATTCTTCTCCTTTATATAACATACTTCTTAGCTTTCTCTCTAGTTTATATGTTGACCTATTTATGAGTTATATTGAACTTCTGAAGTCAAACAACATTCAGCCCATAGTAGTGTTTGACAGGCTGCCAAATATTACGAGCAACTCATATAAATTATCGACGTGTATTGTAGTGTTGGAATTGATCGTAAAGCTTTCATGTAGTTCCAATTGTATATATACTAGACTATCAGTACGTACTTGGTCCACGTACTGATTTACATTGTGATAGTAAAACTCACAACTATTGATTCAGTTTGATAATAATAATAATAATAATACAAATGTGTGTCCTAAAGAAACCTAATTTTATATAAAATATACAAATGGTTATGTATGGTTCCCGATGTATGTACTAGTCTAGTATGGTAAGATTTAGTTTATAATATTCATTTACCATTCATTATTTGTTTTATTTTTATTTACACAGGTACAATACAAACTGGTAATAGCGGGCCTTATTAACAATACAGATATTATTAAAACAAGTCTCTAAGAATTACTAATTACATGTACACATGCAAGCTATGTAGTGTTTGTATACCATGTAACATCAGGGAGGTGGGTAACATCAATCAAGGGAATTGGTGCAATGTGCAATGGATGTTAAGAATGTTTTAAAAGTAGTCAGATGACTGTACCTTGCGTCAAACTGAATTTGCTAAAAAATATAATAATGTATTATCATTATCATCTGTAGTAGTATGAAATAATATTAAATATTACAGCTGTACAATAAGACTAGTGTACAATAGAAATGAATACTGATGCTTTATTTTAGGGTGGGGAATTTTTTATCCCCCTAGCCAGGGGTTCATGATCAAGTATTACATACTTGATTCCCATATAAATGTATGGGGACGTGCTGCTAGCAGGACAGGGTATGGTTTTGGCCTCTGCCCTGAACAGGGTATATAATTTTATGTGAGTCTGTGACTAGGTATTTTAGATTTTGTTGTCCTATAACATGGACAGGGTTTCAAACCCTCAGCAGTACAGTCCAATAAATTGCAGAAGTGCAACCAGTAACTGGTTTCCCATTGTAGTGGCTTTTTATTCACAGGAGCATTTACATGTACAACCTGATAAATCAGTGGTACCAAATATATATTTTTATTAGTGATTCCAATAATTAACCTGGGTTATTTAGAGTGATTGCAACAAACCTGTGAAATAAAAATTAGATGCTGGTGTGTAATAGTTTAATAAACACAAAAGAAAACAATGGAAATAAAGTCTACCAGTGTCTAGTCTACTGACTGTTTCACAGGTTTATTGCAATCACTCTACTAAAACTACACCAATACACACTATTAGACACTCATTCTTTTGTTTTCTTTTGTTCCTTTGCATCTAATAAACACTGACAACTAATAATTAGTAGTGCCCAGGTTTATTAGAATCACTATGTACAATGAGAATAATCATTTAAAAACAAAAGCTGAATTTATCATATTCCTTCTCTGTATATACAGAAGTACTCAAGTAGATGCAGTCTCTCAGCTCTTACTTGACTGCGCTCTTGCCGAATCTTGGCTGACTTTTCTGAACTCATACCTAGTGAGAAAAGTATATATATTTATAGTTTTAAAGTAACAAACATCCACAGGCTGATATAATGCTAGAATACTTCAAGATACGCAGTAATAAAACTATATGTTGCTATGAATAGTGACGTGTGAAGTGTCACTTCAAATACTCAATATTCGTGAAATTCGCGAACTTCAAGGCCGATTTTCTCCTTTAAAACGAAGAGGCCCTTTGGGCCCCTTCACTTTTTCCTCAAGTTTATTATCTATAGAATGTATCTGTGCTAAAAAAATGAAGGATTCTTACTTTGATCGCTGTAGGATTCACTTCGTGCGTTACTACTTATATTCAATGTTTGACGAACGAAAAATGAAAAGACACAATACTAACTGGACACATTTTAGGTACTAAAATACCTTACCTGCTCTTGAGAATCCATCCAGGCGTAGTTCACATATCCACCTTCACATTGTATATAAAAGTTTTGTGTAGATATTCAAAATAATTTTCTAATAGACGAAATAAATCACACACTTGGAAAATAAAGTTCACAAAAATCTTCAAAACACGGCTAGGCAATCGAGCGTTCTCATTGGATGTTCTGGACCACGTGGTCCGTGTCCAGCACCGCCTGCCTCCCTATAAAGAAGCGAAATGTGATGAAATTTGCTCCGATTGTTTGTGGTAGGTATAATATTCTGCCCTATACATTGTTATTAATGAGGTATGCGGATATCCACTCTGGCCTGGGACAAGGCCAAGGTAACCCAGAGTGGAATATGTTAGAATCAGATCCCGCTTGCTCGCGGGTGGGAGGGCGGGTCGGTAGCTTTCACTCTTCCCGTCAACTTGTATGAAGTGGCACAGAGGGACCACGCTTTCCTTTATATATACCTCATTTACATATTTACAATTCCCTAGGGCCTTTATTACCATATTCAAATGACTTTGAATAGTATAATATTCTGCCCTATACATTGTTATTAATGAGGTATGCGGATATCCACTCTGGCCTTCCCAAGTCTCTCATCAACACCAGACTAGGTTGGTACGCTCAAACTACTTCGCAATTTAATTTACTTCACATTTATTTAATTTACATTATCCAAACAACTCCCTTTCCCAATCCTAATCCACCCCCAACCACATCTAACTCTCCACCGACTCTATAAACTATCTAATGATGAAAGAATGGAACAAATTCCTTTAAAGTATTCCAGTCCTTGTAAGTTTGTCCTATTTGCGGGTCCAAATCTGCTAAAATCGAAGCCGCTCCAGCAGGATCCATTACTTGTTTCAGTTTAATGTAGTGCAACGCCGTCCTACTGGATTTCCAACCAATGTGGTCCATGATGTCTCGCACACCAACCCCCGCCAACGCCAAAGAGACTGCCGCACCACTACGAAATCCATGCATGGTAAAACGGTTCCCTGACAGTTGTCCACGCAGAGTCTTTGTATAAGTATCTAGCCTAGCCTGCGCAGCTACGGTATCAAATAGGTGAGCACTAATAGCGCCTGACTTTAAAATGGGACGAAACAGAAACCCCGGGGTCAACGTTACTTTTAATAAGGCACACATCCTAACATATACTTCAATCCCCCATACTGGACATATGATGTTATTCCTTCCTCTCTTAAAAGCGAATACGTGTATATCACCCTCACGTAGCGTCTTTGTCCAGCAATGATTAAACAACAGCCCGGAATTATCCGGTAAACGAAAAACATCTGCAGTCTTCAATTGAAACAAATCCGAGGCCCTGTCCCCCGCAAAAAATAACGCTTTAAACACTGCTTGATCTCTTGCAAGCACAAAAACTTGCGCAGCAGACAGATGCTCAGCCTTCAAAAGTTCCGTATGAATGTAACAAGAGATGACTTCTAAATCACCTAGGAGAACTGGTTCAGCCTGCCTACGTACTACCCTTGCCTTGAGCTGCTCTTCCCGCACATCCGCTAAATAGTTACGCACTAATCGACACGCAGCTGGATTTCCTACGCCTAACAACGGATGCCATTCACTTCCTCTACCAATATTATAGAAAATTGAACGAAGTTTGCCAATTAAAGAATCGATGGTACCAAAAGCTAATCGTTTAGGACACTCGCACTCCTCGTGGCTCACTCCCTGAACACGAGCCACCAAACACGTCGGCTGGTGGACTTGAGTTCTTCCATTCCGATCTTTCCAAACGAGGAAGGCAATCACATCGCCTGGCAGTGCTGACATAACTGTCTTAGGGGGATGTCGGTTGAGCAGGAAATTCACCAATTCTTTTTCCAGTGCAGTCTTCTGTTTTGCATACTTTGATGACAAACGTTGTTGCGACAATTGCTGCACTCGCGACGTAATAGCAACCTCATCAATGTCCAACTTTGGCTGCGCACCACCAGCTGTAGACACACAGAGAGTCCTCCTTGCGTAACCACATTGCTGACAGAAATGAAAATGTTCGTCGTTTGGATAACCACAGCATGGACATGCCACAGACGGTGAAAATAACTTCGGCACTCGGGGTAAAGGCTGAAACAGACAAAATCAAATCACTGCCAGTTAGCTCTCACATATCCATCAAAATCGGGTCACGCGACAAACCCACAAGTCATATGGACATGAAGCCGGTTTGTATCCCCTTTTGGACGGACCTAAAATGACGTCCAAGTCCCCACGTACACCTAAGCGCACTGTTGCTGAACAACGAGCCATTAATCCCGGCCACCATTACAAATGCGGACACACTTCTGGAACCACTATAGTAAAAGCTCTTTCGAATCCATATAAAAAATGAAGGACAGGACCAATCAGTCCAAATGGTGGGAACACATATGGGTTGTCCATAGGGAAACCAGGCATAGAGATGTCTTGACAAAATAAATTAATCCCACTGGATTCTGGGCTAGGAAAAGGCGTGAAATGTGGTAACGAGTGGCCGTTCTTATCATGCTGCGCATTCGAAACCAACGCCATCAAATCAAAAGTGTGTCCAAGGTCACCACCAAAATACTGGTCCACAACACACCAAGCCTTAGATGACAGCATGGAATCCAAGGGAGACAAACATCTCGAGGGACCGTCCGCCTGATTCTGTGCCGAAGGAACATGTGACAACTTCAGCTGTAAATTGCGATCAGAGAGAGCCCAAAATAACTCTTTAGTGGCATCCGTGAGCTCTGGAGACGTACGACTTCCTTCACCCTCAAACGTTTCAATGACCACTTGGCTATCCACTTGTGCGTCCACTCTACAATTCCTAAAATCCCCCGGAATACCTTGAACCGCATGCACCAATGCTAACATCTCCTTTGTGGATATGTTAAGGCCCAATTGACTAGGCTTCCAAATATCCCGAAACATTTGCTCCCCAGATGGTAAGTGAACCACGCAGCCCCAGCCGTATCCAGATGCATCAGTGGACACAGACAACCGCAAATGTTTCTCTTGACGCCAAGGCAACACATCCTGCCAGGAGTCCAGGAATCGCCAATCCTCCAATTCCTCACGCAAGGCCAAACTTAAAGTCACTCGGCCACTGTCCTTTGCCAAACGAATTGCCCGACTCATCGCCCTTATAAATAACTTGGTCGCTGGAACTGCCAAGCTGAAAGAAATACACTTTCCCTGAAAACGTTGCAACGTTTTGACGTTCACGTGACTCTTGCAGTCTAGAATTTTTTCCCGCAAACTAGCCCACGACGCTATCTTATGTTCAGGAAGTAGAAAAGCTTGTTTCTTTGAGTCAACTATCAAACCCAAGTACTCCAGTGAAGTGGTCGGAGCCAAAACTGATTTCCCAATCCCAATCGTGTAACCCAAATCCACCAAAGTAGACAAGACGATAACAATAGCGGCTCGTGCAGCCTTCAAACGAAAACCATCTGACATGTGTGCTGGAGGCGTAGACCACGGCCCCGAAGTCGTGAATAACTCTCCATGCAAACGATCATCAATATACAAAGAGCATGGGATACCCATCTTTCGAAAATATCCAGAGGCTGCCGAACCAATCGTGTGGTAAATGAACGGCGATTCTTTCCAACCAAAAGGCAGGGTCGTGCAAACGAACCACCAACCTCTCCAGCGCAAACCCACATATGTCTGTGATGATTCCTGAAGAAGCACGTGGACATATCCAGATTTATCATCGCACTTAGTCATAAATGAATCCTTGTAGACATATCTCGGCACATCCGCCAACTTGTCTAACGAGAAAGGGGAGTCCCTCATCCACAAATTGAGAAAACGTGCATCTAAACACAAACGCGGTTTTGTTGGTTCAACAGTAAGTGGTAATACCAAATAAGGCGGGTCATCGGATCCTACCTCTCCCCATATCCGAATAGCCCCAGTAGTCAAACGCCTTATAATCTCACGAGACACAAAATCAGAATGTTGCCTACACGAAGCATGGTTAGGCAAACATCTGGACGGCGGGAAGTTGCAATCATAGGGAATTTTCTTGAACACACCCTTAAACGGTTGACCAAATTTCCACACGTCAATCTTATTCCAAATCCAATCCCTCAGTACATCCGCCGACGGGTGGCCCACCAAAATCTTCTCCCAGGCGTCCGGGTTCGTATGAATCCCACCAGCAATAAAATGCGTAGGATCCCTCAGGGATACTGAAGCAAGCTGTGGATCCTGGGAAGCGGAAAGGATACTCGAAACATCCAGCGCACAAGGCTGCCCCTCCTGAACGGGAACCCCATCCATATTTATCCATGAACAACTTTTCCTGGCCTGAACAGCACGCACTTGAGAATCGAAATCTCCATCACTACCCAAACTTGCTGCTAGGCCCCCCTCTACTCGTCTTTTCTTACAATGGGGAAGCTAGGAGAAAACGGAAAAAAATAAATAAACCACATTCTAGGATGGGGTTCCCGATCAGGAGGAAGCAGACCTCACACGCCTGGATTCAGGTCGTCCATAGGCATCCCAGTAAAAGGGGTAGCCAACGGGAGTCTACTTACCCTAAAAGGGAAACTAATACTAACAAGAAAGAAATCATGCAAACACGCACGTGCACTATGTTTACGGTCATTTATTGCGTAGTCAATAGAGAATAAATCAATTTATTCAAGAACTTGAGTCCATATATCTTAATTATAAGCAGCTGTGTCAGATGACCATTTTCCTCTCTTAGCTGGTGGCTGCCTTCCTCCTGTACTCTGCCGAGCTAACTCTGGACAATGGCTCTTGTAATGTCCATACGCCTGGCACTGAAAACACTGGACACTCGCGAAACGACCACCTCCACCACGCCTATTAAATGTGCCTCTACCACTCCTAGGAGCCGTTGCTTTCACAGCCTTATCAACCTTTGCCATAGCTTCCAGAACTCTCTCGTGATCTTTATCTCCCAATAGTACCAGGATGTATCTCTTAAACTGCTCATCTGGGGCTGACAACTTGTCTCGCATAGCCTCCAACACTGCCGTAAAATATCCAGCTTTTTTATGATTCGTCTCGCGAGCTACCATTTTTAAACTCAGTAACAGATCCATCAGATGGTACTTGTTAAACGCTAGTGCTTTTGAAGTAGCCAAGTGCTTAATCTCTGTCAGTGTAGTATCAACTGTCGCCTTTTGGGCCTCTTCTAACGTCTTCAGTCTAGCCATCACAGCTTGCATTTCCCCAACTGCCTGTGCAAACAAACAAACCCCAATGAAACCAAAAACATGTGTAAATATGCCAAGTAACAAAAACAAAATGCGTGCAAGTGAGTAAGTTGTATAAAGAATGAAGTGCGTGGATATGTAAGTATGTCAAGTCAAAATAAATGAGTGCAAATTGCTAAGGTGTGTAAAGAATTAATGAGGTGCGTGGATATGTAAGTATGTCAAGTCAAATAAATGAGTGCAAGTGGCTAAGGTGTGTAAGCTCTACAAACCACAAAGTTTTACAACTATTCGACTTAAAACTCAACAAACCACAAAGCTTTTCAAACACTGCATTCAACGCTCACAATCCACAGAGCTTAAACCTCGCATATAAATAGCAATAGAAATGCACTTCTAAAGCTCAACAAACCACAGAGCATTGCAAAAACTACTGATCTAAAGCTCGACAAACCACAGAGCATTGCAAAAACTACTGATCAAAAGCTCGACAAACCACAGAGCATTACAAACACTGCACTTCAACGCTCAACAATCCACAGAGCTTAAATCACACACTCATATAAATAGCAATCGGAAATGTACTTATAAAGCTCAACAAACCACAGAGCATTACCACCCCTACCGATCTAAAGCTCCACAAACCACAGAGCTTTGCAAACACTGAATTCAACTGGTTGAATTCGCCGCTCAACAATCCACAGAGCTTAAACCACTCACATCATAAATAGCAATCGGAAATGCACTTATAAAGCTCGACAAACCACAGAGCATTGCAAACCATACTGATCTAAAGCTCGACAAACCACAGAGCATTGCAAACCCTACTCATCTAAAGCTCGACAAACCACAGAGCATTGCAAACCATACTAATCTAAAGCTCGACAAACCACAGAACTTCGCAAACTTTAATTTACTTAAAACTCGACACAACAGAATAAACAACAGAGTTCCAAACCTAATATATTCAACTTAAAACAACCTTGATACATAATGAACCGCACCCTTAACAGAATTTGAAATTACTGACACCATTGAATCCTAACGGCATCTTAACATACTATTTCGTAACCGACCAAACCATTAGCTAATTCAATTAACCAGAAATCGTGTAGCCTATGAATCGAAACCTACTACTACAGTATAAAATAAAGCTACTTTTCGTTACCTCTTGAGCTGGAGGTTGTGGAGCATTGGCTTCGGCATTCGCCTCAGCATTCTCGTTCTGACGAACAATGGGCGCCTCTCTTGGAACTTGAACTTGAGCACGATCAGCTACCGGCAAAACTACCTGGCGTACATCCCCTGGCGCGGGGATAACGGGAACCTGCTCGAGACCTTCCATATAGCGACAACAACGAGCAAGCGGGATTCGAATCTGCAATCCAGGGAGCTTTCACTCTTCCCGTCAACTTGTATGAAGTGGCACAGAGGGACCACGCTTTCCTTTATATATACCTCATTTACATATTTACAATTCCCTAGGGCCTTTATTACCATATTCAAATGACTTTGAATAGGAGTATTTTTGCTAATTCGGGTAATCACGTGACCTTAATAACATGAAATCGAGGCTGAGATTTTAATAATAATTAATTTTAATAATAATTATAATATTAATTCAGCTTTAAATTAAATTAAAATGAATTGTTGGCATTACATAAACATTGCAGGAAAGTTCAATAACTTGGAGTGATCTTATGGAATTCAGTAATTCGCTCAAAGCTTTATTATTAAAGCTTTAGTATAATTATAAATCGTTCAAGCCATAAAATTGGGAATCGTGACACCATTTTAATGCAAGCAATATTCCTCACTTAGATATAACAAATTGTATTGTAAATATAAGTCCTTCCTTTATTGTTGAGCAAGGGATAGGTGGCTCACGGTGTTATAATGGTCGAGAGGGACTGTTTAATTGTTGCAGCAGTACTTCTGGTCAGCAGTTGTCATCATTAAAATACTGAGCTGCCATGTTTTACTTACATACACCATAGAGATTGTTATCTGGAATATCATGGATAAAAGCACAGATGTTTACAAAAAAGCACCAATAGATCTTAGTTTATGTATCGTTTGTCAGAAAGTAAATGAAGAAAGCCTGGTAGAGAAGCCAAACTCGCATGAAATAGTGCTGAGATGTGTCAAAGAATGGGCTTCTTATGGTGATTTAAGCTATTCAGAAACATGGGCAAAGCTGAGTACCGTTTCACCTCAGGAACTGGAAGAAAATGGAGCTTCGTGGCACAGAAACTGTTACAAAAGTGCTTGCAACAGTGGAATGTTAAAACGGGCAAAGGAAAGATATACACGACAGTTAGCTGGCCCAGATGAATCTCGACGAAAATCTCGACCTACACTTACAGTTGAGGAAGATTTAAAGCTCACTCGCTCTAAAACGTTTCCGCATAATAGCAATGTATGCTTCTTCTGTGATGGTCCATCTGGTCATCGTAAAGACCTTCACAACGTTAGCACTTTCTCTGCTGGACAATCCCTTCGTGCAGCTATCGAGGTATTAAAGAACGACAAGCTCCGTGTGAAACTTTGTACTGCAGTAGACTCGAACGATGCCCATGCCATTGACATTAAATATCATAAATCCTGTTGGGCAAACAACGTGACGAGCGCACTTCGCAAGTCTTCATCATCTACCGATGTATCTACCAAGTCATTAGCGAGCGAGATTGCCGCCAAGATTGAGTTTGTCACTGCGACAGAAATTAGCTTACGTGAAGGTAAAATCTTAACGATGGCGCAATTACAAGATGCATTTGAAAGCACATTGAAAGCAAACAATATTCCAAATCCCACATGTAACCGCAGAGCATTAAAACAGATGATTATGAGCGAAATACAAGATATTGATTTTCATAAGCCAAAACGTGTGAACGAGTCTGAACTAGTTAGTATCAAGACAACAAGAGATGCTGCTATTCAGTTGTCAGAAAATGTGAATGCAGACTGTAACTCTGAAGAAATGAAAACAGTCTTTGATGCTGCTGTGTTACTTAGGAGATCGATTAACAAGTGCAAGAAGTGGGTGTTTACTGGATCGCTTGAAGACATAGGTAACGACCACTTACCCCCAGAACTTTACTCATTCTTCAGATGGTTGATCCAGGGATCCAACACTCAGCTCTCTAGAGAAGATAAATCAAGTGAAGTGCACCGGCGTGCCACTAATCTAGCCCAGACGACGGTGTCCATGTGTCTAACAGAAAGGCAGAAGAATAACAAGAAGTCTGAAGTGCTCAGATCTACAAGAGAGATGCCAGTGCAATTAGCTGTTGGCTTGGCAGTACACCAAGCAACCCGTAGTAAGGAACTAGTGAACATGCTCCATGGATTTGGATTATCTGTGGAATATAATCGGCTACTGAGAGTGGAAACTCAGATAGAGGCAAGTGTGCTAACTCGTATGGAAGAAAATAACAGAGTGTATCTTCCCCCAGATATTGTGAAAGGAAGGCATTTATTCTTTGCAATAGATAATATTGACTTCGCCGAAGATACGTATGATGGGAAACGAACACTCCATGGAACTGCTATGGCCATTTATCAACGATGTGAGGTTGAAGACAGAGAGCCCGAGTTGAGGTAATGTAACATTTGGTTAAATATTTCATGGAAGTTCATCTTTGTTGAATTGTTTATTTTTAAGTATGGAATGATTTACTATGATCACATTATTGAACAGGTGTGATGTCCCTGGTAACCAGAAGCGCTCAATTAAAGAGTTTCCAGAATCTATCACGGCTTTAGAAGAATATCCAAAGCCACAGTCTAAGCCCACAGGATCAGCACATCCGCTGTTTGGCTTTTATGACGAGAAGGATCTCCCTATCGTGGTTAGACTGCAAGATTTTGCATGGCTTCTTGCGCGCCATTTGACCAGAGCACCAAGTGAATATGACGAAGAAGAGGAAGAGCCTGCCAAGCACACTGAAGTCCCAGTGTGGTCAGGATACAATTCACTCGTAAACACGACTATGGACACTACAAGAGTTGGAACTCCGCCTCTTCTTGCAGCACCAGCACACGAATGGAACACTTTGATCACTGTTTTGAAGCAAGCGCAAAACATAAGTACAATGGTTGTAGGCCGCAACAGAAAGACCGTCATATCACTCGATATGGGACTTTACCAGCCAGCAAAGAAGCTACAGATGTCACGCAATGATCTAAATCACTTGATTCTCCGTACAGGCGAACTTCATGTGGTAATGGCTCAGCTAAGAACAATCGGTTCGTACATTGAGAACAGTGGCATCGATATGTGTTGGGTAGAATCAGAACTTTATGGTCCAGCGACGGTTAAGCAGATACTGAATGGGAACCACGTTAAGAGAGGGCAAACAGCACACCTAATTACTTTACAAGCCCTATTCAGCATATATCAGGACGCTTTCTTGGAACAAGAGTGTCAGTCTTACGAGAGCCTTGAGAGAGCTGCGAAAGAGGTACGTGATGCATGCTCAGATGGAGAGAAGGAGGAAGTGCAGAAAGCAAACGATGAGATGATGCGTACCATGGACTCCATTGGTATTTTAGAGAAGATGTCAAGATTTGATGGCTCAAAGGAAGATAATCCCTTGTTTAAAGTAACACGTCAGTACATGCGCATGGTTATGGAAATGCTACTGTTCATCAGATCTGTTCGAACAGGGAACTGGGAACTACACCTGCAAGCTCTCGAAATCTTTACCAAGTATTTCTTTGTACACGACCGTATCAACTATGCACGCATGATTCCCCTGTACCTAGCTGAGATGGCCTCGATTAAAGAATCAGACCCAGAGATATATCAAGAGTTCTCGAAAGGCAATTGGGTGGTAAACAAGAATCCCTTTGTACCATTTTGTGCACTAGGTGCAGATAATGCTTTAGAGCATATCAACCGCTCAACGAAAGTTGCCGGAGGATTGGTGGGCATTACCCTAAATCCAAGTGCCCAAACAAAATTCTTTTTAATTGCACCAGAACTTGCACGGTTGGCCGAGAAGGCAAACAACATGGCAGGAGTATCATCTGAAGCTAAAGACAGGCATCACAACCTTACGATAGCTGCTTTGGTCCGCGAGGAAAAAACAATCGCACAGCTAATTACCACAATCAGAAGCTTCACTAATCCGTTCACTGACGAAACTGGCGACCTGTTTAACCTTGTAACAAAGGTAATAATAAAATATTATAGTCATTGTTATCGTTATATAATGATAATTATACTTGTAAGTATATAGCTATTGTTTTATTATCTATCGCCGCTGAGTAACAATCTACTTAATATTTAAAGGTGATAATGCCCGACAAAGTCAAGAACGATATTTGTAACCAACGTAAGATTGCAAGGAACTTATTTGAGAGCTTTGTGAAGGATCGTATCCAGACAGGGAATGTCAGTCTCTGGTCTCCAATGAAGAAGCGCAAGTTGCTTACATGGAAAAGCATACAGAAGACTTCAAAAGTGACTGCGGGGGACAAGGTGATAGAGCTGCAAGAGGACAGGTCTCTGTTCGCCCGAATGATGATGGTATGTCAAAGTCGACCCGAGATCAACGTAAAAGAGACAGTCGGGAAATATGAGTTTTCTTTGGTACCCCGATCCCTTTTTGCTGCTGATGGGACCATGCTGCACTGCTCTGCGAAATGTGAATTAATGAGCATCCTAGAGAAAATGGATAGAAGGAGTCAAACCACCACTGCGGACGCAACCACTGACCAGGATGAGGATCAGATGGCCGTCCAAATGAAAGTTTCCATTGTCGATGGAATGGCAGAATTACAAGCACTTGAAAAGCCAGCCTGTATCCGAAATTGCGCTCAACTAGCAGAACACTTTAAAGTAGCGGCTCGCGTAAGAGGTGGTGCGGATTTGGACTTGAAAGCGATTTGGAGCCGTTAATCAGACCTTGTTTTCTTTTCATTAAATACAAGAATTTGATTGGTACAAAGCTCAAAAAAGGTGTCTTAGCGCCAAATTCAAATCTATATCTTTAGATATTACTAGTGTTAGATAATATCCAACCATAAAACTTTTCAAGAAAGCATCAAATATTCATACAATTGTATTGTAGAAGTTTCAGCGATTTCTATCGTGAGCAAGTTTGTATACTGAAGAAAATGATCATACCATACACTGTAATTGGATAATGTTTGTAATGAGTCGCCAAAATAAGCCTAAATGACCGAGAATGCTACTAATTCGAATCAAACCGGTTAGTTTTGATATGTACACAATTCACTTAAATTAAATACAAGAAATTTGAAGAAATTAAATATTTCTTTGATCATAAGCAACTGCATGGTCTGTGTTGTATTTCCGCTAACCATGACATCTATTCAGCTAATCTCCAATTGTATTGGTCCGTTTGGTACTTCACACCTCAGCATTTGGAATCCTTCCACAAATGACCTTTCTTTCGACGTGACCTTTCAAGTCGAACGCAGTTTCGCGGAATCCCCACTCCAAATGTTTAGAACACGAACATACAGCAACACAATATGCCATGGAAACTTAAATAAACCTAATTGTTACGTAACTACAAAGAAACATAAGTAAATAATAATGTATTTGCTGGATATAAACATTCTGAAGAGTCTCACATTTCAACAACTTGGAGTCATTTACCTTCGTATCACAAGCTTCCTCACGATGAAAATTCGTATAACTTCGGGTAATAGCGAATTATGCTAAGTACTACCAAATATGGTTCGCTCATTGTTGGAATCTACGGCAAACCATGAAATATCGGAAGAAGATGGCCTCTCAGCCAATCACATTCGAGTATTTGTATTTTGCCGCGAATGCTGGCACCCGCTGTTATCGCTTTGGTGCACCAGTTGTAATACGAGTCGTTACTTAACAACCGCCTTTTTCAGAAGTACAGTGCCAGTGATGAATTGCGTCTGATTTTTGACAGATATGATGTGCCACAGTCTCTGAAGTCAGCTACCAGAGATAAAAGGCAGGGAACCCAGGGAGCGCCAGTGTATTATCGTATAACGGACTCCACACACATCTCAAAGATCACCATGAAGAAACTCTTATCCCACCAGAATACAAAGAAGGAGTTGACGGAATACCTGGCCGAGAAGACCTTGCAGCATGCTGAGGGAAAGAGTTTAGTCGTAGCATGGGGATCACAATGCAAAGCATCCCACAAGGATGTAATGCATTTGCAGAGCGACCAGGAAGAAGCCGACACTAAAATGGTTCTGCATGCTCTAGATGCCACTGCGAATGGGGCAACCGAAGTAAAAATACATTCCCCAGATACCGATGTCTTCATCTTAGCTCTCAGGCGATATCCTGAGCTGTGTGACAACACTAAGTTCGTGACAGGAACAGGCCAGAGACACCGGGAAATCCATCTGAAACCCATTGTTCAGTCGCTCGGTCAAGACAAAACAGCAGCACTTCCGGCCTTCCACGCTCTCACTGGTGCAGATATTACTGGCAGCTTTGCAGGAAAAGGAAAGCTCACTTGTTGGAAGGTATTTCGGGAGGCGCACCAAGATGTCGTCACTGCTCTAGCAGATCTTGGAATAAACTTACACCCAAGCACGGAAACCAAGGCTGCAATCGAAAATCTTCTCAGGTGTATTAAGGCTTGGCTCAGAGACTAATTAGCATAAAATCACAATTTTGAAATGCAGGAATTAAGCCTACAAACTGAAACTTCGCCAGGTGAGAGAACTTCGATGGTTCTTATTCCGCAAGAAGCAGGCACAGTCAGAGAGGTTACCTCCCACAGAAAGTGCATTACATGAAGCGATATTGCGAGCTCACTTCCAAGCCATGGTCTGGAACAAAACATCATCAAATGACACCTATTTTATTATTCTAAGAAAAGTCTCTGTACTCCCCATTTTCAATTTTCTCTTTTTCTTCACGTGACCCCTAGAAATTAACATAATTGCACCTAATTTATTACAAAACCTAAATGCAGTGTTATGGATGGTTATTGTAAAAAATGTGATTTTACTTGCTCTAAAAAAGCCAAGCCTTATGGAGTTGTTTGAGATGCTAGAGCATCACCAAGGTGAGAGAACTTCGATGGATTCCGCCAGTGATGACAAAGCAGCCACCAGCTCCTGAAGCTATAGTCCAGCTTGTAAAATGTGGCTGCCTAAAGGAACGATGTACTACGAATCGCTGCCAGTGTCGCAAAGCTGGACTGAATTGCACAGACCTCTGCACCTGCTGTGATGATGAAGAATCCTGTGAAAATATGCATACAGAATGCTGCGAAGAAGAATATGACAGCGACGACGAATATGACAGCAATGACGAATATGACAGTGATGACTGAGTAATCAGGAAAAAGAGAAGTCTTCAATACTCCAGTTTCGAGTTGTTTAGACACTGCTGCACTTCTTGACAAAAGACGCATTTGCTCAGCCTTAGCCTCAATCCAGAGAATAAACCCGTGGAATTAAAAAAATGATTATATTGTCCTATGTCAACATTTTCGTTGGTATTTGTGAATAATTTACGCTGAATTGAGGCTAAGGCTGAGCAAATGCGTCTTTTGTCAAGGTGCGTAAACAACTCGAAACTGGAGTATTCATAAAGCCTTCACTTCAGGTACAAAAACGTTAAAAAGGCGAATTTTCAATAATTCATAACATTTAGAATGGAGCATGCGCAGCACAGTGCGACTTTAAAAGGCATCTCAGCACATATATCACCTACGTACTCAGCATGTGATAAATCAACATTCACATTGTCCCTAATATCATTGCACACTTCTTGTAATGTTATTATATCCAAGTTCTGTGCATTTACAAAAGAACTATCACCTAGCCTCGATTTCATGTTATTAAGGTCACGTGATTACCCGAATTAGCAAAAATACTCCTATGCTATAGAACTACCTACCACAAACAATCGGAGCAAATTTCATCACAATTCGCTTCTTTATGGGGAGGCTAGGAGCAGTTTTATACTTCAGCCTCGTTTTCATGCTGGCTGTTGAGGTCACTATTTTGGACCCCACGTATAAGCTGTCGGTACAAGTTAGAAATTTGAAGACAACATCCACGTTATTGTTTAGGGTCCCCTCAACACATCTAGACCGGTGTCTTGCTTTCAGCACAAAATTCCCACGGGAGTACACCTGACTATAACAAAAAATATTTACAAAATAGGAAATAATCTCCAGCATATTTAGAATCTGCATATATTCAGCTTTAAGGATACGGTTCACCTTGGCGGGTACGTCTCGGAAAAAAATAATAATTTGCTTATTATTTGACCAATTCCCATCAACTTTACATCATTTTAAAGCTAATAGAATGAAGATCGCCACAATACCGTGATGTTTTCTTTTAAATTAAAAATGGAGACGTCGCGGCTCATTGTTTTGAAAACGACCATCTCCGTTTGACCGAATTAATAGACCTTGTGTTACATCCGACTCTATTGATCTTTATACCATATTAATCACGACACTTTGGCCTGTCAAACTGTGTCAGGCTTTTGTCATATTCGATGTTGATCAAAAGTTATCTTAGTTGAAGTTTAATCAATCATAAATGTTGTTTCTTCTTCAGTTAACACGTTATCATTTTTGAGCAAAAATCAAAATCAAAAATCCCTGACACAGTTTTTTTCTTCAGTTAGTCTGCTAACTTGTGTCAAAGTTTTAGCAAAATCCATCAAATCTAAGTACCCTATTAATTCAAAAATATCTTGGTAACTTTGCGAAAACTCAACACGGAGAAAATGACCTTTGAAAGTTTGCAAACATTGTCACGCCCACTTCCTGCAACGGACACCATGCCATCCAATCACGTTCATCCTTCACCACATTGTTTACATTGAGGACGCAGGAAATAGTAAGGTCGTATTACTTATTGCTCTCGTTTGCGCTCAAACTTCAAAGTGTTCACAAGGCTGCCTGCTACGATCGTAAAATAATAATATTCCGCAACTTTTTCCACTCAAGGTGAACCGTATCCTTAAGAAAATGTATACTTTTATACATGTTAGACGAGTGGTTAGTGCGCTACGCGGCTTTCAGTGAACAGTGTCACGAAGGTCCCCTGGTACCTTAAGTAGGAACACATTTCCAAGGTTGCGATGGACCAATCCAAAGTAGGTTTCCAGGTCATCTGTACCTCCTGCATGAGGATGCATGGGGTACCCACCTTCATCATTGATCTTCCTTCTTGCCTCTTTCTTGGCTTTCAATATTGGTTGTGATTTCAATAATAACTGTTTCCCTTGAAAAGCCAGAGAGATTTTCCACAGTCTTCCAAAAATAGAAAAGTATTTTTACAAACAAATTTTATTTTTATTAATTTAACAAAACTGAGAACCCAGAATTATTGAAAGTATGTTGTGTATACCTATATTCCAATGAAATTACAGCAAATGTGACAACTGAACCTCCCATATTGTAATGGTTGGTGAAATTGATCATGTAGTATTTGCCTTTTCAAACTTGCTTGAAAATGTAGAAACCAGTATGCTGCATGTGCTGTCATGGAACTGAAATAATTCCCTGCACCTCACCCATTTCACATGCAACATGATAAAAAATAAAATACATCATGAACATATGGGAAAAACGTCTTTCCGCCTCCGCCTTTCTCTGTCTTTCTTTTCTCCTCGCTGTACTTGGTTTTCAGTCTCTTGATCTCTGCTCTGCACTCCGAGGCACTCCTCGAAAATGCTGGCTTTAGTCATTTCAAAATTTCCTCATACCCCTTTATGTTTCGTGTGGGGCAGTCGTCGATAATGTGCGACTTCCATAAAAAGCAACAAAACAGCATAACACCGGAAAGGGTTCCGGAAGTGAAATTGATGATGTATACACGCATCGGGGCGAGTCACGTTTAGGCGGGACAACTTAGTCCGGGAAAGACTGGATCTAGATCGGTTTATTTTTAGATCGCACTGTTTACAGTAGCACAAAAGCGGTCTACTTTAGTTCGAACTAAAAGTAGACCACCTCTCGAGCTGGTCTACTTTTAGATCGATCTGAACCTATCTAAATCCAGTGTGAACAGTCTAGATCGGTCTAGACCGCTCTGAACCGATCTAATTTGTGCTAGTGTGAACTCAGCCATAGCTCCCTTTTGTAATCAGAGAATCAAATATTAAAAGCAGGAATGTCTCTGGCTTCCTCGCCAAACACAGTAAGCACCGTTGCCCCTTGGATGGCCTATGACTCCATCGCAAGTGCATAGTTTCTCTACACCAGCAAAAATGTCTTCCACGTCTCGGCAGTGTTGTCATAGTTGATTTCTAATGGTGGCGGTGGAGCAGTTCTTTTTATTTTATTTTATTGCGTTTATTTTAACAGGGGCATCCAATTTAGCCAGGCTAGTTTAAATAGAGCCCTGTATTACTAAGATATAAATTACAAACAATAGTACAAAACAGAAAATAAACAATACGAACTTATAAAAGTGTACAGATATAAGATGAAATGCATGCGTATTAAATGGGTTGCGCGCTAATGGGATTTATAGAAATGTTTGCACTCGCTCTTAATTTCTCTAAACTTTTACATGAGCGGACTGAAGCCATCCTCGATCCCACATCGATCCTCTAGGTGAGTTATTTTACAGTATAACCGGCTGCCGCCAAGTAAGACGGTTAACACGATTCTTTAATGAACTCGCATGGCATATAAGTATACAACAACAACAATAATAATTTTTATTACCTAAGGTTTTTTTCTTTTTTTACAATTATTATGTATTCAATTTAACTAAAATAAGGTAAATGTTACTCAGGGTATCTGATAAGCAAATCTAGCTGAGTAACAATATAAATATAGAATTGGTTGTGTTTATTCAGAACAGATACAAAATTGACATAAAGCTATGAGGAAAAACAGGAAACACACGAAGGGTGTACAACAACAAGGGACGTTAACAAGGTACCAAGAGTCTTTCAAAAGTGCTAATTTGAGAAAACGATAGCAAGATAGCAAACGTTGAATCGACGTCGCTCGTCAAATTGACAACACAAACAAACAAATGCCACCAACCAAGCAAGCTTGTGCGCCACAAACTGAACAAGCCGTTGTAATTATATTTTAAGCTATTAGCCCTGAAGATGGGCGCTTAGCCTGAAAGCTTGGCAGTTTTTATTAAAACTAAGGTTGAAGGTACAAAATTGTTGTCATGAATTATCCAACCCACAAACCGACATTATTGTACACTAGTTTAGGGGCCTTGCTGGAATTAATTCAGAAACTACCCTAACCGTAGTACGGTTAGAGGCTCACTCTACATTTCGTCAAGGCTGAGCCCGCAAGACAATATGCTCTCAAATTCTAGCTAGGCAAACTTGTGGCACTCCCCCACTTACCACACTTTGTTATTGTGTTGGGATTCCTGTGGCTTGCCTTGGACAATAAAGAAGATGTGGTTGTACTTTCAGCCATATAATTTTGTTATTTTGATCTCTTAAAGTTTTATAATCACTTCTAAGTATATTGCGTTGTTTTGGCTCGAAAATCACGGCTTGCCCTCATCGCCTGCTCCTTAAATTCTCGATTTCACAGGAAGATGATCTATATACCCGGGGTGTTCAATCGATAAATCCGATAATCGATAACAATTGATAGATAAATACGTTGTTACGTAAAATACAATAAGGAATCATCAAAAGTCAATCAGTACCTGAATCTTGATATTTCTGTTAAACCTGACTGGCGACTACCTCGTCCTTCCTCGCGCAAGCTACATGCCTTGAAGAACTTTATTTTTCTTGTATTTTTTTTAGGTTGATTTTTCTTTGAGATGTATAATAATATCTTGCATGTTTGCGTTTGAAAACCGAGAAAAATTTCCGGTCTCCATTTTGTTTTCAATCAAAGTTTCAATCTTCCAGGTTTCTGTTTCTATGGTAACAAGCTTCACTTTGATTGTTTCAAATAACTACTCATTGTATTTTAGCCAATCGACGAGGTGGATTTCACTTTTTTGCACCGGGATTTCGTCTTTTTGAAAATCCTTTTTTCACAGGGATTTCACATAAATACACAAGTAGCCGACCAATCACAATCGATAATTTTCAGTTGCCATATGATTACAATCAAAGTAACATTACACAGTATATTTGCCTTAATTTGCACCTTGAATAAGCAGTGCAACGCATACCTGGTTAATTGTATATCACATTGATATGGAAGGGAAACACACTATACCTCATGTACCTAATAATAATAATAATAATAATAATAATAATAATAATAATAACTTTACGTGTTGTGATAATACTATTTTTCTAGTAGATTATTCTGTGGCTTGACATTTTACTTTATAGTTGTGTGCCATATTTGTTTACAAGGAGATCACAACGGTTGAGTGTAAACTGAGTTTTAACTCATAGAAGCTGATCATGATCAAAGCGTTACTGGATATCTTTACTTATCATACTAGTCTACCTTTACGGCAGTGAATGCTGCCACACACGGCTTCGAACACCTAGCTCCAGTTTCATCTTGTAATCTACGATGATGACAGCTTCACCTGGCTGAAGATTTTGTAAAACAAACTTTAGATAGTTGATTTGATGTCTGGTTCTAAGCAGATGGCTCACATATTGAGTATGTGTGTTCATTCCAGCTTTTCTCTTTCACTTTCACAGCTATCCCACCAATGGCATCGGTAACACTTTGCTTGATTTCATAGATGCTGCTGGCTTCTTCACTGCAGCTTACATGTGGCTCATTGCAACAGCCAAACGCATGGTCCATGCACAGTTCTAAACACTGAGAGTGTCGAGTTGCCTGTTTTGAGAACTGTGTTTTCAAATACTGTTGATACTTGAGGATCTTTGGTTTCACTTCTTTCATGGAGATACCTTTCGCCTCTATATCACTTAGAATGCTGTTAATCATATCAAAATTGGAATGGCCATATTCGTCACACAGATTGCATAGACCAGCAAGCATTGTATTATAACGGAAGTTAGCTGGAATATGTGAATAAAGGTATGCACGCTTTATACCATTGGGGAACTCAAGGATATATTGGTTGATAAGGGTTTTCACATCGTCCTTCCAATATCTCATAGGAGTTTCTTCTTCACAAATGAGAACACTCCTGCATGAAGATGGTCTGGAGATAGTGTCCCTTTGAAATAATTCAGATAACTCTTCGAGAACCATTGTCGTGTGAATTTAAACTTTGATGAAGGAGTTCCTCCTCTTCCAAAGAGGACACAATGAACTCTTGCTGTTGTAATGGTGCTGGAAGAACAGCCAAACTTTTCTTGTAGAAATCGATAAGGATAGAGTGTTGCTACAATTGATAATAGCCTTCCCCTTTCATCTAAATTAGAGGTCACTCTACCTAAAGATTTGGCAGCATCAACTCTGTTCTTAAATTCCTGTGAAGTTTGTCCTCCAGTAATGTCAATTCGACTATCCTTCTTTGACGAACCAATGAGAATCTTTGCTCTTTGTTGTGGTCCCACTCCTGATCTCTCTCTTCTGATCTTTATCAAGCGACTTCTTGTAATCTTGAACAATTTAGTCCAATAGCATATTATCTGTGCTTGCCTGCAAAGTGTCTGAACAGAAGCCAAATGTAGACAACCATTTCTTTCTTGCAATAATGTCAATCAAAAAGTCCTTCAGGTCTTTTGGCATTATTGTTATAAACAAATATATTGGACACTTCCCCTCTTAACTCACGTTTTCTGCGCTCACATTGATTTTTATACGCAATGTCTGGCAGAACAGGTCTTTGTGTTTCCTTGTCGCACTTAGAAGGCGTAGTGTACTGTGGTAGTGGTGTAGAGGCAGTCTCTTCGGGGAGATATATACTTTCTGTCCCATCATCTTGTAATGGGTGATCAATATCGATATCTAGACTGACATCCTCTTGTGAGGCTACCTTGGTAAAGGCATCCTCTGTGTTTACTAAGAAATTTCTGGTAGTTTTAGGATTTTATTTACACACTTTAATGTAAAGTAGTGAAGTTTGAGTGCTACTATAGCTACAGCGTATAAGTATAATGCATTCACGCTGGTTCCTGACCTGACCTCTGATTTCCTCCCATCTATGCGGGATCAACATTTTGCAGCGGATTTCATCGCGGGCTCAAATGTTTGCAGCAGATTCTTTATGAGAAAACAAAATGGCGGAAAGCAAAGCTACAGTGAGATCAAACCAGTTAGACCTTGGAAGAAAGGATGGCAAAACAGAGCGAGAAGACACGTTCTGGAATCGATCAGTGGTATTCATGAAATCCACAGTTGAGAGAGAATGGCTTAATATGGTACATAATGCTAAAAGAAAGCCAAATTATGGAATGCAAGACCTTGATGGCATTTTGGAGGAACGCTCGTTAAACAAACTTGAGCTTGTTGGCCCATGGTCGATTCTTATCTTAAGCACATGGGATTTCTTATTATTTTCAAGCTTTCAAGGTCGAAGAACACGGGACTGATGCCACCAATAACTGTATTTATACCGTGGTCGATATTTCGACATATCTGCATATTAGTTGTGGAGACATGAATGTAAGAGAAAAGAAGATCGAATTGTCAATGTGTGCTTACAAAACAGCCAAGAGAGTCTTTTCGCGTGTAAGAATGAACAGAACGAACTGTCTGAAGAAGAGAATGTACAAGAAAGTCTTGGAAAACGGAAAGTTCACAAGCAAGTTAAATGGAAGAGCTGTAGTAATTGTCACCAAAAGGTCTCCAATTCTCTTTAGCTACAACAGAAAACAAGAAAACGCATGTGTAACATTTTATGTTCAACGGTATGACTGCAATGATTTAGCCATTGACTTATCTCTTCAAAAACTGATAAGCTAGCTGATCTGAGTGCAAACACTAACATCATACGTGTACATAGGTGAGAGAATATATAAAATGCAATTTAACAAACACTGACATTGAGCACTTAAGTGCATTTATGCTCTCTGTAATTTCATTAGAATATATATATGTTGTGGTTTGAAATTTTCCACTGGTTTAATTTGTTTAGTCCAATTCTTTGGTTTCTTGTTTCACTTCCTTTCAGTTTAATCCTTTACAACTAACCTAAACACATAGAGTACAAACACTAAAAGCTTGAAATAGTACTAATTGGTAAAATATCCTTTGTTTTAATGATTTAGTACTGTTTCATGCTTCTATTGTTTGTACTCGAACTTACCCACCATATAACCCTAAACCTAACCTTAGAACATCCCTCAGAAAAATGTAAACCAGCCGGGAAAATTAAACCACATCACACACACACTATATATATAAAACAGCTCTTTGTTGTGTCATTTGTGGTGTGTTTTGTGAACTAATATGCGATTGATTGATTTTATTTAACCCATGAAATAGAGCTTAGTCTAATGCATGTTAGTACACCCTAATTCCACTGTTTTTTTGTTTCACCTTTCATTATTCGATACATTGTACTAACTGTTATATTTTATTTCACGGGTTAAATAACACCACTCTAAACTTTTGAAGGCTGTGGTGCATGTAGTTTTTTTATCAAATGTTGTCATTTACAAAAACTATTATTTACTTCAAAAATATATACTTGCTTTACTATACTGCCAGTGTCACTTGTATTATGATACAATTACATTTCCTCTGTTAAGGCGCCCTCCAGTCTTCTCACAAGGACATCCTTTCTGCCAGTTGTGCTTAGATTCATTGCACGAAGTTCATGTTTTAGCTCGCTAACGTATATGTCTTTTAGATCCATATTACACTCGTTCTCAGTAACACACGCCCAAAGCTACATTTGTCTCAACGACAAAGTTGACTTTTGGTGGACATCAATCAAACAGTTTCCATGACAATCACAGTACATTTGAAATCCTGGAGCAGTCGGTATTTATATTTCAACCGTTTCAAGTTTTCACCATGACTAAGTCTTTTTCGAATTCGTTTCGATGGAGAGTAATAATGTTAAGGCAGAGAGGCATGACTACAAAAGGTATTGCAGATATACTTTGTGTTAGCGAAACATTCGCTAAAAAAGTACTTCGGCTGTACAAAAACACAGCCGAAGTAAAAGATCCTCCGTGGAGAAAGTCCAAGACAAGAACGATTACAGGTAAAGAAAATGCCATTTTCTAAATGTGAACTGCTTCTGTTTATCTGTCTACATGCAGCTTTGATTGTTCCTTATTTAGCAACCGATATTCGACTCATTCGTCGTGTGATAGAGGACAATCCTGAACTTTATTTGGATGAGGTGCAGTCATGGTTGGAGTATATGATGGGGGAAGTTTATGCATTGCAAACCCTGAGCCGATGTTTACGTCGAATGGGATTGACAGTAAAAAAGGTATATGTCTACGAAAGAGTGCTTTATTTGTCTCCCTGTTTTGTAAATACTGCATGCCATACTCCTTGAAACGTGATTTGTTATGATAGTCGCAAATATTCATGACATCTTGCAAATGTTTTTTTTTGTGGGGGATGGGGGGGGGGGGGGGGGGGGGGGGGGGGGGGGATTGATTGTATTCACTTCATATAATTTCAATATATAAACAAACATAATCCCGAGGTCACTTTTACGTTTCAGTTGCACATTTTTGCAAGACAACGAAACGAGTATATGCGAGCAGAATTCAGACGATTTGTATCACAGTTTCAACCTAATCAATTTTTGTTTGTTGATGAGTCAAGCAAAGATGAAAGAACAACCCAGGTACTCAGTACAAAAAACTTGTATGAATTAAATATTTTAATAATAGTAATTATAGTAACCTTTATTAAAAAATTACAGTTAATAAAACTGAAATAATCACCCCATGGCCTTCACTGTATTGACCAGGATTTCTTTTTTGTTTGGAGGGAGGGGAGAGGAGGATTGGCAGGGCCGGGTTTGCCTTCCCTATTCAAATCATTTCTATATTTCTATTACAGAGAAAGTATGGACGAAGTCTTAGTGGTACTCGTGTGACAAGAGAAGGGAAGTTTACTCGTGGAGTAAGATACAGTGTTCTTGGTGCTGTATCTGCAGATGGTTTCAAGGCTAGCCATGCAATAGTTGGATCATTTGACATGAACAGCTTTGAGTTTGCCATGGAACAATTTGTTGTCCCGCATGTTGGTTCCATTGCACGTTCAGAACAATGCTCTATTGTGGTTCTTGACAACTGTCGCATTCATTATTCACTAGCTGTTTTTGAAATGATTAGATCAAAAGGAGGGATAGTTGTCTTCCTCCCGAAAGTACTTTAACTCATGTCACTACTGCATACCATATGTACCTATTTCAACTAACGTTGTCGCATTCAAAGCAACAAGCGTCAAGCCAAGACCGAAGTGAATGCTAGTTTTGTGTTGTCAAATTATTCAAATCAGACCTATTTTCTATGGAACGAAGTGTGATATGCAAACAAGCACGTGAAAATGTTCATATTTTGTAATTAGTCCTTATAGAAACAATTGTGATTTAAATAATTGTCAGCATATAACCAGCATTCACTTCGGTCTTGGCTTGACGCTTGTTGCTTTGAACGTGACAACGTTAGTTGAAATAGGTGTATATATATAGCTATGGTACTTATACATTTAATAATAATCCAAGAACCAAACATGAACATTACATTAATTTACCGGTAGGTCAATGGAAAAACAAATTAATTTTATTTTTTTACAGACCCTATTCACCTGACTTTAATCCGATAGAGGAATGCTTTAACATTGGAAAGAAATGGCTTCTTAGACACCAAGATATATGCGAGAAGTACCCTCAACGATGCTTTGAGATTGCACTTGAGCAGGTAAAGATATAAATATAACAATGCCAACTTTATTTTAAGTAATAATTTTAGGTTTCTCTACAGTGCATACATCACTTTACAGTACAACAATGATAATATTATGAAAAAGGTTCCATCTATATTACTTTACAGATAACCTCCAAAGCTTGTGCAAACATGACCAGGGATTGTGGGTATGTGTAAATAAAGCACAAGATTCAAGATATGTTTCTACAAAAGTCATGTACTGTACTAACTAATATTAAAGAACCTTTGCAAAATATTAAACAAAACTTTAGAGTGCTGTGATGCCATTAATATATCCATGCACGAAACAAATTCAAATCTAAACAGTACTAATTATTTTATAATAAAGATTCGTTTCTTCTACGTAAAGGATTTAATATATCCGAGCTTTCGGGCCCATGGCCCATCATCAGGGAATGAAGGCAATTCTAACGAACTTTCAGTTAACGTAGAAAACAATGACAAATGAAAAACGCGTTGCTATGCACGCGCACAGTAAAGCGATGAAACTCTTTGATAGCGCGCGCTAATTCTAACAATTCACACTAATGCCGTAAAAGAGGAAAATAATTATTTGGAATGGTTCTGCCACAGTCTCTATTAAAAATTGCGTTCTTATTTTTGGCAATTAACCAAGCCTCCGTCCATCTTCGTTTCGTTGCTCTCACTGGCAAGTATCCTCGTGTCTACCCAAGAGATGTCATGGTTGTTGGTGTTTGCGTGCTCTGATATTGCTGAACTGTCTGTTTTTGCCAACCTAACATTAGCCATGTGCTCCTTCTGCCTTGTCTTTAACGCTCTTCCTGTTTCCCCTATATACACAGCCTCACAGTTACCACAGGGGATTTCCAGCTAATTCCATCCCAACTACTGATCAAGACAAACGCAAAGAAAGAGAGCACGTGTTTAAAAGCCACTGTTTTGACAATGGTTACCCCAAGCGTTTTCTTAGGACACATATGCCTAAGGCGTATCAGGCCAACGGATTCGAATGTATTGGTATATACGCCAATATGAATGTAGACCAAAGGTTCAAACTGCAATCCCTTTATTGATTCTCACAATGATCGTATTATGCGTTCGGGATACGCGTTCGAATCCGATGGCCTTCTTAGCCTTTGGCAGATTGGTCGATAACGTCTAAGCTAATTGACACTAATTAACTTAATCACAATTATTACGTCATGCGTTTGCGTCATCCGTTACGTCAAACTTCGTTTTAGAACGAAACAATCCTCTAAGGCCCAAAGACCCAAATAAACAAGAACAAGAGCACTGTGGCTTTGCAACAATACCATACGTCAAAGGAACGACGGAGAGAATAAAGAGAGTCTTAGAAAGTTACAACATCAAAACGGCCATTAAACCTCTAACTACGTTAAGGCAGTTGCTCTCAAAGCCGAAAGACGAGATTCCTTTAGAAAAGAAGACAGGTGTCGTGTATGAAATCCCCTGTGGTAACTGTGAGGCTGTGTATATAGGGGAAACAGGAAGAGCGTTAAAGACAAGGCAGAAGGAGCACATGGCTAATGTTAGGTTGGCAAAAACAGACAGTTCAGCAATATCAGAGCACGCAAACACCAACAACCATGACATCTCTTGGGTAGACACGAGGATACTTGCCAGTGAGAGCAACTGGACGAAACGAAGATGGACGGAGGCTTGGTTAATTGCCAAAAATAAGAACGCAATTTTTAATAGAGACTGTGGCAGAACCATTCCAAATAATTATTTTCCTCTTTTACGGCATTAGTGTGAATTGTTAGAATTAGCGCGCGCTATCAAAGAGTTTCATCGCTTTACTGTGCGCGTGCATAGCAACGCGTTTTTCATTTGTCATTGTTTTCTACGTTAACTGAAAGTTCGTTAGAATTGCCTTCATTCCCTGATGATGGGCCATGGGCCCGAAAGCTCGGATATATTAAATCCTTTACGTAGAAGAAACGAATCTTTATTATAACATGGCACCTACGTACAACAACATATTGAAGTACTAATTATTGTTACTAGTGCTATTTAAGTGCTGTTTCACGGATATATGGCTTCTACTTTATTACATGCAAGTAATATATTTCACTTGCCACTGGGCTATGGCATGCCAAACATGACAATATTGTTAGTGAAAATATATAGGCTATAAACTCAATATATAAATAAAAATATGATTAAGAGAAAATATATATATCATGTCAGTAAAACACATAATATTAAATTGTGTAGTAAAAACATACCATATTATATATCAATATGTACTGCTGTATAGTTTATAGCCTATGTGTATTTTCACTAATAATATTGTCACATTTGGTATATGCCATTAGATTACTACACGTACATCATTGAAACAGTAAAGTATGTGTAATTATTTTTTTTCGTTCCGGTATCCTAAGAAATCGCGCGCTCTGATTGGTTTGAGAGCGGGCCGGATTTTCCCATCCGGACCCCGAAAACCGGACCGCGAAAACCGGCCCGCTCACAACAACAAACGCTCGTAACAATAACAAAACAGCAAAAAGCAACAGTATAAATAACAACAACATTCACTAGGCGGTTGTTTTCTGTCTACATTTTATTCACTCAATGTCATATCACAGTGACAGTGAATTTTACTATCCCGAAAGGGATAAAGAAAACGAAAACGCTACAACTACAACTACAAGAAACGACGACAACATATCACAAGATATCCAAGAGTTTATCGAGGACCAAAGACCCGAGACAACTAAGAAAAAACCCGATTATGACATAGGAATATGGAAAAAGTTCCGTTCTTCAAACAACGAGAACAGGGAAATCGAGGAAATACCTGCTGTTGAGATGAATGTCCTGCTCTGTAGGTTCTTCATGAACATGAAGAAAAAAAATGGTGGCGAGTATGAGCCTTCGTCACTGACATCGATGCACAGAAGTATTCAAAGGTATCTAAACAACAAGAACTCTCCTTTGAATTTGTTTAAAGACCAGGAGTTCAACAAGTCCAGGGAAGTTCTCGTAGCAAAGAAGCGTCAGCTAGTTGAAATCCATGCCAAAGGTAATCGTCCTCAAGCTGCAAGAATTATGACCGAAGCTGAAGAGGACTTGTTGTTTGAGAAAGGGCAGTTTGGAGACCATAACCCCGAAGTACTTCAGAGAACCATTTGGTGGGCATTTTCCCTCCATTTTGGATTCAGAGCTCGAGACGAGTCCAGAAAGTTAAAATGGGGCGATGTAAGCCTTGATAAAGATCCAGAAACTGGAACTGAAATCCTAGTTTGGAGAGCTGAGCGAGGGTCCAAAACAAGACACGGAGATGGCCACCAAAGAGCTTTCAGTCCAACAGCTCACCCCACAAACAACGAACGATGTCCAGTAAAGCTGTACAAGGCCTTCGCAAGTCATCGACCTGAAGCGATGAAGAAGCCAGAGTCTCCATTCTTTTTGGCAGTAAACCATAAGAGAAAAGAAAGTTCAGGAATATGGTATTCAAACAGCCCTTTAGGAAAGAATTCCATCGGGAAATTTTTGGTGAGTGCTGCTCAAGCCGTTGGTTTGCCTGGCAATGTCAGTAACCATTCCGTTAGAAAAACATGCATCTCACGCCTAATGGACGCTGGCATCCCTGAAAACTACGTAGCTCAGCTAAGTGGCCATAAGAACCTGAAGAGTCTTGACGCCTACAAGTCTGCATCTACTTCGCATCAACGACAAATGTCAATGGTTCTTAGTCGTTCGTCAACATCCAATGCTACGAACACCCAAAGTACAAGTTCTACTCAGGCCATGAGCACAACATCACTCTCCGTACAAGGTGAAGAAGATGTGATAAAATCTGCTTGTGGTGGTGTATTTTCAAGTGCTACCATCGGTAAATTTGAAGGTTGTACTTTCAACTTCAACTTGATCACTGATTCCAAGAGAGTCGACGAAAACAGCAGTGAAGCTAAACGAAAGCGTGTCGACGAAAGTGTTCAGGACACCGATTGATTTGCCTTGGAAGTTGAAGACAGTTAGGACAGTTAGATCGTGCTTTTCTTTGTAAATTGAGCCTAGTTTTGCTTTAAAAGCACGTACATAACACGCCTCGTGTTTCATGAATGAAAGTGACAGAGTTCACAGACACTTGTAATTTTCCATATTTGGGAACGAATGACGTCAATGCCATTGTATTGTTTCAGCAAGATGTAAACAAATAAAAGTCGTGCGACAAAAAATGTTTTAGTTTTCGCTTGCTTGGAAAAAAAAAAAAAAAGTTATTTACCGATTTAGGTCGGTCCGTACAGGGAAAAACTGTGCCCTCGGTCTTGAAAGTGCTGACCTCGGGCCTTCGGCCTCGGTCAGCACTTTCAAGACCTCAGGCACAGTTTTTCCCTGTACGGACCTCCCAGTCGGTAAATAACCTCTATATATGCATCAACAAATGAGTGATATTATGAATCCAACTCATATGTAAGATAAAACTAACTTTTGGTAAAGCACAAGATTCATGTTTTAGGTAACTCAACTGTAAAGGTAATTTATAAAAATCATTAACTTACAACTACATATCATGTAGTTACATATAAATTATCATATTGTTTACTCCTGTTGATTGTTTTTAACTCGTGGATGCTTCGCAATCCATTATTGGGATGGGAATTTTGAACCGGAAGTGTCACTCGCTCACTCGGGGGCAAATTGTAAACTTTTGAGCGGGACTGGGAACTAGACATGAGGCTTCAGATTTCCAAAATGGCTTCCGATCCCAAGACGCTTGATGCGGAATTTTTCTAAGGAAATCTTGCACTCTTTACTTGTCAGAGTGTTTAGTGTGTGGTCAAAGACGATAATATCTTCAAACTTGATATCGTCACCCCTTCCATTCGTGAGGAAGCTGTTAGAAGAACGAAGAGATGGCTACGTCGCTACGACTAGTACTGACTCTACTGGTTTCGCTCAAATGTCAACATGCCTAAGACTGATATTCCGTGCTAACTGAACTGAGAAACATGGAAGCCTTGAAAGCTTTTATCAGTTACATGTATACAAACTTGAAGTTTTTAAAAGCTGTTGCATTGTAAAGAAATCATTACAAAATAACCTGGATTTTCAGTTGAAAGCAACGACTACGAAGCTTTAATACCCAAATCGGCCAAAAACTTGGAGACTCGAGAACAATCAAGATTACATACATGTACATGCTGACTTGAAGATGAATTGGATTTGAATTTGCGTTATTGCATTTGTTTGTATATTGATTTTCATTATTTATTGGTTTTTATTATTTCGAAAACAATTCGAAATCAAGCTGATCCCGGAAACCCACAAAATATGCCTCAACCCTCAAATAACTATCAATCTATATTTGTAGTTCAAAGAGAGAATTACGAAATATAAAACATACGGCATTGATCACGAAAGATAACTGCAAAGACATGTGCTGGTTCCATGCTCAAACATGCCCTAATGTCTTCTTCAAGGCGTTCCTCGTCAGTCACATACCGAAAATCCACGAGTTCACCATTGGGTGCCTTTGATATAGGAGTGTTCCTTTCATTGCATTCATGGTTTAATTCAGTTCAGATCAATAGTTTGTATATTCCCTTCATGTTATTAAGGTTCAGTATTTTCAGTGCGACTGACTACATACTACTGACTACAGCTATTTCAAAAAAGGTTGGTGAAGGTTTTGTTGCATCTTGCACGTTGCAATATACCAAGCCCGAAATGCACTATGGGCGATGTGAATGGACTCAGAGAAAGGTCACAACAACATGGATTCTGGGAATTTTCCCAAAATTTGTCTTTGCAATATGGAGCCAGCATATTTTCTTCTGTATGTGCATGCTGACATTAGTTAATTTATATATGATCCACAATACACAATTAATACAATTCGGGCTTGGTATGCAAAATGCAACAAAACGTTCACCAACCTTTCTTTAAATAGCTGTATATACCAACCAAGGCCACCTAAGCAAATTTTAATACAGATTAGCCAATCACATGCAAGTATTTGAACAATAGAATCTGCACAAATATATATTTTCAGTATTCATGTTTCATTCATCAATTCCTGTTTCGTTTATGTTTGTATATGCAATGCATATATGCACTCATCAGTATTTAACTCATTCAATGCTGTCAAAATATGTAATTAAAGTTTAGTAGGGTGTTGTATTTTTTCAGTTGCTCACCACAATAATACTCAAATTACCAATTATTGGTAAAATGGAACAAATTATGGAACAAATTATGTACAAATTTTAAATTACCTTTCTGTTTATTTGTTTGGGCAGGAATGGATGGTAACTGCCATGATGGTGGCATCTAAGTATAGGAAAAATAAATGTACTGCATATAGTATAATGTATCAGAATGATATGTACCAGATGAATAAAAGTAAAGGGTATATTTATTATTAGTACTGCTATTATTATCATACATAGACCTTATAATAAAAAAAAGAATAAAAGATCAGGAAGACTGGGAACGAGCAAAACGAAAGGTTAATGACTTCAGAAAATTATTGCTACTACATTATTACAGTATGGACACTCGAACCGTGAACACTTAGGTTTTTTCTAACACACATATATAAATTATCGATTGAGCAAATTTTTTAGAAAAATGATTTATTTTGATCACTAAGTGTATTTAAAATCAATGCTCCATTTGAGAGGCTGTGAGGCAATAGAAAGTTCGAAAAAAAAAGTTCGAAAAAAACTTGAAGTGTTCACGGTTCGAGTGTCCACACTGTAAAAAGACCTTGCCTAAATTAGTAATTTTTGGTGCAGAGTAATATATAGAGGATATTACACAGTGGCGCAAAGATATAAATTTTATTTGAACCATTTCTAACCGCCGTATAATTTTCTTTTTATTATATAGACCAAAAAACAATTGACGAAAAAAAAATTTTTTTTAAAACTAAAATACTGAGCCTGACGTCATCGATATCCTCACTAGTGAGGATATGGAAAATACGCCACTCGGGTCATGGATGTTAAGTTTCGTACGAATTTTACGAGTGAGATATTTTCCAGTAAAACACTTGTGTCTATATAATAAAATAAAATGTACTAAAAACATGAAAGCAAGGCTGGTCCTATATATATCTTTATAATTTCAAATAGCTGTAACATTTTATGTTATTTTGTACGACACTTAAATATGATCCAAGATAACACTAATTTTGGTATACTCTTTCAAATAATAGCAATGATGTTTTCTATAACATTACTGATGAAATGAGGTCTCAATTAGTCACACCCTTTTGCATAGGGTCTATAATATTTATCTAATATGCATGTTTAGCATAATTTTAGACAGTGAATATAGAGTTTCGCGCGCTGTGATTGGTCAAGCGACCAGTGATTATGAGACGATAATCACTTTGCCTTCAGCGAATAATTGTTAAATATTAATCCCATCATTATCATAATCATCATTTATTTATTTATTTATATTTATTTTGTTTATAGAAAGCTATATACCTGGAATCTTGAATTATTGTTAGATGCAGCAATGGAGGCTAACATCTCAAGTATGTTAAGAGTGATTGTCTGAGAAAACCAGGCAAAGTTGAAAGATGGGGGTCGGCCGATTAACCTTAAACTTATAGCATTTAATGTCTATCCGAAATGATTAAGAATGGTGGTATTTAGAGATTTATCCGGTCTTTCGTTCCATAGTTAGACCACCCCCCCTTGTTTTGGCCTTTGCCGGCCCTGACGTCACACTAAATATAGGTACCCATATTAATTCTTTATGTTGTTTGCCATCTAAGTTACATTCTTCAAGGCCAATATCCTGAATTTAAATAAACACAAATTTTTCATCGAATTTTGCAATTACCTTGCACGCGCCAAAATATCGTATGCTAATTTTGAGGCAATTTCGAAATGGCTTTTCTCAGAGGTGCGGCGGTTTATTTAAATTATTTGTTGATTTATTGCAAGCCTGACATATTCTGTGTCAAAATCAGCAAACTCCAATTTGAGGCGTTAAAATCTGTTCGCGTGAGACGCGCTCAAATTTGCTATATTCTGGTATTTTTCCCGCCAAAATTGATGAGTTTTTTTTTTATTCAACTGAATAACATTTCCCAACTCTCATAATATGTTGCCTAACGATAGCCTAAATCAATTCTACACATTATAACACTTCAGGACTACGATCTTATCTATTATTCATTTCATCGAACTCAAATCAAACTACGATACGATGTCGAAAAATCAACTGAATTTTCCCGCGAAATTAGCCCTACACTGTACTAGTACTAGGTGAACTAGGTCTTGTTTTCGTTACTTACAAATATTTGAATTACAAATATTTGAACCTCCGTCGGCAATATCCAAAATCTACCAGTCTTCGAATATGGAAAACTCAAATGTTTGACTCTCTTATTTGAAACTATCGGCAAGTTTCTATACGAAATCAACCAATGTATTGTCACGCAAGGGAGCGTGTTGTTAATTAAATAATAAATAATGTAACACTTTTTCATCGCGGTAGTTAAAATAGGATATCACAAAACAGTTAGTACAATGGAGATATCAATTTTACCATTTGTATCTAGAGGATATTACATGGTGGGCTGGCGCGAAGATATGAATATTGACTTTGAGTGTTGGAAACAATATTTTACGGATGAGTGCATGCAAGATAAAATTTCTGTATTTAAACCACAGTGTTTGTTATTTTTATTATATATAATATATATATATTAATCCTCCTAAAATAAGTCTCCGTAATAATATTTATATAAAAAAAAAATTCCCATAAGAAGATCCCCTCCACCCAAATACAAGCGCATGGGGGCATTTTAAGGATTGACACGAAAATAAGTCATATGGTAGTCAAGCTAAATGTTTTCTTAAAATAAAATCTAAATATCGGACTATATATACTGTATGTATAAATAATATTAACATACAATCGAATACATAGTTTTAGCACTAAGAAAAGTATTGACAGAAGCACTATCTTTAATTGCCCTATACCACTATGACGTCAAATCAAAACAATCTATTGTTTAAACGCTAAGGATCATGGTCGCTAGAGGGGGACAAAACAGCAACAACACAAAGGATTTCCCAAATAAATGTATTTTACAGACGGTCTGAAAGCGATAAAAGTCACCAAACACAGTAAATATTGTGGGAAAAGTATCGATGAACATAATATCTGGAAACTAGCCAATTTGAAATCAAGCGAACCTCAGCAGAGCAGATTTAGTTCAAATTTCTATTGTTCTTCACGATTCTGTCCCCCTCATAAATAAGCCATTACGTCATAATGGTAGAGGGCAATTAGGGCAGCTATTACAATTATTGTTTCCAATGATATTGTCAAGAACGATTATGAATAAATGTAGAACTAGCTGAATACACTGAAAGCCCCCTTATTGTTATACACAACCATGTGTTCAAAACTTTGTTGTGTAATCTGCTAATAATAGTGAAAATGCATGTCAACTGCGGCTAACCTGATGATTTAAGGAGGGTTACTGTATGGCATGCTATTCTTATGTTCCCTTTATACTCTTCCTTGCAGGTTTGCAGATCTTCAGCCTGTCTAAGGCTTACCAGCTGCTTCAATCCCTTCCTGATCCAATAAAGACCCTTGGATGGTGTGTAGACTTTCTGGTCACTCTCATATGTTTTCAGCATCATCATAATTTCTTCAATGGAGGAATCTGAGCTGACTTTGTGCAATACGTCTGCATGTGATGAAATTTTCAGGTCTTGAGAGAGCTCATGCACAAATATGTCTATAGTACGAGCTCTGATCCTTGGAGATCTGTTCATAAACACAACAACGTTAATAAGCTGTTGTCCTTGATTTGGCATACGTTTATAGAGCAAAATGTTAAATCACTTACAAGTCACATAAAGCAGACACCAATACATGTATTATAGACTGGGGTCTGGGGTGAATGCAGGCTGAGCTTTCTTTGATCCAATGGGTCACCCCAATATTTGTTCCCCCCTATAAAGGGCCCTCTTTGGGAGGGGGGTTACTATCGAAACAGGTAGAGTGTGAACTGGGCTCGAGAAAAAAAAGACTTGTTCAACTTCTCATTCCTAAACTCACGTGTTCAAATTCCTGAGATAGCAAATGGCAGGTCTACATCTACATTAGGGGGGAGGAGCGGTCCTGCAAGGGGGATACCCATCACTGCAAGACATCAGGGGGGGGGGGGGGGGGGAATAAATAAAATACAGGGGACATCTAATATCAATAGATACATAATAAAATTGATAATACTAAAAGATTATAAATAGATAAATAAGTAAGTAAATACTTTTTCTGTTTCAAGGAAAGGACGCACGTACTGACAGGCCCTAGATGCAGGGACTGCGGAGATGGGAGGGGGGTGATCTCACTTTTTGTCACAGTAACAACTCTTACATGTGACAATGCTACAAGCTTTCCTCGCCAGTACGTGTGTACTTTTCTTGAAAATAACCCACTCTATCTCAGGAATTTGAACGTGTCAGTTCATGAATGCAAAGTTGAACGAGTGTTTTTTTCTCGAGTCCATTTCACACTCTACCTGTTTCGGTAGTAGTTCATAATACATATTTACCTCGATGAAGATACATAACTGTTTCACTTCTTTTTTTCCCACTTTTGTATGTAAGCGGATACTCATTTAGTAAAGAAGAGATATCTCCATCATCGTTTATGTTTACCACGGCCTTTCCTTTCGATTTTTTATAATACATCTTATCCACCTTCGCTCCTGGGTTAGTGGTTGCTCTCTTTACATAATCTTGCACACCCGACAACAAAGTTTCGTATGTCCACCGCTTGGGTAAGACAAATGGCGTACACTCGGCTCCACAAACGCGCCCATCCTTGGTCTTTAGATATAGAACAACTTCGCGCTGAAAAGTGAACATGTGAAGTTGAAGAAGTCTGAATCAGAACAAAGCAACTATAAAACAAAAGATAACCTAGATGTATCCTACTTTAATTAGCATTTTCAGATGGTGTGAAGTGAAGATCAGTAAATTAAACTAGTTTAGTAACTTACAATTTCGTTCTCTTTGTCCACAATCTGGGTTTCTTCAAAATCGGGCAATGTACAATGAATGTCTTCATAGTCTCGCGATTGAGAATCAGCATATGCGAAGTCCTCAAGGAACAGGTGGAACATTCTACTTCTGTTGTCGACGAGCATGAATCTCCGATCGAAAAGATAGGTAGTGGCGCCATGCGTTCATATATGCACGTGGAAATGTACTGTGATTGTCATGGAAACTGTTTGATTGACGTCCACCAAAAGTTAACTTTGTCGTCGAGACAAATGTAGCTTTGGGCGCGTGTTACTGAGAACGAGTGTAATTTGCTGCAACAGTGACTTGGACTTGTGAGATAGCATGTGTGCCTCTAGGGTTGCTTCATCAGCATACTGGTTTTTACACATGTTGCAAGGGTATTGTTTCAGACTACCAAGAATTTCTGGGGAAAGTTGTTTGTCCTGCGCACATTGAACAACGCTCATGCTGTCAAGGCAATTTGCACAACAGTATCTAAGTTCTTCTTTCTGTCTGCCACAAGCACAGTAACACTGAAGATTACAGTGGGGTGGAACGCGAGACTTAAAATGGGAACTGGGCATGGATTGATATTCTGCGAGGTAGAAACTGCGGATATAGTTTGCTCGCATTACCTGCCACCATTTCCCATTTTCAGCTGTTTTGGTTGACCTGTTGCTTAGTGCTACAGCGGTCGACAAAAGTCCACGAACACTTAGCTCTACAGTGACCCCCTTTCCCCCAATACAAAGTTGTTTTTCAAACTGCTGGCTCTGATCATTTGCTAAGGCTTCAACATTGGAGGTGGGGGTAGGGGTGTTCGCGATACTTTTGTCGACCGCTGTAGATCACCCTTTACCCCTGCATGCTTTGCTTCTTTAGCCTGTAAAGAGATGATTCCATACCCAGCTCTGTACTTCTTATAGAGCTTAAGTGCAATTGACGGAGAAAACCGGGCAGTCTCTAAAATGTGGGTTGTCGATTCACTTTATATTTACACCATTTAATCCTCATCGGTAAATATTACGAACCGTGAAGTATGACGAAAATCGGGCTTTTCGTTTCCGAGATGACCACCCCCCCTCAGGTTTTGGCCTCTGAAGGCCGTAAAATTGACTTGATTCTGGACCAAAATTGAGAGGCTTAAACATTTCCTTCGCGAAATAAATGAACTCTCCAATTGCTTCTACATATTTTTGATGGTCAAAATAAGATATTCATGGCGACAGATTTTCATTTGGAAAAAATCGGTCTTTTATGCAGGCCGTTAAATATCGTTGATCGTCCAGTAACGAGCAGTATGGCAAATGTTGGTCAACTTTAAATGCCCGTTTCTCAAAAGTGCGGCAGTTTATTGAAGACTTACTCCGCTTCGTAGTTGTACACGTGTTTCTTGTTAGATTTAAGCAAACTCATGATTGGTATCTTTAATTGCGGAAATGCAGCGTGTGTTTGAAGTTCGACTAAAATGTTTCTTTTCCACTAGCCGATTTCCCGCCAAAATTAGTAGTCTCGCCTCAAGTGAAGCCGTAAATGTCTCTGAGGCTATCGAGAAATAAGTCAGAAGATATTGTATCTCAGCTCTAGATTATTTTGTACATATAATCAGATTATTGGGTTCATAGGGCATCACTAATGAGGTGTTGACAACTTTTAGTGGAAGCCGAAACTGTACAATTTTGCCGCGAAATGTGATTGGTCCCGCTTGAGGAGTCACGCTAGGAAAAAATGGCAAAAATAATGTTAACAATAACGAAACAATGCAAACATTCAAGTTGTAAGTGCTTTATTTAATTAGTATATGGTAAAACTGCGAGGTTGGTTTTATTTTATATCAACTGTATCACGAAACTGACTTCAACCTTGTTTTCAACAGCTAGAGACATGGTGTTCTTTGAAATTCGTTTATTCGCGAATAGAATACAAATGCCAGTGCATTCAAATTCTTCTCATCAATAGATTGAAACCATTAATTACTTTTCATTCAATTGGCTTCGAAAACATGCGGTGATTTCTCAATCTTAATTTGCATAAATTATTAGTGTGTCGCATCAGTTTGTCGCCCGGTCTGTTGCAATACCAATTCCTGTTCATAGTCATTTTGAACCCATCATGAGTGCGTCTATGAATTGTTCGTTTGGTTCAGAAAATGCAATATGTGGTTCGTTTGGTGGCAATTCTATAATTGTTCCGGCATTGTTAAACTGTGACGAAGACATGACTATTAGTCTGGGTATAAGTTGGAACCCAGGGTTGGAAACGAGGTCACCGCACGCGCAGCACATTGCAATCGACAGTTACAGAAAAAGAATTGATTCTCAATCGTGCTGGACATGGAGTCCTTGAAGAGAGTGATATTCGAGCAATGACAAGTGACTGGCCAGGTCGTAAGAGGAATACCCGGGGGGGGGGGGGGGGGGGGAATCCCGGAAATTTAGGTTAGGGGTTTGCCCCCGGGATGTCGAAACCCTGACCCTATTTAAGGATGAAGAATTGGAAAATTCGTACCCTTTCCAAGGATTTGTCACTGAAATATAGACCCAATTTAAGGAAAAAGTTATAATAGTATTACTTTGGAAATCGCTAATATCAGGTCCCTGCCGAAAACCCGTTCTTTCACTGTATCTAAACCCTCTATAAGACGGACACCTCTCTAAGACGGACAACGGACACTTTTTAAATTAATTTTGGTTAAAAATAGATCGAAAAACTCCCTGTAAGACGGACACTAGCCAGATGTTTGATACTAAAGGCAATGACAGAAAACAAACAGATCACGTATAGCGTGTCATACAGTAAATGTAAACTACTTTTAATAGAATTGCACGCAAAATGTTCTTGTCCCATTAACTGCTTGAGTAAAAAATTGTTTGTCAGCTTTGACTTATACCTCTATGTGCGTTTTAGTTAATGGTGTCAAATTGCATAACTCTCCATAAGACGGACACCTCTCTAAGACGGACAGTTGGTGGTGGTCCGGAGGGTGTCCGTCTTAGAGAGAGTTCACTGTAACTCTACAGTGTGCCAGCTGTTCTTACATTTTTCATTGGTCAATAGGCATGATTGTAATAAGATACACTGGGCATTAGATTGGGTTCCCTGTGGTTACAAAGTTATCCTGGGTACGAGGCTATTATTTTTCCTCTCAGTGTTACGCTCTCGCGTTCTCTTAGAGAACAGGGCCCGGTTGTTTGAAGGGTGGTTAGTCTAAATCCTGGGTTAAAATCAATGGTTTTCTAAGGATTTAGTCGTGGATTAGCGCTAGTCGCCTTTCGAACACCGGGCTCAGAGAGATAAAAATAATAACCTGTGGTAGCCAGAAAAAAATAAAAAATAAAAAGTTTTATTTTATTATTTCATACACGGCAAGAGACAACAATACTAAGAGCGAATTGCGCGGAATGATGTTTGGGATATGCTCGTGGCGCTAAATCTATTTTTAGTAACCGGAAGGTGAACACACTTGAGGATTCTGTTGTGTTTGTGAATGACATTGTAGTCGTGCGCGCGCTAGTACTGACGCCACTCACGCCATCGATCGAGCGCGCGCTGCAAAAACCGTGTTGCTAAAAATAGATTTAGCGCCACGAGCATCGACCACACATCAGTACGAGATTCGCTCTCTTAGTATTATGGTCTTTTGACATGGTTATAAGCTATCTAATACCCCGTTCACACCAAGGCCTAAATATGTTTTAAAGTGGCTTAACTAAACAGGTTTATAAAGGGGGGGGGGGGGGGGGGGAGGTTTAGGATAGGGGTGTGTTCCCGGGAAGTCGAAACCCTGACCCTATATAAGGATGAAGAATTGGAAAATTCATACCCTTTCCAAGGATTTGTCACTGAAACATAGACCCAATTTAAGGAAAAAGTTAATAGTATTCCTTTGGAAATCGCTAATATCAGAAGTGCATACGCTGGCTGTTACGCTAAGCGGATATTTTAGTCAAAATAAAAAAAGTGTAGTACCTTATTCGGGGGCACACACCTATATGGCATATATATATAGGATAACCCCCCTCCCCCCGGGCGGCACGCAACCTTTGGCACAAAACTCAAAACTGCTGGTAGATTTCCGTAAATTGTCCTTTATGTTACACAGGAAATAAAATAGAGTCGAAGCTCTCCTTGCGACCACTCTCGTAAGGGACCAGGTCTAGTTACGACCACATTTACGAAACACCGTTTGTATTGACACAAGTCTGTCGTTAAAAGCTGTCGTAAGCGACTGCGACCACTTTTGGTAATTACCAACTACGTGGTTCCTTTGTTTTTAAGCTCTCGTAAGCGACCACTCAGAATGTGATTCGCATTAGTCAACACTCAATAACTATAAGTCTTAGACTCAAAATACTGTTGTGTGAAACGTTGTTTGCAAGTGCGCATTATGGGCAGGTATCGTGCTTACGTATTCACGAACTAAAAGCTGTCATAAACGACCAGCCACTATTGTTTCAGCGCGTAGTCGCTTATGAGAGCCCATTCTCGTAAGCGACCAGCTCTAGTTACGACCACTTTTTCGAATCGAGGTAGTCGCTTACGAGAGCTTCGACTGTAATCTCCCGTAAGCGGATAGTAAACGATATCACGAACACAATCACCTTAGGTTTAATTGTACGTTATCTAGATATATAACAGTTTTAAAAGTTGAAAAACACAGCTAACTCTAACGGTAATCCTTTTCATTTACATTTTGATGTGTTTGATTTTTTATCTGTCGTCACCTTCTATTTTATCTGTCATTACCTTTTTCAAAACAAAGCAATACTGTGTGTATTATTCTTGGTGGGTGTTTAATGGGGGTAAAATCAATAGAAGGTCTCGGTTAACACAAGGTTACATTGAAGATTTCGATATGTATTCTATCCGCGAATAAACGAATTTCAAAGAACACCAGTCAAGTTTTCGTGATACAGTTGAGATAAAATAAAACCAACCTCGCAGTTTCACCATATACTAATTAAATAAAGCACTTACAACTTGAATGTTTACATTGTTTCGTTATTGTTAATATTATTTTTGCCATTTTTTCCTAGCGTGACTCATCAAGCGGGACCGATCACATTTCGCGGCAAAATTGTACAGTCTCGGCTTCCACTAAAAGTTGTCAACACCTCATTAGTGATGCCCTATGAACCCAATAATCTGATTATATGTACAAAATAATTTAGAGCTGAGATACAATATCTTCTGACTTATTTCTCGATAGCCTCAGCGACATTTACGGCTTCACTTGTGGCGAGACTACTAATTTTGGCGGGAAAAATCGGCTAGTGAAAAAGAAACATTTTAGTCGAACTTCAAACACACGCTGCGTTTCCGCAATTAAAGATACCAATCATGAGTTTGCTTAAATCTAACACGAAATACGTGTACAACTACGAAACGGAGTAAGTCTTCAATAAACTGCCGCACTTTTGAGAAACGGGCATTTAAAGTTGACCAAAATTTGCCATACTGCTCGTTACTGGTCGATCAACGATATTTAACGGCCTGCATAAAAGACCGGATTTTTCCAAATGAAAATCTGTCGCCGTGAATATCTTATTTCGACAATCAAAAATATGTAGAAGCAATTGGAGAGTTCATTTATGTTTAAGCCTCTCAATTTTGGTCCAGAATCAAGTCAATTTTACGGCCTTCAGAGGCCAAAAACTGAGGGGGGTGGTCATCTCGGAAACGAAAAGCCCGATTTTCGTCATACTTCACGGTTCGTAATATTTACCGATGAGGATTAAATGATGTCAATATAAAGTGAATCGGACAACCCACATTTTAGAGACTGCCCGGTTTTCTCCATCAATTGCACTTAAGTGCATGGTAAGGGATTGCGTATGCAATTGCCCAAACAGTTACATTGATATAACTTGGGAAAAACAAACAATACAGATTGAAATAGAGCTGACAGTATTCCCCGAGCTCCAACAAATCAGCTTTGTTTGTAGTGACTTTGTTAAGCAAAGTACAAGTGTGCCTTAGGTACAAAACAATCCTTCCCAAAGCTAATGTTCGTAGATATTGAGCGGGTGACTCATCCGCAGACTCCAAAGTATCAACTAAACGGTACCCATATCGTGCTAAGGAAATGGCTTGAACACCAATTAGTCATGACGGCAGTTGATTATACCTTTTTTTTTTCATCGGCATAGTGCTCTTTTATGAAAGGTACCAAATACCCTAGACCACAGCCAGGTCTACCAGTGTCTGGTGCTTTAGCTTGATGCTTGTTACTGGGATTCCCCATGTGACTGACTAACCTAATAATGAAAGGAAATAGACGACAAATGCGTATTCAGACGTTTCGCCGGTGAAGGCTTCATCAGTGGTACATTTAAACTGAAAATCACGATCTTAAATAACTTACAATTGAATTCTGAAATACCCAAATTAGGTTGATCAAACAATGCTTTATAATTACAATACTGTAAATAGATGTGGTGTCCTGAGAATAGTAATAATTAATAGTTTGAATACCTTCAATTCATATATTACCAGGCATGGCATCTAATAACTGTTCTTGATAATAATAATGATGATAACAATGATTAATTTCATATTATAGTGATTTCACTTAGCCCATGAAACACTTAGCCCATGAAATACTAGACAAATACATACTGATATACTTTATTGTCATTATTGTCTTAGTTTCTTTTGTCTATTTTACTATTACACTATTAACTATTAGGTTTTGTTTCATAGGCTAAGTAAAGCCACCCTGAATGATAATGATACAAAAAAGGGAACAAAAGGATAAAACCCTTTTGTGCATGGCAGAGAACATCATCAAATAAACTTAGTTCACCTTCTATTAGCCTTCTATCCACAATGTCTGAGCTAAAAGCTCTTCCTCCAGCACCTATCTCTGATGTACTTAGCAATCCAGTGTGCTTAAGACAAGAATCGACTAACAAGCCCAGATTTGTTTAACGAGCGTTCCTCCTAAATGCCACCAAGGTCTTGAACGTCAGAATTTGGCTTACTCTTTTCCTGTTCTTGAGCAGGGGGGTCAGCAACAGGGGGGACAGGTGTTGCAGTACGTGGAGATGAATGAGTGTCTAAAAGTTCATTATCTGGAGAGGTACAATTACCTACTGGGACACCCAGAATTTCAATGAAATCATCAAATGTTCCTCTTTGACTGGATTCTGTATATATTATATGCAGTAGATGTTGCCAGGCATTAATCTCACAGTGCATCGGTTCAGACCTTTGACATTCGGCAAATATTCCAATACGGGCTGGACCAAGTTGTCGGATGCCATTTTGAGCCATGTACTTCAAAAGCTTGTTGCTCTTGGTCTTTTCCCCTAATGTGGCTGGAAGGGAACCTTTGAACTCTTGAACCAATTTAACATGTTGTTCTCTAACTTCATTGGTATAAGGCTTCCAGGTGTCTTGGTCACTGGATCCGATAGATCCACCCATTGTTGTAATGTTTGTTTTATTTACATTTGCATAAGGTGAGGGATGGGTTGCTGCCTGGTTGACCTCATTATTAGCCCAGCTTTGCCAGGCCATATCAGCACTTGGCTGGAACTCCACACTACACTGCTTACCAGCTACTGTAATAATATTCCCCATTAGTATTTCCATTTCATATGTGTGCTGTGCCCACAGGTTTTCATGCTTCTCGCCAAGGCTTACACAATGAAGCAGATACTGAAAATGTCTGCTTCTTATCCATTCTCCTAGATTCCACATTGTCATACAGGTCAATTACCATAAACACCAGCCCAGTAACTGTCCTTGCTACAGCAGGTGCATTTGGTATCTGATTTGCATGGCCAATGTTCAATTCCTTGATATATATAGGCAGAATACAAGTAGTGATTGGAACGCCAACAACCTTGCCACTAGCGAGTAGGATCTTTAGATACCAGACGCAGATGTCATAAAGGATAATTAGTTGAGGATAAATGGTGTAGACATCAGGCGAACTACTTGCTGGTCCAAGAACTTTAAGTCTTAAGACATCGCTTGATGTCTATATATATATATATTATACAGATTTAAGAGGATATTGACATTGTAGAACAATAATTGCAAAATACACATTGATGCTATCAAAAACAATAAGCCAAGTCAGAGTTTAAGGGGCGCGCGGGGCCTGGTAACGATTCGGGATAAAATGTGTCTGAAGTGAATTTTTTCTCCCATGTGTCTTGTATTTTTGCCGAGTTTTCTAGGAGCATTTTGCACTACTTTTTCTGTGTTAATAAAGTATTTTTTCTGTTTACTAGTCACATACAACTACAAGGTATCTCTAACAGCGTTCATTTGAATACGATAATCAACTGAAAAACGTATATTTCTGAATCGCCCACAAGCTTACCAATCTATGTACTGGCTTCCTGTGTCAACTGAACGATCGTCAGTTTCACAACGTTTGGATTTCGCTTAAATAATTTCTTTGCTTCGATTCTTTGCAATTTATTGAGAAAATAATAAAGATTATGAGTTGTTTATCACTTTGTGCTATCAATTGTCTCAAAAAAATATCAAAAAATTGTATTTTGGGGCTTCTAGATATGCCGTAGTTCTCACGGCCTCACTACGTCCCGACTACGTGTAAACGAAGAGTATTTTTATCGTAAAATCGAATTTGATGAACAAAACACACACGAGGTTGATATAAGAAGACCTTTATGCATACCTTGGAGTATCATATTCTAAGAGATGAAAATTGCTCCCGATGTCCATTCTCCTTTGTGCATTGACGACCTTTACGGCATTGAAGACTTAGCCCATGATTAATACGATTTTCCTATTGCATTTAGACCAAGGTAAAATGTTGGCTTGATATGTACGCAAATCGTCTGATATTTCTTCAGGCAAAATTATACAGAAATCGAACATTATTCTCGTTTACATTCTCCCCACACAGATGGTCTAAGTCCCTACTGAAGATATACTATTACTTTACCCTCCCGACCCATCAATTACAGTTTTTGTTCATTCTAGACTAGGCGGGAAATCATTATTTGCGCAAGACTGGGTCTCACTAATGGCGCCATTTGAAAGAAGCGCGAAGGCAACAAACCTAAAACTAGAACATACATAATCTATGAAAGTTGTTTCCATATTTTGATGTATTTTTGCGAGTTTAAACAATGTCAGACTCGTGTAATTAATTGTTAAATTGGTGGGATGTCTCATTGCAAGTCATCTGGAACTGACAACAAAGAAGATATCACGTGACCAAAACATAGCAACGGGAGGAAACGGCATAGCAACAGACCCACGTGATTGAATTGCCCATATCTCTCGCTCAATATGCCTAAGTTTTGTATTCAAGTACGCTGTAATTTATTTCACTCTTAAACCTGTTTTCTTAAAACGATATTTTTTTACTTAAAACACTGTCCCTGGAGCATCACACTAATTCTTGTTTTAAGACTCTGCAAATTAAAGGACGTTCGCGGGCAAAAATCTATCCATGTTTTGTTCCTGAAACTTCGTATGGTGAAATAAGATCATTATAGAAGCTAAATGAGCAAATAAAAAATGGGGGTCACCGACTTCGCTATGGAGCCAGATTGCTTCAAAGTATATCCTTTTTCTGATCGAAAATTACGTGCGTTAAATCCACGGAAAGTCGAGAATGACAGGTATTTTTTTGTAGAAAAACTAAACGGATTGCTAAAATTTTCCTCAAATGGCTATCTAAGAGTTTATAGAATAACATTATGTACAAAGATTTGTGAATATATAGAAACAACCTGTAGTTTTTGGCTCATATTTACATTCACCACGTAGCCATTGACGATTCTTTTGCGTGAAAGTAGGTTGAAGTTTTCATCTAATTCGTGCTTTTATCAAAATCTATCCATGTTTTTTTCTCTAAAATTGGTACATGATTCTTTGTAAAATCACAAAATAAAAAATGTGGGTCACCGGTATTGTTCTCGAGATATTAGCCGATGAAAATCGTCTACGTAACATGCGTGACTGGCTGCCATATTGGACGCGAGGAAAGAGGACTGGACCGAGATGATTCGAACCTTGATTTTATGCGCAAAAAAGATGCGCGTGAACAATGCGCGCGAACGTCCTTAAGACAAATTCTGAATTCAAGTAAAATTTGTCTAAATTCAAGACAAGCATTTTAATGCATTTTAAAAATTCAGTCAGTCTTGGCTTAAATCAAGCTCAGGATCTTTATTCCAGTAGTGGTTTGTTTTATTTCAAATGACTGCACTTATATTCAGTCAGTCTGGGCTTAAATCAAGCTAAGGATCTTTATTCTAGTAGTGCTGTCTTATTTCAAATGACTGCACTTATATTCAGTCAGTCTTGGCTTATATCAAGCAATAACAACTTTTAAGTTAAAAGGTTTTTATTTCAGATTAATCCATGCAATATGCTATATATCTTTCATAATGGACCCTTTCCTATTACGTCTTCTTTAGCTATGTTGTTCCGAATTGGTAATTGCCTTTACATCAAATTTCTTCTGTGTCATGGTAGCAAGTCAGATGGCAACTGTAAATTGAAATACAGTCTATATTAGAATCTCAAATAGATATTGTGGGTAAATCAATGAGGTACCTGTAGAGAGAAGCAAACATGGTAAAAATTGGTTTGAGTGAGTGAGACTGAGGAAATAGACCTCTTTACTTTGCCTCGATGTTTTCCAATTTCAGACCTCTTGGGAATAACATTCTTTGTTTAAAGTATTTCCACATCTTATACACATATTGAGGCAGTAAAGTCAGGTCCAGTTGTACAGTTGAATGTTTGCCTCATATGATAGTCCCCGGATTGTCACATTCTAAACAACTAGAACAGTCCAATAAACTGACTCTGGGTTTATGAACTGTTATGAACAAGTTACAGAGTTGTTCATAATCAAAACATATTTTTATGCTTCAGAGAATAAAGATTAGATTTTCGTACTGAACAAGACACAGTACACAACACGCTAATTTGTATATTTGAATGGTTTCATATCTAACTTCGATCTTACCTCGTGAAGTCGGCATAATCTCTTCAATTTCACACCACAAATATCCCATCCCATAGTTCCATGGCCTTCTTGAGGGATTTAGCTGAAGAAAAGACTGATATTTCACCAATATTCCACAGTACCTACTACTAAACTCGCGAACCAACGGTAAAATGGCCGCCTTCGCACCTCGAGCCAAGAAATTCAAAACAGCCAATCTCAGCGAAGCTTCACAGGCACATTTTCCAAATATGGTGTGTCTACTAGTTTTACTCGGCCAAGCAAGCGAAAACACGAGTCTCGATTTTGTGGAGTTTGTTGTCGATTTCTTCATCAATATAATTATGGATTTAGATCATCGTTCTGAAATATTTTTGTGCACCAGATTACCGATAATGCTCTTCAGAAATATGTAAAGACATTGGGGAATATAGTTCAGATAGATTTATTTCCTTGGGGTCGTGAATTATTACATGTAAGGGATGATTCGTTTCTTGCTGCTCATTTAATGTACTTAACTTGATTTGGTTATACCTTATAGTTATAGTCATTCTATCCGTGTTCTGTGTTCATTTTTGTAGCTACTGCCTTCTGGGAAGGCGTAGCTACTATGCCATCGAGTGTGTAAGTCCGTAAGTGAGTAAGTAAGTGTCCAAATTTTCGGGTTGACTCGGATTCGTTCGGAAAATCCGATTGAAGTGAGTCGAATTACTCGAACGAGAGCGAAGACGAGTGAAGACTAGAAAACCTTTTCACGATGATACCAGATGTATTTTTGTTCTATTCTCGTCTCGACCGGCGTTTGGTTCGACTACATGTACATTTTGTTGATTTGGTCAACTCGTGTCAATAAGCGACTTCTTATCGATTGCAACGTACAAGCTACGTTCTTCCATGTGCTCGATGTGTGATGTTTACGTCAGTTACGAGTGAGGTAAAGTAAGACTCTAGTCTCTATTTACAATGACTTTGTGCTTTTCTGCATCAGTAATCAAGCACAGCTTTCAGCTGATGTGTCTAGTGTTTTCTCGTAAATAATTGTTCAGGTTTTTTGACAGTCTTTATATAATTTCCACCAGGCAAACACCGAACCAAGGTGGTTGTTCATTTAACGATTACGTACTTGTTTAGCACAGTATTAAAACAGACATTAATTGCTATTACAATTAGTTACAGTTCTATTATATATGTTCTCTCAAATAAATGATTGTTACGATTACCAAATGTTCTTGTTGATTAAATTTTAAATAACAGTTATTTTCGTAGTTATTCTGTCGTGTAGACCAAGGGAGCTGTGCAGACTGTTGTTTGTTGTCGATTTCCGTTCATATCGTTTACTGAATTACTTGTGTAAAACTTGTGAGCACTTGAAATCTCACTCTTAGCTTTGATTCAAACGTTTGTTTTTATTTTTGTCATTATGGCTCGTTATATATTTATAGCTTTACTTTGTTCTTTTGGATATACAAAGAGCCACTTTGGTGGAAATGCAATCATTAACCATTTATTATTAAGTTATATTTATTATCATTTTTGTTACACCACCACAACATTTTGTTTTCACATTATATTTCTTTTCTCCATAATTTCTTTCCTTATTTCTCTCTTTTATCTATTTTTTCTCTTGATCATTTCTTAACTCATTGTCTATTCATTTTATTACTGGCTTCACAGCAGTAGCTACATGCAGTCCTAGACTGCCTATTTTTGTTTTGTGCCGATGTGGCACGATGTTGGTATTTATTGGATTACAGTTTGTTAAGATTATTATTATTTTCAGCTTTGAGCTACTGAAAACAAGATCAATTCTAAAAACAAGACTGACTGAATACTGAAATTAAGACTGCTATTCTAGAATAGTCTTATTCTTAGAGTGCTGTCTTAAGAACAGTTCTCATTTTCAGCTTTGAGCTACTGAAAATGAGATTAATTCCCAAATACTAGAAATTAATACCCTAAAACAAGACTAACTGAACACTGAAAATTAGACTGTTTTTCTTCAAGTAAGAACTCTCAAAAATACAGGTTTAAGAGTGTTTCTTTAGCTGTAGTCACTCTTATAAGGGTGCTTTTTACTGAAAACGGATGTAGAACAGACGACTACTGGAAAATCATCCTACAACAGTCAATGAAAATCTCAAGGAGACATGGCAAACATAACAATGAATGCTACTATGATTTATGAAAGATGTTTAGTTGGTGAAGTGAGAAATTCCAAAATTATTTCTCACACCTACACTTTATAAGCGTCATAAATTAAGACTAACCTCAAGTTTTCTGTATTTTTACATCGAGTTGTAGTCTTGAACGACAATACATGCAAATCTTACGTTTCCTGGTTTCCATTTGTTGTTTTGTGTACAGCAACAGAGCGCGGAAAAGGGCATTCCATTCGATTTGAATACCTCCTGCACATTCAGTCTAACTTTCCTTAGGTTGTAAGTTACTTTTCATTTTGGTTTTTCAGCTTCCTTTACATTGGCTTATTCAAATGGCATCAACTTGTTGACATGACATCGATGACTTGAAATTCGAGACGAGAGTCAGAGTTTCGTGATGCTCACATACGAATTGTTCCCAAAGCCAATTAAACAATCGGAGAACGATTACTACTTCCATAGAAAAATCGGAGTTTCAAAGATTTTAACCAATCAGATCGCTGGATTTTAATAACTTAATCCCTTTACGATTTCTTTGCATAGTACATTCCTAAAGTTCCATAGCTATTCGTGCTTTCGTTCTTACGCGGATCGCTACTATTAAACAAATTGAAACAGGTTTTATCCAGGATTGTCTGTGGAAGGTTTAAAAAACTTCATATATTGGGCAATAATTACGAAGAGTCATTGGTTGAATCATTGGATTATTATTTTGCCTTCTCAGTCTGTTGGTCTTTCCCAGTTCCAATGAAACATGTCTGTAAAAGATCATCCCAACGTCCCTCACTCGCTTTCCAACTGCAGCGCATTCTTTCTCTTTAATCAGATTGATAGTAGTTGAGACTTCTGAGACTGTCATTGCTGGTACGTTAGCTGTGTGGAACAGTTGAACGGGTGTGAACTGTGCACAAACTGAAGTACATCGTGACTAGCTCTTGTCGCTTTCCATGGTCGAAACGTCATAAGCATGTGACGTCATCATAAACAACCAATCGGGACCAATACAAAGGATAAACCAAGAAAGATACAAAAGATAAATACTAGCGTCGTCCCCAGGCTTCTCGGTTACGCGAGGTTAGTTGATGCGAACCTGAGCGAGAAGCCTTGGGACGAACCCAGACCCCACTGATCATTGGGGAAAATCATGTTTTTTCCCATGCTTTTGGTATTGGTATGTGAATGACTTAAATCCACGGGGTGCTTATTTGGATTAGTTAACATATATCAATATATCAATTCATTCATTCATATTAAAATACAAGATGAACTATGATAAATCTATATGAAAATACTATATATAATATGCTACTTAAAAGTAGCATATTATATATAGTATTTTCATATAGATTTATCATAGTTCATCTTGTATTTTTACACGTTCGTATTTTGAACGAGCTTTTGCTCTTTGACGTTAATGTGGATAAATAAACGATTGATTGATTAATTGATTTCAAATTTTGTTTGGAGAGAAAACATAACGCGATGATGGAGTAGATGGACTTTCTGGAGATGGACTTGTTATCTGCCAAGCATCTGTAACTTGGAACTGTTTTCTTCTATTCGAATGATCTGAATTGCCAATGGTCTGAATGCAGTGAATAGCTTAAAAATGACAAGTGATAAACACAAGGGGGAAGGGAGGCTAGGGGGTTGCTTATTTGCAAATTTTCGGCAAGATGGGGGACGCTTATTCGAGGGGAGCCGCCTATTCGAGGGAGGGCTTATTCGAAGATTTACAGTGAGACAAAACTGCTAATATTCCGTACCAATGTTAGAGCTCACTGGTTGAAAATCCAGGCTAAATATTTTGTAGTGGTGCTTGTCATTTGTGTTTCTTGTTGATATGTTCCTCTTCAACACCATTTTCATTGAAAGAAGTAGAATAAGAATACTATTATCTCAACTTCAGTATTCTATGTCGCTTCAGCAATGCCATGTGTTTGAATGCTCGAATTGAACTTAGGATCTGAGCCAACTTTTGCCAGACAATCACTCAAGACCATATCGCTTTTCGGTTGTTACTTTCGCCCATCTTTCCCAAGAAGAAACCTATCAAAGTTGTGTTTCTTTACCATGAATTGACATCTCTGCGATTTTGAAAATTTTGAAAATTTTACGAACCCATGCGAAAGCTTTGCGAAGACCCGAGGAAAATCGACCAATCAGTGGCATAGTTATTTTATAAATCGGAATCTATTTATAGCATCGAAGAACAATCTCTCGGTCCACTGGGATTTATTGTTGTTGATGCTGTTTTCCCAGAAAACATTTCCCAGGAGCGAAACGTTTTTTTTTCTAGGATGCTCTACATTTTTCCTTCCAAATAACTGAATGTTTTGGAATACTTCCCAGGAAGAAAACGATAATTATATGACCCAGTACATTTTATTTTCATTTCATTGTAAGTAACTTAATGATTTGGATATATTTTTCTAAAATATAGCAATTCCCAGCAACAAAAAATATTTCCTCGCTTCATAAAAATCATATTTTTATGGGATAACGGTAAGCAATTATTGGACAAGGTTAAGCAAAATATTGTGATTTGTTAGTGGTGAGCTAACAGTTATTTGCCGATGCCATCCACATCGTAGTCGCATATAGTTGCTTGTCTAGAGCTCAGCGAAATCTTGAGATTGATTTCAATGATCTTTGTTTATCGTTGCCAAGTAACCTCGATCGAGCTGAAATGGTGACACATTCTAAATGTCCATTTTTGATCGATCTAGGATAAGTCTATCAATTCCGGCATTTCATTAAAATAACTGTGAAAAGATTGTCAAAACTAGATACCTTTTAACACTGTGTACATTAGTTGTAGGACATCATGCAAACAGTAAACAAAATTGAATACAGTATACCATACAATTTTAAAAGCTCTATTAAGAGGCTGTCTCTGTAAAAGCGGTCCACGCGATTCGCGTCGATAAATAAAATCGCCTGATTTTCTGTGTGGTAAAAGTACTTCATACCAAGGTAACAAAACCACAATATTTTTGTTGTTAGATTTAAATTCGTTCCGTACGGGCAAAAAACGTCATTGGCCCATAATCGCTCGTTCGCGACCAAAATCCGTCCTGATTTTTACGTGTATTTAAGCAACCGTCGCAAAGCCAAATTGTTTCTTATGGACATGATTTTTACAGAGCGACCTAGATAAACTGCTAATTTACCCTATGCAGCAGTTTGAAACATTTTAACGAAAAACTCTTTGCACGCCAAGGCGCTATTTAACCCTATCTAAAGACTCCCGCGGTCAAACATGAAAAATGATCATTTTTGAATCTACTTTTCTCCATTGGCAGATAAAATAAATTGATGTGAATGACATTGATGTACAATTTGAACCTTGCCAAATAAGATTTTAGAAGCAAACTTTGTCTATATTAACATTTCAGAGAACGCTAAGCAAGCATTCATCTGGATATTTTGACTACTCGCTTCCAAAAAGCGTTCGAATGTCAATAAATTAAAGTCTTAAAATATTACCTGACAAAGGGCAAAATCTAATCACTTACTGGGAATAGAATGATGTACAAATCCATGGCCAAAGAATTCCAAAAAAAACTAGAGATCAATTCGTTATAGATGATTTCTCGTCCATACAATGCAATGAGAATCGAACTGAATTAATCAGTAAACAGTGAAATTGACAAGTCTGCCAATGCACGTGCACTTAGTTAATACATCTAATTCTCACACCGTATATACTCAACTGAAGTCAGTAGTCAGGTTTTTTAGTGTGTGGTTTTCTTAACTATTGCGATGTCAGATCTGCAGTGTTTTTTGAAGGGGATTCTAAGTGACTCAGACTCTTGCAGTGAGTTTCGCGGTGAAACCATTTCGGTGCCTCTACTTGAATGTCTGGATGACATACTCGTCCATTTGCGATCAATTCATCTTTCTCGCGAAAAAAACTGAAGGAATGGCAGTTCATAACAGCAAGAGCAGGGTTATTTAATCGAAGTCATGTATGTGTGCCCTAAACATCGACGCATGTTGGGAAAACATTGGAAGCCATCAAAGACCGCATGCCCGCATTCGGCTCAGAAGCACAGTGAGAACAAGAAACGCGTGTCTGCTAAAAAGGCCATAAAAGGAAGGACAAGAGCCTCACCACAGATGTCAAGAGAGATCCAGATGATATATGAGATGCTTGCACCAGTTGGATCGCGTATGTAACATTTGTATACTCACTGTATTCGTGAATATACATTTGCATATGATTGCTAATTAGCATGTCAGTCCTCTGAGAAAGATTCAACGTTACTCAATATTATTATGATAAACTCTGTGTCTTGAAAGAAAGACTAGTTAACTCCAATTTTATATTAACATTCCCGCGTTAAACCAATTTATACAAACAAATCACATTTCAAATGTCGAAATAATACAATGAATGGACTTAGGCACCCTGCACTTCAAGTCACGTGATCTCGAAAAGGGAGAGGCCGGGATTTATTTTTGAATCACCCTGATATAACGCTGGAATTGCGGTAAATAAATAGTTTGAACAATGAATTGCAGCCACTTTATCAGCATGAGTCCTCATTTTGTTTGTTAATTTCTTTCAGCCATATGCGAAACATGTAGGAGCAATCACAAAACAAAAGTGGACACTGAGTTACCATGGCTCAAAGATGACTGCAATGGACCACAGAAACAACATTCACCGTAAGATTTTTTAACAGGTTGGATTTTGGTTACACTGTATCTAGGTGGAAGTACAGTCAGAAAAAGTGACTAAAAATGAGAAACACACAGAAACGTATAAATGTAACAAAGCATACTAGACAATGAAATATCCAAAGTTTGACATATCTCATCGGGTTGTAGTATGCTGGGCGTGGTACAGGACATGGGTGCAGCTTGAACACTGATTTGTTTAAGTCTGACTTTGGTATGTTTTCTTTATCGCAGGACAGTCGTTGTCTCTCCTGAACCATCAAAGGGGAAAGCAATGGATCCCTTATGGACTCCTGGACATTTTCGTGAACAGTTTAACGATTCCTCAGATAACGAGTCGGAAGGTGCGGTGATACTGCTGCTATTACAACCTTTAACAGTGCTATGGAAATGCTATCAAAGGTAGCTCCTGGTCACAATGTAGAACCATTGACCTTTCAACTTAAAGGGGAGTGGAACAGTGCTTCACTTTTAGACCAAGAACACTGTATCAACCGAGCGAAGGAAGCGTGCAACTTAGTCTGTCATGCCATAGCACCCGATGAAGGCGAGAAACTGTTTCAGAATTTACAAAACACGCACGCGAATGCAATTGAAGAAACCGATCTTCCTGGAAATCTTGTTGCAATGATCGCTGCATATAAGAAGTCACTCCCACATCGAATTTAAAATCTCAGATTTTGAGTATTTACGCTTATGAATACACAAGTGAAAAACTGAAGAGGTTTCACGAGCCATTTGAGAAATTAAGCGATCGGAAGATCTTCCGATCATGCTAGAGCTAGAGAGCATGCTAGAACTGTTGGTCCCGGCTTACCTGTGGAAAAGAAACCATCTCATAGAATAAGAATTGATATGACTAAGTTGGATCACTTTCTAACGTTTGTGAACCGTCCGTATTTCTACCAGGACGTAGCATACGGCAACCGCACACTTAAACTAGACAATGGTGAGCGTCTAAGTATGCCTAACATCATTCGTACAGTCACAAGGTCCACGATGATAACTCAGTATCTACAATACTGCAAAGAAGATGGGTTTGAGCCTCTCAGTCGTGCTACATTGTATCGAGTTTTAGAAGTGAGGGAAGCATCACAACGAAAGTCATTGCAGGGCTTAGACAACACGGCAGCTGATGGAACTGAAGGTTTCCACCGACTAATAACTATTGTCGATGAGTTGGAGTCTAACTTTGGGGCTGATAAGATTTGGTGTAATGACATGCGTAGACGATTAAAGGCTGGAAGAAGATACTTCAAGACAACATACCGTGTGCATTGCCGTGATGAATCGGATTTATGTCCTGATCATTGTAGGAAGTACGCTTTAAGCGACCCTTCTGATTCTGACTTTCAAGAGTTCTGCACAAACGACCATTTCACAAGATGTAACGACTGTGAAGATCTAAAAGAATGTATTCAATCTATTGAAAATATGATCTTAAAGCTCGCTAAAAACATGTACAATTCTGAGCAATGTGATGATTTTATTTATGATTTCAGTCAAGCAAAGGTCTTCATCTTCACATGGAAAGCTCACGTACTCCGTTCTGAGAATCAAGAGGAGGCCAAACAAACTGCTGTTGCCTCGTTAAAAGATGATTCCATCATGATTGTCATGGATTGGGCGATGAAATTTGTGCAGATGCGACATAGAGAAAAGCAAAGCGAATGGTTTGCTAAACGAGGTATAAATTGGCATGTCAGTAGCGTGTTGTCCAAGTAATTCAAATGGTCAAGTTGAAGTGTCTTACTACGCGCATCTCGTCAATAGCTGCAGCCAGGATTGGTTCGCAGTCACTTCCATCGTGGAACAGCTACTTACGATGATTCATTCTGAAAAGCCACACATTTCTACAGTATTTTTGAGATCTGACGAAGCTGGCTGTTACCATAATAGTCAACTTTTGGCAGCTCTGCGAGACGTGGGAGAACGAGTAGGGATTTCAATCGCAAGGTACGATTATTCTGAGCCCCAATTTGGCAAAGATATCTGCGATAGGATTCTGTGCCCAATGAAAGGTGCTATCCGCAGATACTGCAATGAAGGGCATGATATACTCTCTGCCCAAGATATGCATACTGCGCTGAAAGAAAGAAATGTGAAAGGCAGTACAGCCGCAGTTTGCGAAATTAGACCAACCGAAATGGATCTAGAGATAACAAAGTTGCAGGGGATGAGTGCTTTTCACAACTTCGTGTATGAGAAGAACGATCTAAGAGTGTGGAAGGCCTTTGGTGTTGGACCCGGGAAAGTTGTGCCATGGAAAAGTATCTACCACCGCAACCAAAGTGAAACACGTCTCGAAATTTGCGAAAACTACGGATTTTTCCCTCCCTCTCCAAGAAAGAATAAAAACTGATTCGCGTGTTTCAGAAGATCCAATTCCAGAAGCAACAGTTTTTGAGTGCCCTGATATCGCTTGCTCTCAAGCTTTTACTGATCTAGAATCTGCTGAACTCCACGCATGCTTAGAACGTCACTCCGAACCAAAGCCAAAATCGACCCAGGAAAAGCAAGAAAGTATTTACGACACGCTGCGTAGGGGATGGGTTGAACAATTTGCGTCCCTTTCACTTGCTGACGAGGCTTCCTGTGCAACGCGCACAGCTGTAATATCTAGAGAAGATAAACAAGACGATCTACTACCATGTGGATGGGCGCTACAAAAACCTAGAACTACTTCCAGATTTACTGAGAAAGTCAAATGTTATCTTTTAAGAAAATACGAAGTAGGAGAGAAAACGGGAAGGAAAGCAGATCCTCAACAAGTCGTACAAGATATACGAACTGCTAGAGATGAACTTGGGAATAGACTGTTTTCAAGAGACGAATGGCTTACCAAGTCACAGATACAGGGATATTTTTCAATGAACTTTGTGCCAAGACTGACATCAAGCCGTAGAAAAAGGCAGCTATCTGCTGATCCTTTGCAAGAAAATGATGAAGAGAATTGGGATGAAAATGAAAACTATGATATGCATCAAGAAATACTCCCACAGCCGGGGGATAGTGACTGGTGACGTATATCATCGCCAATTCAATTATTTTATCTAGATATAAAATTATCTCAGTGATATAAATTGTTTTTCTTTCGAATGTTTCCTGCATGTTTTAAAGTTACTTCGATACAGTATATCTATGCCTGTTTTACAAGAAATATGTGTCGTCATGCCACAGGAAGCCCAAGCTGTGGTTTTGTGGAGAATATCGTAAAAAAATATTTTCTCCTGTAAATACTGTAATAAAAGACTTGAAACTGTGGTAGTGTCTTGTGGTCTTTATTTACTATCCCTGTGAAAATTTTCAGCGAATTTCAGCATTTTTTAGTGTCTCCCCTCACCCAGTAAGTGAGCCCTGGAGACACTAAAAAATGCTGAAATTCGCTGAAAATTTTCACAGGGATAGTAAATAAAGACCACAAGACACTACCACAGTTTCAAGTCTTTTATTACAGTATTTACAGGAGCAAATATTTTTACGATATTCTCCACAAAACCACAGCTTGGGCTTCCTGTGGTCATGCATGTCATAAACGTAAGTGTACGACGGCAAAAGTAAGTGCATCATTCCACTATATATTTGCCTGAACAAAGGGCATACAAATAATTCAATGTAATGATCTTCATAGCTCTAGACCTAGATCGTAAAGTTCGGCCACTGTGGTGGCATCGCTTTGCTAAAATTACAACTTAATTATGCACGTGGCACGTGCATTGGCAGACTTGTCAATTTCACTGTTTACTGATTAATTCAGTTCGATTCTCATTGCATTGTATGGACGAGAAATCATCTATAACGAATTTTCTCTAGTTTTTTGGGAATTCTTTGGCCATGGATTTGTATATCATTCTATTCCCAGTAAGTGATTAGATTTTGCCCTTTGTCAGGTAATATTTTAAGACTTTAATTTATTGACATTCGAACGCTTTTTGGAAGCGAGTAGTCAAAATATCCAGATGAATGCTTGCTTAGCGTTCTCTGAAATGTTAATATAGACAAAGTTTGCTTCTAAAATCTTATTTGGCAAGGTTCAAATTGTACATCAATGTCATTCACATCAATTTATTTTATCTGCCAATGGAGAAAAGTAGATTCAAAAATGATCATTTTTCATTTTGACCGCGGGGATCTTTAGATAGGGTTAAATAGCGCCTTGGCGTGCAAAGAGTTTTTCGTTAAAATGTTTCAAACTGCTGCATAGGGTAAATTAGCAGTTTATCTAGGTCGCTCTGTAAAAATTATGTCCATAAGAAACAATTTGGCTTTGCGACGGTTGCTTAAATACACGTAAAAATCAGGCCGGATTTTGGTCGCGAACGAGCGATTATGGGCCAATGACGTTTTTTGCCCGTACGGAACGAATTTAAATCTAACAACAAAAATATTGTGGTTTTGTTACCTTGGTATGAAGTACTTTTACCACACAGAAAATCAGGCGATTTTATTTATCGACGCGAATCGCGTGGACCGCTTTTACAGAGACAGCCTCTTAAGCCCCGACTCTCCAAAAATGCGGATGAAAAATATATTCTTCTATTCTTTCATTTCCTTTAGAATATTTAGTTTTTCTTCTGTTTTTTTCCCAAGCTTTTTGTTGTGATCCTTTAAGAAGTCCAACATCTCTGCTGCTGCAGATCAACTCTTTGGCCTCTTACGGAACCTTCTCTTTGTTGTTGTCTTCCTTTTGCTATTGGATGAGCTGCTTGATTCAGACTGGTCAACATCTGACTGCTCTTTCATATGCTTGGCTACATGTATCATCCTCTTGCACAAAAGAGCTGCCTTGTTGAGAAGACCTTTCCATTGTACATATGGGCATAATGGTGGCATCCTTTATTATTATTATTATTATCATTCTCAAGACACTGACAATTTCATTGTATAATTTCCAACTCTTCCTTTCTCTTCCTGTTTTGTTGTTATGATCTTCAATCTCTGTGTGTTTTCATGTCAGTTTTCCCGACTTCCTGAAGCACTGGTCTCCAGTCACAACAACGCTGTCTGATTGTGCATTGAATATTGACAATATTGACAAAAAGAACGGCCAAACTGAGAAACTTCCAAAGGAACTTCCACTGTCTCGGCGGCCATGTTGGTTCTTTGTCATTGGCAAAAATTATGGTAACTTTTGGAAAATAAATGAAGTATATGGTTTCCTGACCTTAAAATGGGATGGATGTAAAATATAAGTAGATTGAAGTAATTTCGAACTAATTCTTTCACACTGGAACACAGCAGCTTTTCAAAATGGCGACGCGATTCAACCTTATAGGTTATAAACTTATTACGTACGCTCTGCATCCCAACACAACAGGTCCAAATCAGCTAATGTTACAAGGAACAGAAAAAGATGACACAACGATTTGTGGAGAAAAATCCTGAGAAGCAAATATTTTGTATTACCCTGCATCAAGGATTTCAGTCAGTGTGTTTAGGCATATATGTTGTAGACACTGTATATTATCAGTACCGACAAGAACATGGCCATTTTAACCATGATGGCGAAAGTGAGTAAGAAATTATATCCGTGAGATAAACAAAACTATTGAATAACTACTATAATTTTGTAGCAAATAGTGCAAACCTATCAACCTTTCTTGATGAACTCAGGGTTCGTGTCAGCCATTTATGTATATTACTTATCCAGTACTTTTTAATCCATATCTAGTTGCAGTATAAATAACCACCAGACCATATTGTGGATAGACCACTCCAGGATGAGAAAAATGTGAATTAAAAAAACCATTTAATAAATGTAAACAATGAATACAAATTAATGATGTTTCTCCATAAGGAGTTAATAGGAGACTCTTATTAGTTTGTACATTGTGGTTTGAAAGAGTTTTTCAAATAGATAGCTGGTTGACAACTGGTCAGGCCCTATTATATTATTATTATATATGCTCAGACAGCCTCATCTTTATCAGGGTGTTCCCAAGATGATACTAGGGGCTTGGCTCTTACATCCTGAGTTCCCCACTGATTCTTCTCAGTTATGTTGGGTTGGTGGAATACTCATCAATGAGTGTCTTCAATAATTGATGGCCATAATCTGAGATGCAAATCATTTTGTATTTAGTATTAATTTATCGCAGCATCAAATCAAAAACAGGTGATTTACACTATGTGTTCGTTTGGTCTTTACAATCTGTACACTATGTCCACCCTTATTGAACTTTGGAAATATGATTGAATATTGTGGCCTTCCATCCATGTTAACTGTTTTCATTGTAATGTAATCCAGCAAGGTAAAGTACATACATACACATACATTTTATTAGTGCATTTTATTTTCAGCATTAATTTACTACCAATGCAAAATGTTTTCGGGCTGCATGTGATAATAGGAAGCTGAAGCACGAGACGTGTTTGTCAGCACGGACGTCATTTGACCGAGTGGAAACTGAGACGAGAACGGCGTTTTGGGGGCCAATTTTTGGGTTAAGCTTGACGCGCGCCGGCAACTCGGACGTAATGGCTGTGATTTTCTTTGCTTACATTTTGCGACATTGCATAGGTTTTTTAAATACTTTTCCTTGGCTTGTATTGCAAAATGCCTTTTTTTTAATGATGTCCGAAATGCACTTTATATGTCTCACAGCCAAGGTTTACCAAGCGATGAAGAACGTTTACTTTTGTTGGAGGAAAATACCAAAAAAAATCCAGCTTTTGAGTGCGCAACGTACGAAAGATTTAACATCGGACGCATTGATTAGCCTGAGTGCAAGTCTGAATTCCCTTCAGAGAAAATGGAATAACATTGGATATGGAGGCATTCAATTCATCAATGAGTACCGTTAGGGTATCAGTGGAGTGGATTTTTAAGTTCAGTGGGGAAGATGTACTTTGTTAGTGCAATCATTCAAAATGCAATAGCATGTTTGTACGGAAACCAAACAGGATTCTTGGGGCTGAAGCCACCAGCAGTGCAAGACTACTATGTAAACAAGTAAAAGTCAGTCTACTGATGTGAAAATACTTTTTATGAAAAATCTGATATACATTCACAATCCAATTCATGATCAGTTTAATAAATCCTTTACACCTATAAACAACATCAAACAACTCAACCAATGGAAAAATTAAACCACAACATAAACCGAATGCAATAATGGCGTCCAATTTCAATTGCCATTATTCTGGACTAACTAGCCCCGTGCTCACCTGTATGAGAGGCTAGTCAGTCCAGAACAATGCAATATAAATTGGACGCAATTATTGCATTCGATCTATATATTGAGTCATCTCAAAACTAAGTCACATTCTGAGTTCACTTTTGTACATGTATACTACCAATACTGCCACTGCCATAACTGTATCTTAGATATTTTTATTTGTTTGGTATAGACATCAGCAAATAAGTAGATAATGCATATATGTACATAATTGTACAAGGATTTGAGCTGAAACTGCAATATGTATAAATGTAAAATGTTTGTAAATTATTAATAAATATTATTAAGTTTGTATACTAATGTAACATCTCATGTATAAAATTATGGGGATGTGATTGTGTAACCATAGCAAATCAATTATTTTTTATGAGATTTAATAAATAGAAGTTAATGTAATGGTTGAATTACCTTATCAGTCATTGAACATTAAAAGTTCCTTTGGAAAATAATTATTTGCAAACATTGTCATTCAAGATATGAAGATATGAAGATATGTCAAGAACAAGTGTCTGACATCAGTGATTATGAATCAATTTATAAATCACTCAAACTGTGTAAATACAGTAAATCCTTGAATAAACACCTGCTTATTTCACATTTTGGTCAAGAAATGTTAAAAGCACGACACGCTAACTTTGATTCTTTGTAGTCACTAAGGAAAACCGTGGCGCATGCGCAGTCGATAAGCTCTATATTGCAAACACTGGCCCAGTGTTTTCAAGTTTCACCCGTGAGATAGCGGTGTTCATTAATCCCGGTCATTAATCCATATAAATCTTTGTAATCTTTTGATTGTGGAGTGACCATTTCGAATTAGTCTTTGGACATCCTCCATACGTCTGAGGATAATATTTTGAGTAAAATTGGACAATGAGGGATGATAATGAGAGTTGTTCGACAACCAAAAATTTCGTTCCGCAACATGGCGGTCGTCGAAGCGGAAGTGGAAGGAGAAGACTTTATAATTCAGTAAAAGAAAGAAATAGAGACTTCCAGAAGACACACAGCCGTTATCTATGGTTATCTGCTGCGGTTTCTACATCCTGGAACCGGACTAAATTTCGTACTGGATATCATACAGACGACTCTTTTGCCCTTCATCTTCTTACGATAGAGGAGCGATCTCAAAGAATAGGAGCTACACTACAGACAGTAAAAAGTTTGCATACACTTTGGTTTTCCTATGTTTCGCTTAATTATTTTGAACAATACAGTCATTAACTTATTTGATATATAATAGGTTTGCATTTTTCAAAGAGCAAGTCAGAGTCCATCTGTCATGAAGTGCCTGTGAATAGCCCAAAGCGAAACGTCAGAGACTCGAAGGCGAACACGTGCGTGCAAATAAATAAATCGTAATAATATTGCTATGCTTCTGTCTTTGATGATAATTCCAGTTAACTCTAATGGGAAGGTATTAAACGAAATAGAACGCATGTTTTTATCGTAGCTTATATCATATTCATGAACCTTGTTTTGGTGATTTACGTATTGTGTATAAACTGATACTATCTTTGTTCTATTGTTTACAATGTAGGTAGACCAACATCTACACCCGTGCAGGAAAGTAGTAACGTGATCATGGATTTGGAGTCATCACCTATCCTTGGGTAAAGAAAATGTTTGCACACATGTACAGTAAAGGCAGCCTATACATAGCTAGTACCTCTACTGTCTGTTTAAATAATAATTATTATGAATTTGTAATATTTTTTTATAACACTATATGGTACAACTAAAGATTGTCGATGTTCTTACACGTGAGTATATAATAACCTATGCATTTCAAAACATTAGTGGAAATACCATTAATATTACCATTAGTTCTGTCCCACATTTCTATGCCTTTTCAATAAGCTGTTTCAAGTACTTTACAATATAAAAAACAATAATATAATAATGGTGATCAGAATAAATAGTGAAGATAATAATCATGTCACAGCAGAGATCATTAGTAAAAAAAATTTTCTATTATGGCTGATTGGTTAGGTATTATGTGATCATGAAATAAAATCTAAGAGCTACAATAGCTACTGTTGTCAATTCGTGTTTGCATTGAAACTTATTGAAAAATAATAATTTCATAGACCCTTTGAAAAAAGGTGGAGCCCGATTGAAATAAATTAATAATTTAAACATTTGGAAATATCTTCCACTGCCACCTCTCAAACAAAATGTTGTGCAGTGAACATTACTACTCTAGTAATATTGTTTCACATGTTTATTGCAATCACTCTGATCTATGAATTCCTTTTTTTTAGAATAGAGTTCATACATGTCATCAGCCTTTGATACAATAGATCATACGCTGTTATTAAAGCGACTTCAACATCGTTATGGAATTGGTGAAACAGCGCTTCAATGGTTAATCTCTTATCTCCATGATCGCACCTAGTCAGTCAAAGTTGTGTTATCATCTGAAAGGACGCTGCTCTACAGTGTACCCCAGGGTTCAGTACTGGACCCCCTTATGTTTGCACTGTTTTTTTGCACCCTTAGAGGATGTTATTGTTACTCATGGTTTAAGCTGTATGATGTATGCTGATGACACACAGCTCTACCCCAAGAAAGATCGTTCTGTCATGATTTCCAAAATCGAGGCGTGCATCATGGACGTCCTCATTTGGTGTACGAAAAATGGACTCGCTTGCAATCCAGACAATCTAACATCACGGTTTGCAAAGCATCACGAACAAATTCTTGGACTCAATATTGATGATATTGCCATTACACCCGCATCTGCTGTACGAGATTTGGGAGTCCTTGTTGATTCACATCTTCAGATGACAAAACATGTTAACAATACTTGTATATCTGGCTATTTTGCTTTGAAAAACATTGGTAAGATCAGAAACTACATCAATCAGCGTGATTGTGAGCGTTTGATACATGCTTTTATTACGTCGAAGCTTGTGAGATAAACTGTTGTGAGATAAACATTGACGTTACTAGAAATACTTGTAGACTAGTTATTAGAACATGGTCACACTCTCTCAGCTAATCAGAGTTTAGTATTCTAACGCTCTATATTCCATCGAGTGCCGAGTTTCTATAACTAATCAGTATTCTCTATATAGAACACACTAGTATGCTCTATATAGAGAATACTGTTTAGCTATAGAAACTGTGTAAATTCCTTCTGAGTGTAACCCTGTTCTAAGGAAGTTAGAGAATGAACACTCATGTCCTATGGAATACAGTCCCTCACAATAGATAGAAGACCATAGTACACTCCCTTTCATTCTCTAACCCTTACTTAGAACAGTAACTATAGAACAATAAAGGAACATGTGTCCTGTATTTTGATAATATTTTAGTCTGGCCTGTAACCCATATAAATACCAGTAGTTGATGGGTAGTGCTGTATAATACATAGAACAACACAGGATGGGACTACTTTTCGTCTTCCCTTTCCTAAATATCCATTCTTCTCCAATATATACTGACGGTATGCAGCTTTTCTAAATGTGGATGTACTGCTGTTCTCCCTGTCATTACGGATATCTGCTTCGTATACACATTTCTAGAACATCTGCATCCAAGCATAATTTTAAAAACCGCCTTGCTTGAGTGACACAGTTTCTGCGTCCACAACACCTATTTTCTATCTCTTGGGGCATCTGGGTACAGTCGTTACATTTACACCAATCTGGCACAGACGCACTTTGCTTAGCTCTTCTTGGAGTTGCAGTTGTCAATAGCATTTGGCTACTACTATCGTCATTTTCATTACCTGCAAATGCCTCGTCAGGTTCTAAACTGTCATCTTCTGCATCACTGTCCTCCATGATAAGGAGAGAGTCTATGTATTCCATGCTACCTATCCCACGCCTCAATGCTCTAGTACACAGTTTGCGTTCATGCAATGTAGCTATGAAATTCTGCAATACTACCGTTTCGAGTTTGTTTAGACACCGCTGTACTCCTTGACAAAGGACGCGTTTGCTCAGGCTTAGCCTCAATCCAGAGAATAACCCGTGCAATTAAAAATGGTTTCTATTGTTGAAAGTCAACACTTTTTCGCGTTCTCGTCGGTATTTGTGAATAATTTACACTGAATCGAGGCTAAGCCTGAGCAAATGCGTCTTTTGTCAAGGACAGCGGTCATCGATTAACAACACGAAACTGGAGTATTAGGATGTTTGATAAACTTGTGAGATTACTAGCTTGTAAACATACTCTACCGGTGAAATAGAGCACACTGGAGAAACACTTGAGAAAAGTGTAAAAAATAATGAACTTTCTCGAGTGTTTCTCCCAACATCCCAAGTGCTCTATTTCATCGGTAGAGTCATGGAAAACTATGTTATATTGCTTTTATATAGGAGGTACTTCATATAATTTTGTGATAATTAAATTATATTGCACCGATCGTATTTTCTTACTTACCCCTAACTAAAACCTAATCTTTTATACATTCAATAACATCATAATTTCGTTATAATTATGAAAAGAAGAATAAGGTAAGTAATGTAAATTATAACAAATTTGCTTTTGCTCTCACCTTTACCATGTTGTTCTTGTTCACACGTTCTTCATTCTCAGTTGGTCTCTCATGAGTCTGCTCTGGCAGAGGTCGATGAACGACAGAATCATTCCTCTCCTAAAAGTGGAACAGAATTTACTTATTACTATAACAAAACATCATAAAGTGATCAATAATGTCGAGTTTTACATTTTTATTTTTACAGATTTTCCTCTTCGTGCCGCATCGACATAGATTTGTACACAAGACTTTTGATGTCTTGCATGGACAACCACGCGATCTCTCAGTCGTTCTGCATGAACACGTAGTTTTGCAGGTGCATGGTTCATTCGTCTATATAGTATAAAGGAAAAAAGAACAAAAGGTCATCAGCTGATAGTGACATACCGGATTTGTTCGAAACTGTCACAACATCGATCATTTCAATTGAAAATTATAAAAAAATTTGCTCACCTCAGTCTGTTCAGTTCCCGATGCAGTCTCCATAGCTTATAAAATCGTCTATATGAGACTGTTAGCAGGGAAGAAGCTTGCAGATAGGTTTTAGAATTCAGCTTGAACTGACAAAGTTTTACTGTGACAGCGTATGCTAATTTATGCTAATTAGAAAAATATGGTACTTAGTGCGCAGACTCCCCAGATGGCATAGCCCCTTTAAGAGATTCTGTACCTAGTGGTGTACCTTCGGCTTTACGCATATACGCACTTGCGTACCTCGGGAAACCAAAGCTTTACAATAAGTATAAAGCAAAAATGTCAAGTTTAGCTTTTGCTCTCTAAGGAAAACAATGGTGTCCGTACTTCGTGAAAGTGCCTGGCTACGCCCGTGGAACCACGCGTAACAGATTCATTGCTCTCCGTTCTACTATTATTAGTAGTCCTGTCATCCGATCTGGACGCCATTTTTTCTAAATAAACTAAGGTAATAAAGGGCATACAAACTAACATGTTTTGGCGGGAAAATTATTATCATAAATTCTCTTCAGGATCCCGCAGACACTAATGTGGATGTCTCGGATTTAGAATAACATACTTCGAAAACGAATAATATACTTCGAAAACGAATAACATAATTCGAAAACGAATAACATAATTTGAAAAAAGTCAAAGTAAGGACAGCATAATAGCACTGAAGATCACTGAAGAATATCACTAAAAACAAACATGAAAAGCCGCATCGGAAAAGTGAACGATACAATTTAAGATCACTCATACATTATCAATATTAAATTAAAGTGTATATATGGCCAAAAAAATTATTTTGGAAATCGAGCCTTTATGAAGTAAATAATGGGGTGGTGTAGTAGTTTCTTGGATTGGGCTTCACATTTATGAGTTATAGAGGTTTGAAATCTCAATATGCTAATTTGGTGACGTGAATTCGGGAATTTGTTATAACTTATATATATATTTTCAAGTAGTACTTTTTTTCTGAAATAGGAAAAAAGTTCATAAAACTATTTCTATAAACTGTGGAAAGATATCGCAAGTTTAGAAATGCCAGTAATTTACACAAAGGCGTTTTTGTATAATAAATGATGACTGAATTTACGTCATCTGATTTGCATATTGAGAATTCAAACCTCTGTAACTCACAAATGCGAAGCCCAAACCAGGAAACTACTACACCACCCCATTATTTACTTCATAAAGAATCGATTTCCAAAATAAAAAATTTTGGGCCATATATACACTTTAAGCGAAAGTTATTTTTTTTCCAGAGAAAGGTTGAAATAAAGACAATTAACATGCAAATGAGATTATGATACTTTTTAAGATATACCTATATAATTGTTTGCCAAACTCCTTCATAACCAGACACGGATAATAGGTAAGCTTTATAGGGCATATCTTTTCAAAGAACGAATGAAAAAAAATGGCAACGTACTTACAAGCTTCTGTTGTATGCAGATCATCATGTTCCCTTTCTAACTCGAGCCATTCTTCGGTTAACTGGTCAAGCTCGGTTAATTCTGGGCTTATGCCACTGGCTCTTTTCCATTCTTTCTTTCTTTCGGTATTTTTCAGAAAGGAGAGCAGATCTGTCTTGGACAGACCGTTTTGTGAGGGAATCTTTGAACGATTTCAAGGTGCTCAATCTGAGCGATATTGCTGTCCATGCTTGAGCCCTGGCAGTCGTCTTTCTTTTGGTTTTGAATGGGGTTTGTACCCTCACTTCCAGTGTTGTGTTTCACATTGCAATAAATAAATGGTCCCAATGATATTCATTTCAGTTAATTCACATACTTGTTTGGAGCCAAATTATATCTCCATCATCTCCTTCTAAGACGCCATGTGCCATGATGGATATCTTGTAAGTGATTTACTAGTGAAAACCATTGCTAATATTAAATCATCCCGGTTTCCTGGTGTTGATGCCATTGACCAATATAAATGGTTTATTATTGATTGTTTACATGGTTTCAATTCATCGCAGTTGCCCTGATTTGCAAGTTTGTCGAGTTTCTTTTTAAGTCCTATACAATATATAAATGTTCATTGACAAAGATATTACACTATAAATAATAATAATTATTATTATTCAATGTTCATACATTGTACAAATTCCAATATTCTGGTTGGTTGATTTGCACCACGTGACGCGTGGTTATGACGTGACAACCGTGGCGCCGTCTCTATCGTGGTGTAAAAGCTGTGGTGTAAATTATAATTCGCTTAAACTCGTTATTATCCACCATGTGCACTACTGGGAATGTGATAACTCGTGCACATGCTCCCTCCCGGGGAAAGCAGATGTGTGTTGTGGGTCTCTCTTGACACACTCGTGGCGAATTTCAAACTAGCTCTTCTGCATAACCAGTAATTATATCATCTTCTGAAGCTGTAATGAAGTCTTGTAGGTTATCCTCTATGGGCCTGAGATTACTTCCTTTCTCTGAAAAAATTGGAATCAACAGAGAAACAACATAATTGACATCAACTGGACCTGCTTTTCTAAGGAAAAGTTCCTTGCATAACTCTTTGTTCTTGTTTTAAAGACAGTTGCAAATCCACAGAGGTCTAGGCCTGTTAAGTGTTGATCCCTTTCTTACAACAATAAAGAACTGTTTGTTCTTATTTACTGCTCTTCGCAATGACAATATCAAGCTTGCACAGCTGTTAAATGTGTCGTTTTCTTGGCTTTTGCTTGATGAGGCAGACTGAGTAGACAGAGGTAGACTCTCAGACCTAGATGGAACATTTTGACTTTCACCATCAGACTCCTTATCTAATTCTATCTGGAGCTGTCTTGCTAGCATTTGATCACTTTCAACTTGTGACTTCTTTCTGGGTGGCTCACTGTCTGAGCTCTTGTAGCCAGTCTCACTCATCTTTAGGTCATCTGCTATACGCAGGTACATGGCTATTCTTTTGTAATCTTTACCAACTTCTTCTTGATACCTTTTCAGGATGAAGAACTAAGTGGTACCAGGGAGAAACTGGACTCGTTTTCCACTTTCATATATTAGCACATATTCCTCTCCCTCATAAAAGTCATATCATAAAAGTAGTTAGTATGAAACACCTTGAACTTGGATTCTGCCAGGGAAAGGATATCTGTACAGGACCCGAAATGATCCCTGGCTCCGAAATGATCCCTGGCCCCGAAATGATCCCCAAAGTGGCTAGACTGGCTCCGAAATGATACCGGACCCAAAATGATCCCCATACTGGCTCTGAAATGATCCCCAGTGAAAATCAGGAATGGTTGAATTCAGACCCGTAGATTCATTATTTGGCCAACAAATCGCTCAATGAAAATTATTATAGCGTTTATTTATTTTATTAAACAACTCAACGAGATTACATGTGTACTTTTTATCAACTGTATTTTAATTGAATTTCTGTGATACTCAAAGGAGCCTTGTCACGATATAAACAAACAAATAAAATAAATAAAAGCACTTTATCAGTGAGGGTAACGAGAATAACAATTTGCTAAGTAAACACAGAGCTAGGGATGATAATAAACCAAAAAGGAACGAAGATGATTGAGGGTGGAGAAGATTGACATATACAAACTAAAAAAAATAGGGCCCCGATTTGGACCATGTGTCTACTGCGATAATACTAGTGGGAGAGTATGGCATAATAAAGAGCTGTATTTAATTATATTTCTTGAATTTCGGCTCTTGAGGGACGGAATTATTTTTCGTAAACAAAGTCGAGACGGCCTCTGTCTCTTCGAGTTTAATACGTACTGATGAAACCACGTTTTTTAACTAGTTTACAAGGTGATCGAATACCAGACTATATATCAATATATGATGTAGATTGTGGAGTTGTTATACAATTTTGCTTCCGCCGTATAATATAATTTTTGATAACTAGGCACAGCTTTCATAGACAAGCTTTTTTCCACCTATTGAAATGCTAATTATGTTCCATTGTTTAATAATAGCATCGAATGTGCATTATTTTAAACTGGATAAAATAATTGAAAATGCATGGATTTTGAATTATATTACGTTATTGATTATTATAAGGTGAATCTTAATTTTTTTACATACCACGAATCACTGAAGCCGTTTATTCTATGCACAAAATGCAAAGCCTATTTATAATTTTTAAATTTCGCCGGAACTACGGAGATTAAGGGCCCCCTTCAAGCACAGGCACAGAACTCGTTGGGCACCTATGCCTGCGCACCGTGCCTGGGTACCATGTGCGCGAAAATGGCGTGTACCATGCACAACAAAAAAGCGCGCCATTTTTTATTTTTTTAAGTTTGAAAATACAATGTCGTGTTTCGACATCTGGTCGTGGACATGATTGCAATTGTCACAACAGGGTTCAGGATTTCTAGACTGGAGCACGGTCCAGCATTGTTTTAAATATTGGAGGCCAAACTAATTCCCCCCAGTTAGACCTATCACTGCAAACAAACAACACGTTTTAATAGCTAATATAGTTTATTACGACGTATATAGCACTTTGCAAAAATTATGTAAATCAAGTATATCAGTATATCCATATTTCGGGTGCATTATGGGTAATTGAAAATGTTCCCTAAATGATGTTTCACGCAAGCAACATTGGTGAAACTCTAGAATGTTATGTAATTTAGTCTCCAGTTTGTTGTTTGTAACTCTAAAATAGTATTACCCATAATGCACCCGATATATGGATATACTGATATACTTGATTTACATAATTTTTGCAATTGGCTGTATATTGGTATATAATTTCTACTAGTTGCTGTTTGAGGAATTCAATCCTTGCTTCGTTTGCCATTTCTTGAGGGCCTTCATGTGGATTTCGGAACGGCAGCCGTGTTGGCTGACGATAGAAATCCAGGTATCATGTCTAGAAGATCTCCAATCTTGTATTTTGTTGTCTGTTTGGATTTCTTTGCTTTGGGCTTCTTCCCGGTCTTACTAAAATAAACAAAATAGAGTCATTGAAGTTAGTAATACGCCCAATGCATGCAACACTTCAAAATGTATAGTCGGCGGTAGTCATTTCGACCTACAAGTCCAGGTCACTGAGTACCACATCTGAATGCCAATTAAGAGCCATTGTCAGTAAATTTCGAGAATCGCGCGACAGTTGTAAAAAAATCAAATATTATTTTATTTCACCAAAGTGACCACTTGGGTGTACTCTTTTCGAGCGCTTTTTATTTTTTTCAAAATTTACGAAAGTTCAAATTACCGGCTGACGCGCTCTGAGGCCCGTATCGCATTACAAATTTAGAAACACGATATCTAATGTTTCCACTATATAAAATCCTACAAATAAATTCTAAATGATATATTTTAACCTCGGTAATGTGCCGTTGTTTTCACTACCTGGGAGTACTCAAGAAAACTCCTAAATTTCGGCCGTTTCTAGAGTCCTATATTGATGTGGGGTATATATTGTTTAGGGCCATAAAATAGTCCGAAGCCAAGTTTAAACCATCTAGTTTGTACTCTCAAAATCCCTGAGTTTGCCCGCAAATTCCCTGCTCTATAGAATAAAATATATCTAGGCAATTTTGGCCAAAATTGCGACCTTCACGCAACAGTGATTTTGTCTTAAAGTTTTCAGTTCATAGCTGGCTCTGATTTTAGAAGCAGCCTCGAAAACAACAAACTATTTTAGTGTTTCTTTTTTGTAAGAGCTTAAAATTGAGCTATTTTAAACTCAGTTCGAGATATTTTCTTGTTGTTGCTGTATTGTACAGTACTGATTAGACGAGGTAAATGTAAACAAACTGAATAAATTAAAGTAACTGTCACACAATAATCAGTCGATAGAAATTAAAGCTTATCACTTTTTAGTGTTGAAAGTATTAACTAAGTAAGTCGTATTTGGTATAGGAATGGGCGACATTATCAATTTATTTACCAAATATTAGTATGGTAGTAATAAAATGAAGGCTCGAGCCCATCTAAAATCGCACGAATCAAGTTTGATTCAAGATTCACGATTCAATTGAACCCCGTATTGATGTTCAACATGCATCAAGTAGTGGTTTGTTTTATCCTTTTTCAGAAAAACGTCCTTGTGTTTGATGATGTGTCAAGTAATAAGTACCGGTATGTGATTTTTCATTACATTTCTTTCTTTTTTTCAAATGCATTCCATGATATATCTAAAAAGAGAGCCAAAAGGGTTGAAGTGATGAGTGTTATGTGCCTACATGAGCAGCTTTGTAGCATCTCCTGTAACAGGGCGACGTATGGAGCCTTCTTTCTCACTGGTTTCTCCGGAACATTGAGCTCAAATTGTGCGCAGGCAGATTGTAGAGTAGGAAGGGTAAGGCTCTTGATGGTGCCCTTTTTCCCCATAATACACAGGTCGTGCTCCTCATAGGAGAAAGGATGCTGAAGCTGAAACTTCGAAAGGATACCATGTCTTGCCTCCTGGTAGTGAAGCTCTTCATCAGCTGCCAGTAGGTCGTCCTCTTCTGGTGTCTGACGACGTGCCTTAGCAGCGAGCCTGGAGAAATAGGCAGTGATTTGTTGCGTCGTCAAGAACTCAGAAACTCGAAGCAACTTCTCACCGTCACGACCGCGCTTTCTCCTCATCTCTTTGGATACTATCGAAGCCTCAACCTTGTTGCCTGTCACCTCTCCAATTTGGAATTGTGCTTCAAGATAGCCTGTCTGTGTCTTGTTGAAGCGATAGGCTTTCTTGGTTTCCTTAAGAGCCCAGCCTTTCTGGAGGTGGGGACCTTCCTCAGAAGTTACTACCTGAGTTTGTGGCCTTATGGATGGGAGGATACGGTCAGTATCCTCTTGCAGAAACGATGCATACTTTACTTTTGCCAGGTCTAGTAAGGTATGCCGTTCCAAAGATTGAGTACATCTCTCAGAATCTAGGTGGCGTTCAAGAGACGCAAATATTTGAAAGATTCGCACGCACCCCTCGTTCGGGTAGATCGCAAGTGGTTTTGAAGCGGGTTCTCTGGATTCTTGTTCAGCATGTTTCTTGGGACTGAACAGTTTAGGCTTACTCATCATTTTGAAGCTCCCGTTCGAGAATGAAACATCTTTTATCCACTTATAGCCAAGGTCTATGAAGCAAAATACCTCAAATAAACGATTGGTATAGTTGAAAATAATAATAAATATATTAAATATATATATTCGCCATTCTATCGTATTTCCTCGTGATCGCTCAACAACAAGCGCCACACCCTCTCCATTCCTTCAAAACCTTGATGATGATACGACGACGTTAAAAAGGAAGAATATAATCAATGTTTGTATTGATTAACATGTTAAAGAACCTTAGCATAAGGTGAAAGTAAACACAATTTTAGTTAAATTATTTATGTCGGTGACGTAATTACGTAATTATTAATAATCACCCCCATCGAATTATCACATCCCCCCACAGGGGAAGAACTTCGATATCGCGAAATTCGAAGAAATATGATATCTCCAAATTTACCTTGTCATTATGAACTTATAAATATAAACTTATAAATGAATTTACAGTTCATGCAACAGAGCTGCAGTTTTACCGGTATATGTAGCGCCATACCTGTTCTCTGACTCACGACAAATTTCTTCCCGTGACCGATCTTGTATGCTCTTGTAGCACGGAGATCTTCGTCCTCAAACCAGAAGTTGTGCAACTTGCTGATGCCCGGTATTTTCTGAGGTTGGAGGAAGGCTGTGAATGTCTCGTCGAGGCGTAACAATGCTGCTACACGGACACCCTCAATACCACCATGAGAAAGTAACGCATCCCGCATCTCTTCGGCAGATGTTACATCGTTACCTTCGCTGACGTACATCCGTATGTGTCATTTTGCGGTAGCTGCCATCCTGTCAGCCTCGCTTTTCCTCCTTGAGGGTCGCTGAAATCAACACACTTCACTTCAGTTGAAGCCTCGATAGCAGGACAAGCCTGAATGGTACTGGAGGAATGGTAACATCCAGCATTGTCTTGTGTCAGGTACACACTGGTGAGGTCTGGATTCTTGTTCTTTATACAGGCTATGACATGCTGCAGTATGGCAACGACAGCTGCACTGTCCTGGGAGCATGATTGGATTACATGGATGAAGGTTTGTGACTGCAGTTCGCCATGGACTTTCCTGTAAACCACGGATATGTGCCATGAAATCCCCCTCTTCCGCAACCAATCAGATTGCGACTCGTGGTACTTCTGAGGGATGAATTTCATGGCCCAGTCGTTGATAAGCAGACATGTGGAACAATTCAGTACAGTATGTGGTTCTAATTGTGAACACTTTTTGCACTTGATGATATTTCTCGTCAACATATTGTACGATTATCCTGAACCTTTCCTGTAAATTAGCTCTACACTTCAGCTAACATGTGATTAAGTTTCGTTGTATTTATTATTGAACTTTTCTAAATATATTTTATTATATCATGTCTGTTGGTGGTTCTAATGGTGAACAGGTGTTTGTAATTGTGAACATTTTTGGCTTGCTTTTTAATGGCTTAATACTGTGTATTATTCTCGATTTATAGCCTTGCAATTCGATGTACAAGTTCCAAGTTGTCTTAAAACAATATTAATGTTCGTGTTATTTCGATACGAATGCTAGAAAAATGTTAAAACGAAGTGAAGTCAGACGGCAACGCTAAATTGCTGACGTGTTCGCATGTTCATTGATGCATGCCGTTCATCACGTTCGTGTAATTGCTAACAACGCAATGGCGCAAATTTGTATCACAAACGCGGACTTCTTATACATATTTCCTTCTCAATATTTGCTATTGTACCAGTGCAGGTACATTAGCGGCAATTTTACTCTATATCTCAAGAACTACTTATGTTATGAAGTGCCAAGTTATGCGTGAGCATATGCTTGTTTACAATTAGATGCACATCGCAAAAACACGCACAATTTTTCATTTCGATGCTGCTTGTTCATTTTCAACACTTTTCTAAATATTGTTTTGTAAAGAAAAGTGTTATTATTTACCTTTTAGCTCATATATATAAAAACAAGCTCAAAACTCTGCGTTTTTAGAAAGAAAATGTGCGAACTTTGCCACTGAGAATCTAAAGGCGCGCTTAAAATTCGAATTTGTAGACGACAGTCGTCTGCTTACCTTGCCGTCAAAGTTGAAATTTTGCGCGGAATAAATGTCAGGAAGCCCAAAATAGCATTGAATGATTGAAAATAATTCAATATTTGATCGGGTAAAATATTTTTTGTCGATCGTAACTTTACGGTATAAAAACGGCACTTTTACTGAAAAGTGTTCACAATTAGAACTGTTCACAATTAGAACAACATACTGTACATCCATTACATCCAACCGAGCCTGGTCTTGTCTGACGGACCTCAACTGGTGACACTTCCAGGCCTGGATGTAGCGCTGTGCAGAGTTACAAAGGTAGAGGGCCTCGTCACGATTTTCGTCAGTGGCATATTCCGCTTCCAGCACTATTGCCTCAATATCCTGGAGGCAGGTAGTCAATGCTTCACACTGTTGGCACTGCTCAGTGTGGTTGTGGCTGCATTGCTGCACAAGGTCCAGGTCTGAAGGGTCGCTGAGTGAATATATTATACAGTGATCAGCTACACCAGAGGACTTGCACACATGGACCTAAAATAAAAGTTAAGCGCAGAAGTTCAATGAACTGAATTCTCTATATTATGTCACTGCTATCTACACTAACTCATCTTTCTAAGTGACGTATTAGAGTAAAAATCCTGAAACCAAAAATGTTCCCGTTTAGTATAATAGTATACTATTTGGGATATCCCTTATCAATCAATTGCCTCAAAAGTGAAAGGAAATTCAACCAATCTAATTCATTTTTCAATGATTTTTCAACAATGATTGCGGCAAAAGTGAATCACGTTTCCATGTGCTTTTAAAGTAGAAACCATTGACTAATTGCAAATCCCGTGGGTCTGTCCCGATGATAACGTCGAGTGAAGTCAGAAAACTATCACAAAAGTGATCAAATCCCGTGCAACTCCGGCTTATTGCACTGTGATGTATCCTCGGGATGGCCACCGGCCACATACCAATTATAATCCAAACTACATTGTACCTTATAGTCTCCCTTTAAATACAGTTTGCCTTCCTTTAAAGTGTATATGACACGGAATTTTTTCTTTTGAAAATCGATTACGTATGAAGTGAATAGTGGGATGGTTCAGTATTTTGTGATTTGAGCTTCGCATTGGCGAGTTATAAAGGATTGAAATCGTGATATGTTAATTTGGTGACGTCAGAGTGGGTTTAATTTATTATACAAAAGCGCCATTGTGCAAATTATTGACATTTTTTAATCTGGCAAAAAGTTTTCTACAATTGATATACATGATGTTAATTTTGTTTTTCTATTTCAGAAAAGAGTGGTGCTTGGAAAAGTATAAATGAGTTACGGCAAAACCCACTCTGACGTCACCGAATTACCATATCACGATTTCAATCCTTTATATCTCGCCAATGCGAAGCTCAAATCACAAAATACTGAACCATCCCACTATTCATTTCATATGTAATCGATTTTCAAAAGAAAAAAATTCGTGTCATATACACTTTAACGCTTCCTGGAGTTGTTGTCTCTTTGGTGATAATGTTCCTTCCAGCACTAGAGCTAGGTCATCAAATCCCCTTGCACCATCAGCTGCAACATAGTCAAGCCCTTGCAGCGATTTGCGGACTGAGGCACGACATTCAGATAGTACTCTAGTCATTGTCCTCTCGCTGAATGTAGTGAAGCCCGCTTTCTGCGCAATACTGCTGGTACTGACGAACAACTCGTTGAGGGATCAAAGTCCTAATCACGTTTGGCACAGTGATCTCACGGCCAGAGGACAATTTCAATATCTTTTCTCCAAACGGCAGATCTTGTACCAGATGGGGATTAGTGATGTAGGAGAGGAAGTGGTCTAGCTGCTTTTCGTCCACGCGCATTCGTACTTGTTGAGTTGGCACTGGGGCCGCTGGGCCATATTGCAGGCGGTGTAGATTGGCGATGGTATAGCGGTACTGCGTCAGACCAGGGATATATTCGATGATGGTTTTAAACGTAGCCACTCCTGCCATGATGGAGAGCACTTGACGGCGTGTGTCGCAGCTAGACGCATTCTTGTATGCCTCGGCCAAAGCCTCTAGGTAGGAATTGTCGGGCGGTGGGCGTTCATCACCTAGGAACTGATCTACAGCGGTCGATTTCTTCAGTTCGCTCCATAAATAGCATGCATCGTTGGAATAAATGGCCTTCATCACTGCTGCTATAACTACAGCGGAGCGCTCTACGTAACGCTGACGAGTCCGGTCCACGGCCTGGCTCCACGGCACCCAGTGTCGGCTGATTGGTTCAATGCCGCTCTCCTCTAGGAACGCATTCAGCCTTGCGCGCTGTCGACCCTGTACATTGCCTTCGTCAGAGGAAGCTGTACTCGCAGTTTCAGATGACAGCAGGTAGCTGTCGTCCTGAAGTTGTAGCTTCGCAAATCTCAAAGATAAAGCCAATTCTGGACTACTTCGTACACATTCCTGAAAGAGTGGGGAACAATTATATTTTAATTAACTTTGCCAATCCCATTATATAAAGGAAAGGAATGCGTTCTGATTTCAAAGTAATACCAATACAGCCGTTAAAATACCTGTTATTCAACTTCCTGCTGCTCACTGTTCCCATTCGAGCTCTCTACTTCCTGTTCACTGTTCCCATTCGAGCTCTCTACTTCCTGCTCACTGTTTCCATTCGAGCTCTCTACTTCCTGTTCACTGTTCCCATTCGATCTCTCTACTTCCTGCTCACTGTTCCCATTCGAGCTCTCTACTTCACTGCGGGATACACCAAATGCACCAATGGGGTCGAATACAGGCTCATCTGACGGTTCTGCTATTAGAGCTGCTAAGTGTTGTTTGCATCTTTTGCATACAGCTGTAAACAGCAAGGCAAAAAAGCTCTTTTGATGTTTAATTTTATCTGTTAATGCGGAACTACTAATAAGATTATGGAGATGTGTAAAACGCCACTTATTAGAGACTGTTTGTAAATGACTAATCCTAACTACTTTCGTCGGTCCTTGCAACATGGCGCAACTTTAAAAAATCTCATATTTCGTCCTGCATGCAAAAACTTACGAAAAAACAGCAAGGTAGACAAATCAAAAACGCTTGCGTGACATCCTACGCATAAACATACATCTTCAATTTGCATAAATTTGCATAAACTGAAAGAATGGTGAGTTACAAAGTAATTATTTCGCAGTACAACACTGAATTTGGTGTGTTCATTTCTGAAAGCACTCTCTTTAAGCGATAGTCAGATATTGCTATAACATATGCATAAAGTACAAATGAATGAAATGTCATGATTCTACCATTTATGCATAAGGCGTATAAAACGCTAGGACAATAAATGTTTGTTATTCTTCTCCCTTGATAACACCTACAATGTAGGCTAATTATAAAATAGTTTCAATCTAACAAGCAAAACAATAGCTCACGTGTTCCAATTTGAAGGAGTTGGTTGCACGTCTGCATCACGAACATAGATTCCTTTCTGTTTATCCCGAGGTGCCCTCTAGAACTTTTGGTCTTGTGCGCAACAACTTCTTCTGGAATTTGACAAAGAACCTTGCCACACCTCCATCCTATGCCGTATTTTTCTCGATGATTGGGGCATATAGTTAATGTCTTGTGGGTGCTTTCAGTCTTAAAGATTCCTTTCGATATAAATTACAATTAGAAATGTAAATATTCATGTTTTCAACAGTAGACATGTATGCTCACCTGCTCTCAGTAGTAGCAGCTTAGACTCACTGTCAATAAGGGAATCGGTCACTTTGCATAGCACCAAGAGTTGCACGATCTGTTTGTTGCACTCACTAAGGGGGACACATAAAACCTCTCGCCCAGGATGTTTCTCGCTCTCACCACATGGTAGAGGTTCGTCCAGTAACAAGGAGTAGGTACACGATGCCATCTAATTCATATATTACTACATACAGTCAGAATTTTCTCACGAGCGGTATACACAAGCTTCCCACTTGGGGTACGGAAGAAATAAGCAAATACGTACGTGCTGAGTCGCGCATTTAATATCAAGGTACAGAGTAGGTTGCGAAACGTCAAGGGTAACCAAGGTTACAAGGTCGGCTAAAAATAGAATAATGTACTGTTTGAAGAAATGTATCGTATTTATCAAGCCACATAACATCAGGAGTTATGTACCGGCATTTTTCGTTTTGCTAAAACATCAGTTAATTGACCAAGGATTTATTGGCTGCTTAAAAATCGTACCACTCACCTACAATAACTAGGCGGGATTTTATTCCCGTTCACGACAGGTAATTTGCATAAATCATGCATTCTCAAGTTCTCAGTGATCAGGCAACGAAGTGATACTTTCATCCAACTTGATTTCTGAAAATTTTTTAATACTTTTAAGTATTACAATATGCTGGGTTAGATATTTCAAAATACGGTAATTCCCAAAATAGAAATAGCAATATTACAAGACCATGGAAAGATGTTGTTTTCAATTCTGTGACAACAACTGCTAATAATTGACTCTAATATATACTCTTTCGCATTTTTATCTTGAAACTAACTCAAAGGTTTAAATACATCCTATGTCCAATATTGCTGAAAGGAAATTAATTTTCACAAGGAAATTAACCATTCTAGATCAGCTCACTCCTATATGTAAAATCACTGTTGCGTGAAAGGCGCAATATTGGCCAAAATTGCCTAGATATATTTTATTCTACAGAGCAGGGAATTTGCGGGCCAACTCAGGGATTTTGAGAGTACAAACTAGATGGTTTAAACTTGGCTTCGGACTATTTTATGGCCCTAAACAATATATACCCCACATCAATATAGGGCTCTAGAAACGGCCGAAATTTAGGAGTTTTCTTGAGTACTCCCAGGTAGTGAAAACAACGGCACATTACCGAGGTTAAAATATATCATTTAGAATTTATTTGTAGGATTTTATATAGTGGAAACATTAGATATCGTGTTTCTAAATTTGTAATGCGATACGAGTTTCCATTTTGGAGCGCGAGCTTGCTGAACTTGCACAAAAGTTCGACTTTTCACACGGGCCTCAGAGCGCGTCAGCCGGTAATTTGAACTTTCGTAAATTTTGAAAAAAATAAAAAGCGCTGGAAACTTTTTACTATGATTTTCGAAAAGAGTTCACCCAAGGGGTCACTTTCGTGAAATAAAATTATATTTGATTTTTTACAACTGTCGGGCGATTCTCGAAATTTACTGACAATGGCTCTTAAAGCACAGTCAGGTATTTAGTCAGGTATGTATGTACTCGTTGCATTAAAGAACTCGCCAAATAGTTCAGTTTGTCCTCGGAACTGCTAGCTCCTCAAAAGATAGTATATTGCGAACCCGGAGCGCGGCACACACGCACAAAAACCCCTGCTCATTAGACGTGATGTAGTAACAAATTGCTATCCCTTCTACAATTCTCACCTGTCTTCTTCGTGTTCCTCTTCATATCTTCGTTTAATGTTGTGGAGGACTTCATTAGGCTAATATTCCTACATTTGTATGAAGTACGTATGCACAGTTGCTCACATTGCTCCACCTACTTTATTCACCCAAACCCAATATCCTGATATACAATCAATCACGTGCATGCATGGCTCCTATTACACAATCACATGTACACTATTTATGTAAACACTATATCCCTCCTTTGACCGGACTCAGACCTTATCTATATACTATAACTAATCAATTAAACAATCAAGATACTTTGCTATTGAATACAACTATTTTCTGGGAAAAACAGTAAAACCAACAAAACAATGTTCAAAGTCAAGTCTTTGTATAATGTCCATGACACAGGTAAATATGTAAAATCTATGGTACAAAGTCCCTTAGATAAGGTGGAGCATGTCGCTCCCTGACTGGTCGCTCCACTGGTACCTGAGCCGGAACTGGCTCTGGGTCAGCTGCTTGATTCAGTCCATCGAAGTCCAACTCGGACTCTGTCAAGTTTTCCTGGATATACACCTTCTTCACCGCAGACACATTCCGCATTAATGTGTACCCTTCCTCCCTCTGCAACACCACGCTTGCCCCTTTCCTTTCAATGACAGTGTATGGATCAGGGTCAAACGCGGGCGTCAGCTTGTTGTCACGTTCAAGTTTCAGTAGTACTTGATCACCTTCTTGGATTGTTGTCAAACCCCTCTTCTTGTCTGCATATTCCTTCATGTGTTGTTTCCGCTCCTTGTCAAACTGTAGAGCTTTGCACGTAGCGCTTCCGGTGTTTCCTTTGATGGAAGTTGTGGAACCTTCGTGCGAATTTCTCGACCGAAGAGAATCTTCGCAGGAGAGACACCTGTTGTCGCATGGGGCGTGGCCCGATAGTTGAGCAAAAAAATGTAGAGCTCCATCCTCCAATTCTTCCCTTCAACATGGGCTGTGTGAATCGCTTTCTCTACTGTTCGGTTGAACCGTTCAACCTGTGCATTTGCTTGTGGCCAGTATGGTGTCACTTTCCTGTGCTTTATGCCATTAGCCTCGAGATACTGCTCCATGGTGGCTGAAACCAGATTGGAGCCATTGTCAGAAGTCACCTGTTCAGGTAACCCGTGAACTGCAAATATCTTCCTTAAATGACTGACAATTACTTCAGAGGTTGTAGACCGTAGAATCTTAACTTCCGGCCAACGTGAACACGCATCCACGCAGACCAACAAACTCTCACCTGTCGGGAAGGGACCACACAAATCGATGTGTACAACTTGCCATGGTCGGGCCGGCATGGCTGATGTACGCAGAGGTTCCGGTGGGGGCCTGATTGCCACTGATTGACATGGAATGCAACTCCGTATGAGCTTTTCAATGTCCCGATCGATTGCTGGCCACCACACTTTCTCCCGCATCATTTGCTTGGTACGAACTACTCCTTGATGTCCCTCATGTGCAATGTTCAATGTTGTCTGGCGCAGACTAGTAGGCATAACAATGCGATTTCCCCTCAGCACCAGACCGTTACTAACTGAGAGTTCCTCACGTATGGCTCTAATTCAGGAATACTCGGCCAAACATTAGACAACAAGCTCTGTTGGATTTGCTGTAGAGTGTTGTCCAACTTAGTCACTTCCCCAATCTGTTCCGCACTCATGGCCTTGGGAATTGCATTCTTCGCATAGCCATAGATTGTCCGCCACCTCCTCCCAATTTTCTAGTCAGTAGTTACTCTGTTTTAATATCTTCGCTTTCATTCTTCATTTTATTATTATAACTGGATGGCTACGTGAAAACAACAATTTAGGGACTCTCAGAACTTCAACCTTTCGACCGAATTCATAAAACAGTTATAAATGCACCTCCCCCCCCCCCCCCCCCATCATTTCACCTTTGTTTACATTGTACTAGTGTTCCGGGGGAAACGACCCCGATTTACGACGAAAACGATCAGTACAAACTCAAAGCTTTAATCTGGTACAATCACGACGCGAAGCTTGTACACACTAACTTTTATCGCCGACCGCTGACTTCGTACGTGCTGACGTGCACGCTCGCTAATTAAAACTAGACAATATACAATAACAAATAAACGTTGTAGATTTCAGTCTCCGTTTCGGCGTGAACATCCTCCCCCCCGTGTTCGACCACGGGGCGGTCGGACACCCTAACGTCCTTCCTCCAATATGCACAGCTTTGCCACAGGACGAACGTATGTTCCAGCACTGGTGCGTACTTCGGCGGCTCTGACTCGTCCATCATCTCCAGGCAGAGGGCGGACACCACGCGTCCCAACGGCCAGCGACCTCTTGCGGCATTCTCGTCGACGATAAGGACCAAGTCCCCTTTTGCAACGTTGCGGGCTTCTGTCGTCCATTTTCGTCTCTCTGTCAATGATGGCAAGTACTCTCGAAGCCAACGCTTCCAGAAATGGTTAGCCATGACCTGTGCGTGCTTCCAACGTTTACGACTGCACAAGTCACGATCGATGACGACATCTGGTGGGAGGTTAGGGCTTGCGCGACCAATAAGGAAGTGGTTAGGCGTCAAGGCTTCTTCATCTCGATAGTCGCTGCTGACATGTGTAAGCGGGCGTCCATTCAACAGCGACTCGACCTCAGCCATGAAGGTTAGTAATGTTTCATCGGTGACACACTGCTTTCCTGCTACTACTCGAAGAGCTCTCTTAGCGGACTGGACAAGTCTCTCCCAAATTCCACCGAAGTGGGGTGACGATGGTGGGTTAAAATGCCACTGTATTCCGTCTTGCGACAGCTGATCATAGATACGTTCTTTGTCCAGACGCTTGAGTCCATCTCGTAGCTCCTTCTCAGCACCAACAAAATTAGTGCCATTGTCGGACCAAATGTGGGAGGGTCGACCTCGCCTAGCCATCATTCTTCTCATCGCCATAAGATAGGAATCAGTGTCAAGTGAGTGTGAAATCTCAATATGCACTGCACGAGTAGTGAGGCAAGTAAACAAGGATCCATAACGTTTCTCTCTTTTACGTCCATGACTAACGATTATTGGCCCAAAGTAGTCCACTCCTGTGTTTGCGAAAGGTGGTAGTTGGTATCCTAGTCGCGCCTTTGGCAGATCCGCCATGACTGGTGGAATCGGCTGCACTCGGCGTCGACGACACGTAGGACAAGTGAAAGATATCTTGCGGACGGTTGCAAGACCCTTCAGGACCCAGTACTTCTGTCTCAACTCATTGAGCACTTGTTTGTCGCTTGCACAATATAAACTAAGGTGGTGGTACATAACTATTAGACGAGTTGCTCCATGCTTTTGATCAAGTATCAAGGGATTACGCGATTCTTCTGTGACTGGAGCTTTACGAAGACGTCCTCCTACCCTCAATAGACCATTCTCGTCTATGAAGGGTCGTAGAGAATGAAGCCTGCTTCGTTTTGGCAGTGGCTTGTTTGTCTTTAGTGCTTGGTACTCTAGGGGGAATGCCTCTTCTTGACTCCTTCGCAAGATAATAATTTCCGCTTGGTAGACTTCTGAAGCACTAAGTAGGGTCATAACACGAAGACTTGGTTTCGATCTGCAGTTGTCGGCGAAGCGGCGCATCCATGCAACAACACGACGTTCAGGAAAATAGGTGCAACTTTCGCTGACTATACCTGTCCATTTATCGTTCTTTACTTCCACGTCGTTTTCAAGTGGAGATTCAGCTGTAGGCATTCTTGGTGGCCAGTGGTCTTCTGGTTGCAGCAAGAAGTCTGGACCGGTTATCCATCTGCACTGTTGATTCATTTCCGTCGCACGCAGACCTCTAGTACAGTCGTCAGCAGGATTAAGTCGTCCAGGGACGTGTCGCCATTGTGTTGGACTTGTTGTATCGTGTATCTCTGAAACACGATTCGCGACAAATGTGTGGAATCGACGACTCTCGTTTACGATATACTGCAGTACGGTCTTTGAGTCAGACCAGAAAACAACTTCATCAATTTCAAGTGTCAGTTCTCTTTGAACAGTGTTACTAAGTCTCACAGCTAAGACAGCGGCTTGTAACTCCAAACGGGGAATGCTAAGTTGCTTCAACGGTGCCACTCGGTTTCTGGACATGACGAACGACGCTTTGATTCTATCTTCAGGTAGCGCGTATCTAAGGTAGCACACAGCTCCAAATCCTTTCTCTGACGCATCTGCAAACACGTGAAGCTGTACTGATGCTTTAGGGTAAGTGTCCTTACAGAAACAGCGTGGTAGCTCAAAGTTCTGCAATTTGTACAAGTCGTTCTGCCAGTCCAGATCCTTTCGTCGTCTGGATCCAGTGGTTCATCCCAGCCTTTACCCTTCTGCCATAGTGTTTGAATAAGACACTTCGCTGGTAGAAGAAATGGGGTAAGAACTCCCAGTGGGTCGAATACTGTAGAGACCATACTTAACACACTTCGTTTCGTCACGTCGGTAGACTTGTGAGAGTTCACAGAGAACCGAAAACTGTCAGTCTGAGTGTTCCATTTGAGACCTAGTGTGCGTTCGATCGGTAGGTCATCAAAGTTTCAAGTCAATAGATGGGTTTGCTTTCTCTTCTGTTGGGATTTGTGACAGTACTTCACGCGAAGAACTGACCCATTTCGTTAATCTAAATCCTCCACGAGCAAAAAGAGAAGTTATCTCTTGACATAGTCTAATCGCCGTAGCTTCGTCTTGAACAGACTTTAGAAAATCGTCCATGTAGAAGTTCTTCTCGACGGACTCGATGGTGTCAACGTTGAACGACGGATCGTCACAGTTGTCAATTGCGGTCTTACGTAGTACATAGTTCGCCATGTACGGTGATGCTGCCGCACCGAAGATCATCACCTGCATCTGATATACATCAGGAGCGCGGTTTAACTCCAGATTACGCCAGAGGAACCTAAGAGCGGGTTGGTCTTGGGCGATGATGCTGCACTGATGAAACATGGCTTCGATGTCCGCAGAAACACCAACTCTTTCTTCGCGGAACCTTAGCAAGACGCCTACAAGGTTGTTCAGCAAATCAGGGCCAATCAGTAACTTGTCGTTCAAGGAGACTCCATCATGCTTCGCGGCGGCGTCCATTACGATGCGAACTTTGCCTGGTTTGTTCGCGTTGAGTACGGGATGGTGTGGAAGAAACCACTGTTTGCATGTTGGCATTGACGCTTCTTTCGGAGACAGTTTCTTTGCGTAACCTTTGTTGACGTAATCATCAATGATCGCACAGTATTTGACCGCTAACGTTTCGTCTCGTTTCAGTCTCCGCTCCGTAGACTTGAGTCGCTTTTCAGCCATCACACGATTGTCTGGAAACTCTACATCTTGGTCTCTCCATAGCATACCGACCTCGTACCTGTCACCAAGATGTTTGACAGTGTTCTCTAGAATCTCTAGCGCTTTCTTATCTTCAACAGATCTTGGTGTTTCGTTTTCGTATTTTGTTCCAAATGCATCAGTTCTCCACCACTCCTCGACACGCTGCAGGAGTTGTTCTTCAGCGTTACGCACACGATGAACATGCATAACGTGAAGACGTTCTGGTGGGACAACAGACTTGATGGAACCGGTTAATGTCCATCCAAATGCCGTGAGCACAGCAACGGGTTGGCCCACATTTCCGCGTCGTCCGTCGCGCTGAAGTATAGCTTCAAGAACGTTAGCTCCTAGCAAGATCGTCACAGCTCCCGAGTCGATCTCAGGAATTGGTATGTCGGATAGATGTGGCAAGTCCTTTAGCATGTCTCTAGTTACCTTCTGTTCAGGTATGTTAAGCTGTGGAACGGTCCACGCTTCTTCTACAACGACTTCGTGACTGTCTTCAACTTTGTTGACCGCACTTTCTTTAAACGATACCTTTCTAGAACGAACTGCTTCATCGCGCGAGTTAACAGTTCCTAGATGTAGTGTGCTTGTAATGCCGTCGAAGCCGACTTTATTGGCGAAGTCTTCTAACACGAGCGATGTTTGACTTCCGGAATCCAATAGCGCGAAGGTTTGCACGTTGCTCCCTTCCTGACTTGTGACTACAATAGGTACAATCTGTAAGAGTACAGTAGTTGGGGCACAGTTTTTTGACGAAGTTCCGACGAACACACGATCCGCACCGTGTATCAGCGGGTGGTGTCTTTTATTACAATCTCCAACATCACAAAGCTGTTTGCGCGGGCAGTTACGGGCTTGATGATCAGTTGAGTTGAAACACAAGAAGCACAAATTATTTTCTTTGCCAAACGTGGCTCTTTGATTCAAGTTCATGTTTTTAAACTTGTCACAATGTTCGATTGAATGTTCCTTACTGCAGACACGACAGACCGGTAACTTATGTTGCTCCTTCGTCGGGGCTGCTGTGGCGAACGTTGCAGCCCTCGCAGGTTGCTGTGTGTTGTTGTCACTCTCGCGTCGTCGTCTAGCCGGTTGTCTGCAGTTTGTTGTTCCTTCAGTTCTGTTTGATGTCACGTGGTCGGACCTCGTTGGCTGCTCACTTACAGATGCCTTTGCGCGGACTCGAGTACCAAGCCATTCGTCGAGATCGAGTAAGGTAAGCTGGGTTGGGTGTGTCTGTATCTTCTTTTCTCCCCATCGTTCTTTGAGTAGGTTCGGCAACTTCTGAAGCACTCGTTGCGTAGTAACAGTAGACGACAGGTCATGAACGTAACCTAGACTGTTCAGAGTAACTACAGCGACGTGTAGGGTGTTGTAAAACGAACGAAGTTGAGTAAGGTCGCCTTCAGGTACCTTTGGATGATCAAACACTGTCTTCATGAACGCTCTAGCAACTATTTCTTCGCTTCCGAACTGGGCTTCTAGCTCAGTAAGGGCTGCCTTATAGAGGTGTCCATGATTTAACATTCCGCCGATGGCTTTCTTTGCGTCTCCGGTTAACGCACTTTGTAGGTGAGTCATGCGTTGGGTATCGGTCAGCGGTTGGTCGTGTACGAGACATTTAAACAGCGCTATGAACTGGGGCCACTCGAGTGGGTCGCCAGAAAAGTGTGGTAACTTTAGGCGTGGCATTGACTTTGCGAAGATTGATGCACTCATTCCTTCGACTGCTGCTTGTCTTTCAGTTGATCTTTTGCTAAGTTCTTTGATCCACGAAACGTCAAGGCGTTCCTCAGCAATCTGGCTGTTTGTTGGGTGGATAGCTGAAGGAAGAGTTCCTTTACGCTCTGTCGACGATTTGATGGGAGGTGGCAAATGTAGTCCCGGTGAAGTAAAATGTGGTTTATCAGCTAGAACTTTGGTCTTGTCATCTATATCTGGTTGTCTTTCCTTTATTTCACGATACTCTGTTTCACTGTCAGAATCGCTGAAATCACGTAAGCGATTCTCTAGGTTCTCAGGATGATATTCACCGTCCAGCTGAGTCTCTAACCGCAGTTTCTCAGCCTCGTACTCAAGCTCTCTGATGCGACGCTTTTCTGCTAACGCATGCTCTCGCGCTTGTATCTTCAGCCTTTCTTCAAACAACTGTTGTTCTTCTGCAGCTCGCTGCTGCACCTCTTTCTTTGCTTGCTCAAGTTTCAATTGGGCGACACGTGCTTGTTGTTTGGTAGCGCTCAGACTTGACGACGAACTCTTATTACTCCGAGGTACGCTACCTTGGAATTTAATCGATGGTGCCACCACTTCAGACCCACTCTCAGAGGGTGGTTCGCGTTCCCTCTCAGAGAGTTGGAGTTCAATGCGTTCTAAACAACGATCTACATCATTACTAAGCTCATTAATCAGTGTCAGATTGCCTTCCAATTCTTCCTGATCCAAAAACGATTGATACTCTTCACAAGCACTTTCAAGTTCCTTGAATGCATTTTCGATTTTTCCCACAAATTCCCGTAGTTTTCTACGACTTCCACGGGCGTCCAGTAGTTTAGTTGCAACGTTCAACAATGTTAAGAGTTTATCCTTTCTTCGCGAAAATCTGCCATTAATCATTTCCTTTCCAGGGTTCCAGAGCTTTGGGCTCTTCGGAGAGTCATCGGGTTTACGAACGTTCCCACAGCTACTGGAAAGTTATCTTCATTTACATATTGCACATGGCGAGTTTTGACGAGACGTTGGCCTTCCATTTCAACACGATTTCTCCGTAGTATTGAACGATGAAACGATCCAATAAGTCACTCATCATATTACTTACGTAAACCTCGCTCTGCTACCAAATGTTCCGGGGGAAACGACCCCGATTTACGACGAAAACGATCAGTACAAACTCAAAGCTTTAATCTGGTACAATCACGACGCGAAGCTTGTACACACTAACTTTTATCGCCGACCGCTGACTTCGTACGTGCTGACGTGCACGCTCGCTAATTAAAACTAGACAATATACAATAACAAATAAACGTTGTAGATTTCAGTCTCCGTTTCGGCGTGAACAACTAGGAATGTCATATAAATATCACATAGCAGGCATGGTTTATGGATCCAGTCCGGTTTACATCGATTTCCGGAAAACGGTCAAAATTCTCAAAGTAGCAGTAATATACAGTACACTCCCGCTATCTCGAACACTCAAGGGGAACGAAAAATTGTTCGAGATAGCAGGGGTTTGAGATAGGCAGTAGTAAATGGCTGAAAAGCACATCCAAAGAGAACAGGTTTTAGTTCGGGATAGTGGGGGATTCGAGATAGCGGGAGTCTACTGTAGCTCTCTTGAATGTTAAATTTATTATTAAAAATTTGTTTAAAGATACAAAAACAGCTGGTTCGGAAAACGGTCATCCGCGCCTACATAGTGTGTAAATTGTAACTTCTAAAAAACATTTTTATTGATTTTTATTTATGCATCCATGTAATTCAAATGTTTGTTCAACAAGCTGCAAATGTAATAATATGAAGTTGTCCTTCAGTAGCATGATAAAACAATTTAAATTTGAGTCCAAGTGGGGCCTACAACTGTGAATACTTGGACTCAAATTGAACTTGTAACAGCTTTGAAAACCTTTATTTTGAAACAATTTAAATTTCATTTCCAACAATAAAACTCTTGAATGTAACTTTAACTTTAACAAGATACAGTTTGGACTTCTAATAATGTAATAAGGTTGACCATTAGATAGTGACAATCAATGAAAACACATCACATCACACATCACACATCACATGTATAACCTTTTAATAGCCTTATTTCTGATAACTTTCGGAACAATAAGTAAAGCTTCCTCATGTAAAGTGATGTATTTTTAATCATTGACAGTTGGTACATGTACATTGGATGACCATTTCTGATATCATGACATCAGGAAATCCTCTTTACATGTTGTAAAGTAATCTTAATCATGACAATATGTTGTTTTAGCAATCTAATATGGTACACTAAAAATCCATAAACAAAACAACGTTTACAAATAACTGCATAGTAACCATAACATCAGTCACTTACAGTACATGTACATGTATCTGTTCAAATTACACACTTCCAAAACCTGCACAATTTTCACATACCTCTAGTACTTTAATCATGAAGGACTGGAGATCTCCAAGTATGGTTGGTACTATGAGGACCAATGCACAAGTTTCCATAAAAAATGAAGAAGCATAGTCAACAAAATCTAGCTGAATTTCTTTCTCCATACCAAGTGGGGGAATTGGTGACAGACCTGTCATGAACTTGAGCAGTTTCTGTAATCCAATGGCCCCTTGATCTAAAGAAGTGAAAATGAAAATATAAAAATAATGGTTTGAGCTTGTATTTCATTTTAGCAGTTACAATATAAGACATTTCTACTTTTGTGAATTGTATTTCTTTCACACTTGCAAAAACAAACTAACCTTCTTCTAACTTCTTGATGGACTTGAGTAGAAACCCATAAGCCCTTTCTGAAGTCCCATTTGCTTCCATATCCTTTGATACTAAGAACAGACCAATGACATCACCACTTGTGAGTCTTGCGTTTAATGCAGTAAAGTAGTGTTCAAGCCCTTTCTGAAGTTCCATCAGCTTCCATATCCTTTGATACTAAGAACAGACCAATGACATCACCACTTGTGAGTCTTGCGTTTGATGCAGTAAAGTAGTGTTCCATCAGCCGAGGATGTGATTTTATTAGTGATGAAACTCCAAGGGTGCTCAGGCCTTTGGAAAATTGTTTGAGAGGCTCCTTTCTCTTTTTTAATACAAAATATTCCATTAAGGTCTGCATGGCCAAATTCTTGTTACTAACATTCAGGTCTTGTAACCAGCCAGCATTTACCAAGTTGTCAATCAATACACTGTCAAGTTTGAGTTCTTCGAGTTCTTCGTTCGATGTACTCTTGTTAACCTTAAAAATAGAATTTGCATTACACAACAGACATGATTATACTTGTATTAACTTTAAGTTTTGAATGCTGTGCATGTATGTACATGTATGGTAGATTAAATGCATGTATAAAAGCTGAAAATATGTTCTGATATTTTCTTCAAGATTTCTCTCAAGATTTTACTTACATGCACGAGCAGCATCTTATGACTCACCAACAACAACTTAATTAAGGTTGTCAAGGTCGACAACCTTTTTTGAAACAGTGATATCAACATAGATTTTGAACATACCTTATCTATAACCTCTCTCATTTCATAATCACAAATATCTTCCAGTCTGCAGTGGTTGGCAGCTTCATCAAAATAATTGCTTGTGATGTATTCATATACACAGGGGCAAGGAACTCCAATGTCCAGGTGTACAATGAGATAGGCGACCATTTTGCCAACCAGAAGGAATAGACGTGCTTGGATGGCTTCTATGGAGTATATTGGTAGTTTTCTGTCTTCCAAACCTTCAAATAGATTCACTTCTGAGGAGAATCTTTTCACGCAATCATGTCCCAAATTCTTTACTCAGTCCTCCCCCATCTATGCCTCTTTCTCCTTGAAATGTTACTCTAGGGGCAGCTCCAACTTCAAATTTGTTTTTTTTGAAGATGGCAATGCATTCCCTCCATATATCATCTCTGACAACAGATATCCTTTCTGTACCAATGAGATGTAAACTTTCTTTGTGTGACAGCATGACATCTTTTAGTGTTGGAAGGGTTTCAGGAGAGATCTGAGATGAGACCAGGGGATAGGGTGTTTACAGCCAGATTTTCATGTAGTATTTTGCATTAAGATCAGTTTTGGAATGTACTAGAAATAAATTATTATTATTATTTGCATAACCGTTTAGCAAGATTTTAATGGTCTGCACAGGGTAGCACAGGGGGGTCATGATCACGTTTCACACGCCATTTTTTTGTAAATTCACGCATCACGGATAATAAAGAAATCATAGTTTTGTCTGGTCAATTATGATGTTTCACAGAGCATAACAGTGGTAAATCACGAATGACAGTTGGTCAAAAGGGACAATCACGCATCACGTTGAAACATATATTCACACATCATGCTCGAATTTTTATGAATTTCACGATTCACGCTCCATTTTTGGTCAAGTCATGTGTCACGCGTAACCCCTTTGCTACCCTGTTTGCAACAATGACAAGTGTTATAAAAATATATCTGCTATTGGTACTGATTGGTACTGATTGGTACTAAAACAAATTGGAAAATGAATGTTGAGATATTATTTATTATTATTAATATTAGACCCATCATGAATTACTCTAAATGTGTACATATTGTAGCCATAGCATTTTGTTCAATGAAGTGCAAACACACAGCATGTAAACCAATGTTTTACAGGGGTAAATATGACTTCAGCCCTAACGAATAGTGCAAAACAATTAATCTACATGTAGGCATTAAAATAAATAGTTTGAGATGTGTCAATTTGCATTGCCCCTACCGAAGCTACAACTGTACATACCTACATAAGTACCTACCCATTTTTGAACTTCCACCTTGACATGTTTCCTGATGTCTTTTCACTTCATCCATGGGAATGTTTTCAAGACCGTTTAGGCAAGCTACCTTGGGGCTTATGACCTAAGGAAATAACATATCAGACTTTAAGTGTGATAATTTTCATATTCATTGCATATGTGTTGTTTTGTGATTTGTGTACTTTATCTCCATTCATAGAGAAGGTGTAGGTCAATATTCAGCATTAAAGAGGTTTCATTCATTAACACGTACAGTTTGAAAGGGCTCATCAAAATTGCTTGAAGTGGGCTAAAATTATTGCTAATTGCAATAAATCTTTGATTCAGACGTTTATCCAATCAGATATTTATAAATTAATTTTTAATTTATCCCAGTAATTATAATTACTTGTAAAGCGCTAATGGACTTTACGGAATTAGCGCTATAAAAATAAAACTTATTATTATTATTAAACACCAATAAATATATTTCTAAAATTGCTGTTTGATAAAATCGTGTAATATATGTTCGATAAATTGCCCTTCCAATATATGTTCGATCACAGGCGATAGGATAATATTCATTTATGTTCTTTTACAAATTACATGCAAATTAAAGAGAGAATGATTATGAGTTACCTGGAGTTCCCTGTAAATCGATCGATTCCTCTCTTGCAATGAATTCAAACATTCTGCTAAAACAGCCATTTATTAGTGTCTTTTAAAATCCTAACCATCGTGTTAGCCGTCTTCTAAAATCCTAACCGTCGTGTAATATAGCGACCGGCCATACGGGTTCAAATGTTAAATAAATTATCAATTTTACTCCTTAGATAGGTAGATAGGCATGTCCACATCAGGACTTAAGTCTTGCGTCATTGTAAACAAACCTGCAGAACAAATAAACTATGTATGTATGTATGTACGTAGCGAACTGACTGACGCGAACATGATATCCCCAAGTTAAATCATTAACAAAAAAATCCCTCCAACCCAAAAAGCCCAGGGTAGGCAACAATCCTAGATACCATTGTCCTCTCGTCTTCCAATTATCGTAGTTCGAAAGTGACATTTCGTATAGGACAACGATGACAGATTTTGCCTTTATCCAAACATCACACTGATCACGTGCACTCGAAAGTCCTGGTCAACACTCTGGTAAAATAAACACAGATCACGCTCACATACTCAATGATTGGTCTAAGCTGCAATACATGGCTACAAGCTCTTTTATATCAGTAACATGTTCTTCATAACTGGATAATGAAATAGAGCAATTTAGTGAATGTGTAACACAGGTGCTTTTCGAAGGTTTATGGGGTAACTTAGAGGGACTTTATTATTCTATGACTCTGAGACGATTACGTGATGAACTGGAGACCAACTATAGTACCACTCGAATGCAACTTACTCTTAGTATTAAATTCAGTCCCAGCCCTCTACCCAATTTTATTGTCAACCTGATGCAGTATCGTTAAGTGAATAATCACTTTCACATATCCATTTTATAACTGTAGCTTATTATATAACTGTAACAACTTTTTAAATATACTAATTGATGTTACCTCAACTATCAAATAACATGGAATATAAACTATTAATAGAAACGTGAAATGAATGTTGCAACTGAGATGACTGAGACAATAATCAAATATTTTGGTTAAAGCCCCAGTCAAACGTGAATGCAAGTCCATGCAAGTTTTGACTGGCAGTAACTTGAATGAAGTCGGTCAAACGGTAGATGCAAGTTTGAATGCATCAACTAGTTCCAGGCTAAACCGCGCACATAATGGTGAATCTGATTGACTTATTTTGTCAGCTGACTTGCGAAGAGACTTGCATCAACTTGTGTTTGCCAGTAAACGGTAAAAAAAACATGCATGGACTTGCACTCGAATTTGAGCGTGTTCAAACTTGCTGCAAGTCGATGCAAGTCCCTACAAGTTAGCAGTCAAACGACAAACTTGCATGGACTTGAGGTTGCATTGAGGTTTGACTGGGGTTTAAAGGAGCAGTGTCACGGTTATGCGCATGCGCCGCCAACAGGCTCCAGAATAAACTATCCGGGCCATTGCTAAATCGTTCTACGGGTAGAAAGCTATCATCTCCAAAATCCTTGAAAATCTTCGATTATCGAAACCATCCATAGTTCTCTTTTATATATTCTTGAAAAGTAATTGTAAGTGATACAGTATAACGAGTTTTTGATGGAAAAGCGCCGAGGAAGGCCGCCGTCTGGACCATCACAATCGGCCGTAGATGTGCAGAAGCTAAACAGGGAAATTTGGAGAATTAAACATTCAAGGATTTGGCTAACAAAGCGCATCCTAGCCACTTGGAGAGAACTCAAAGGTCTTGGGTTGTTTTCCAATGATTCCGATTTCGCTGGTCATCTTCTCTTGTTCGGATAGCCAGCAGTCTTAGTTTATCTTCGTCCATATTGATAATCAAGTTCTATAGAGAAAATAGTTGTTACAAAAATATATGCACAGTATATAAACACTACCGAACTATACCACAAAGTTTTCTCTTTTCCATTCACTATAATAACAAAATATAAGCTTACTATTTTGCTTCGGTCAAAAGTGATCAACACACACAAGTATCTGCCAATGTATTCAAAATTGTACTTGTAATATCAAATATATAAGTCTTAGTATCCATCACACCTTTACAGCTTGGTTTTCCCGGTTACATTCATCAAATTCTGATAGCCGGCTGGCACTAGAATTGTGCTGCATGTTAGGCCGAATGCTTGATGTTCTTGTTTGTCTACTAGCGCGTTCAGTGTTGTTTCTTGTAGTCCTGGGTGGCCTTGTGTAGTCTTCCTTCGATCGAAAGAGACAACATGAGATAATAATTATTATTCACAAAAGTGTTTCTTGTGATTCAGAGCAAAGTGAATAGATAAAGAATATATACCTTGTTCTGACAGGGCTTGTTTTGGGAGCCACATTTGCAAGAAGCCGTACAAAACGTCGCTTGCATTTTACACGGGCAACCTTTCCTCACGTTCCCGTCTTTCCGAGAACAGACACCTTTGCATACACATCTTGTTGTCGAGGTGGATTGCTGCAATGAGTATCATTATCAAAAGTTTATATGTGAAGTAAGCTTATCACATTTATGAACGAAAGATCAAAACACGCGTGAATCAAATCCCGGTCATAGACCTCAATAGACTCGACAAAACCCTCAAAAACATTACTTGAGATCAGCATGAAACTTTCAAAGCTCGCACATGCGCATAACCGTGATACTGCCCCTTTAACTGAAAACACAAATATTTGAAAAGTCCTGGAAATGCTGTGCTACTGACCCTTGTATAAAACTGGAGTCATCTCTTCAATGGTCATTTTGCTAAGTCGAATGGTAAAAGTCTCTGAATGTTATCTTTGCAACATACTACAATCTACATGCACATTGAAGTGTACTGTAGTTGAACAGGGATCTATATACTGTAACTAACAGATCATGAAACCTTTACCCTCAATTTCAATAGCTTTGTGGAAGCATTCCTCAAAACTAGAATAGCAAGTATGACATAAGGGGAGTTGAAGCTTCCAAAAGCAAGTGTTTGCTTTTGGATATCTTGCCTTTGGATCTCTAGAAAACTCAACCTGGATCTTTCTACCATCGAGGAAGGATAGGAGGTATGGAATACCAATGCAAAAATGAAGAAAGGCTTGTATGGGAGTCATGCAAACTTCAGGTAGCACAGTGCTTCCTGACAACAACAAAAATTAATATAACTTTCTTAATTTTTGTCATCACAACACTGATGTATTGATGTGTAAGTAATAGATACAATATTTATCGGACTTATAATATGCACATATGTTAAATACAGGCTCTAGATCTGCCATGGTTATGATTTCTATTGTGTTTTCCTCATGAATTATTATTTAATATGATAATACAGTATATCGATACTTCATGTTTACAAACATTAATATTGTGATGTTAATGTGCCAACCATTTCCACAAAAACTTTTCACACGTTGCTTTGTTTCAACAGCCAATCGATCTCTGGTTTGAAGTATCGCTATACACTGTTTTATTGTTCAGCATTCCATACATGTGCTGTACAAAACACAAACAAAAGCACTTTCTTTAAGTATTTAACCTGAATCATTCTCTCCACACTGGCTGACACATTTCCTCAGATACTCCACTGCACTTCTCTGACTGTTGGTCAGAGACATCTCAATGGTTTCATCAAGTATGATTAGATCTTGAACAGTTTTGGCCGAGATTGACACGTCTGTTTTCTTTATAACCACCAGTGTAGTTGTGCACGAGTGGCCTTTAAGAAGGGACAAAAGAGAGAGGCTTGCCATACCTTTCATCAGGTCCTCAATTTAATTCTTCCTTCTGAGAATGATTTGCTGAATGAATACCTGTTGGACAGCCTTGAACTTGTTTTCCCTATCAAGAGGATTCGAGCACAGTGGGAAATCGGCCCAAAATCAAGATTTTTGAAACTTTGCCTGAGTGAAGTCTACTATCTGCCTGTTTGATTGGTATGGGTTGTTTTCCTTGAAAATATATATTTCGAATTTACGAGCAAAAAACGAATTTTCAGAATCTTTTTCATAATCAGGAATGTCTTTATAACATTTCTGACATGGATGTACTTGTGGTCTAATCCACATGTCTTCATCTGGTGGGTTTGGGTTTACAGTTGGTAATAACCAATCAACATACTGACATGCTGTTTGAGCAGCTTTATTACCAGCTTCAATATCCTGGTCTAATTCTGTTGTATCAACATCATCATGCTCATATTTATACTTCTGAACTAAGAAACCTTTCAAAGCAGTCTTAGTGAGATGACACATTCCTGGGTCATTGTTCAAATTAGCAGTCCGTGACAATGAATACTACCTCTACCTTGGTATTCAAATCTATACCAATGCCATTTGCCATCAAGAGTATCATAAAGCCAGTATTTGACAAAACTCTCTTAGTTTTTGAGTGAAAAACCAATCCACAACATGAGGATTGTTGATAACATTCTGACGTCTCTCTTCACTAGTAGTGCTTATATCACCATTATTGTTCTCTTCAAAGAGAGCATGTAATTCTGGCCAATGCATATCAGCTGATGAAAAGGTAAAAACGAATGTGGGTGTACTAACATTTGTTACTATAGCTTTGAGGTCTTCTTTGACCTTATGCCAGTAAGCATTTGTACCAGCAATATTAACAACATACTTAGATATTTTAGACATTAATGCAGCTGAATTATTACTTGCAGCCATTTTACGTAACTCATCAATGGTTAGATGTGCTTCACCAGGATTTTGTTTCAAAAATATCCCACTTTGTTGCAGTGTTCTTTGTCGCTGAATCATGTTAAAAGCCCAGTATGAAAATCTGGGATGGCTAGCAAAGCGGTACATCCACTTCCCATCTGATATTTCAGCAAACTTTATAAGATGCTTAATTCTTTCTGGAAGGAGTACATCTCTTAATAATGCTTGATTGGTTAGATCCCCTTTACCATCAGGGAATAATGTAGGAAAAGCCATAGTAGCTAGATATGACGTTTGATATTCATTTAATGGCTGATCCTCAACCGAGGGCCATGACATTGGCTCATCTGCTGAAAGCTGACTTCTAACAGCATCAAGCTCTTGTTGCTGTTGCTCACCAACAGGTAAAAAACTACTCATATCAGTAGATCCATCATACACTGTATCGTCAGTGGGGTTATCAGTAGGTGGACCTAAATCAGGCTCAACAGTCTCGTCTATGATATCATCTTCTGTCTCAACAGTCAACAGATCTACTGGTACATCATTGTCAGGCAAGGTATTTAATGCTTGTACATTTATTTGTACATCTATATAGTGGGGATTATTTTGTGTGAGTCACAATAAAGCATTTTGTACTTTTTGTCTTCGTACTTTCACATCTTTAAAAGTATTGTCTCTACCTTTGACCTTCACAATAATCACAGATAGGTCCTTAGGATACCTTGGCAATGAAGATGCAAGCTCTTTCACATTTTGTGGTAAATTGATGCAATGTCCAGAGTACCCTCTCTGACCGCCAGGTTTAATATAAACTCTCATGATAGGGAGAGCACGGGCGATTAACATTTCTTCAACTTGAGACAAACCCTGTAGTTCAGGTGGGACTGAAGATGGAATCATTGAATTTCCAACTGAAAACTTCTTAGGGATTTTCTTATCCCTTGAACACCTTGAACAGACATAAGTGTCTGGTGACCTTGGTTTAGATTTTAATGGCCATGCTTCATGACACACAGTACATTGGCACACAACATACACAATAGAGTTGTGAAATTTGGAAATGTTGGACTTTGCCCAAGTTTGATCATGGAGTTTGCCATGTTTAAAAATATCAAATTCACTCAAATAGCATTGTTGAGAAATAATTATTTCTTCTCTAGATTTTTCAAGTCTAGTCTTTCTTTCCTGTGAATATTTTCTTTTTTTGCAGTTGTTATTTTTGTCTAGCCGTACTTGTTTTTCAATTTCAGTTTGTTGTGAGATTTTTGTCTTACGGCAGATTTTTTTCCTTTCTAACCTGGTTTGTCTTTCAGTTTCAGTTTCCTTTGAAATCTTTTCCTTTTTATATGCTTTTTGCACTTCTAACCTGGTTTGTCTTTCAGTTTCAGTTTCCTTTGAAATATTTTCCTTTTTATATGCTTTTTTGCACTTCTAACCTGGTTTGTCTTTCAGTTTCAGTTTCCTCTGAAATGTTTTTCTTTTGATATGCTTTTTGCACTTTTAACCTGGTTTGTTTTTCAGTTTCAGTTTCCTCTGAAAGTTTTCTTTTATTGTACTCTCTAGCTTTTTCAAGCCTTTTCTGCTTTTGATTTTCAGTCTCCTCTGACCTTTTTCTCTTACATGATTTATTCTCAATTTTTTTTACAGAATTATAAAACTCAACTGGTACAAGTTCAAATAATTCACTGTTCAATTCAATTGACAGACAGCATAAATAGTTCTAATGTTGGTTTGTAGGTTGGATAATTCATGACAAAACTTTTTGTTTCTTCAACCTGAGTTTTATTACAAAACTGCCCAGTTTTGTAATAAAACTCATGTTGAAGATACAAAAAGTTTTGTCAGCATAAATAGTGTTCTAATTGACTGATATCAGCACATTTCATAACAACAGCAGTGCCATTTGGATGAGGCATACCAAAACAGTTACGTGCATGGGAATCAAACACATAAATGCAATCTACAGTCTTCATTAAAGCCATAATATAACCTTCTAATATTATAAATGCATAATTATTATTACTGAAAGCATTCATCAAGGCTGAATGTAAAGTTAAGTATGGAGCCTCGTTTTCATGCTCGTCTCGATTGAGTTTTCCTTGGTAGAATTCTTTGTAATTTACCAACCACAACGAGTTGTCGTTTGTTTTGATTTGTGCCTCAATGGGCTTCACCACAATGGGTAGATCGGTATTTGTCACCACAATGGGTGATTGGTTTTTTGTTTGTGCCTCAGTGGGCGATTTGTTTGATTCAGTAGTTGCCTCAGTGGCATTCTCGTACCCAGAGCTCCTTGGTCGGTCGTTCCTTCTCCCATCGGTGGCTCTGGTAACAGCCATTTCTAGGCCGATGCTGATTGGTCCAAATGTCCGCGCATGCGCGACTTTCATTTGAAACTGCTCAATCGTGATTGGTCAATCTATAACGATGCTCGGAGCTTTTTAGAAGAGAATCCTCTGCGCATAGGTATAACACACAAAGCTGACTCTTTTTCTAACGGGCTCAGATGGATTTTCAAAATGGCGGACGGTCTGAATGGTGGTCATTGCTACTATTTTCTGCTAAGAAACTGCAATGATTTTACTGGTCACAAAGAAAAACACACAAGTTTGGTTCTGTACTTGTTTTCGCTTCTCTTCTGTCGAGGCAAGTGATTAATTTACGCTATAAATTACCTCCTTCAACAACGGACTACGATACCGTTGAGACAGAACAAAATCAGTTGGCTTCGTTTCGGGTTCCTTTGCAAAAAAATAAGCATCCATATAAAATGTCGTGTTTTTGTGAATGTTAAAAGAGTACAGAACAAGATTGGTGGGGTGTATTTTCTTCCCTTCTCAGTAAATGTGCAGATAAAAGTACAATCTTGTAAAGACTAATAAATTACTTGCCATATCATGTTGTTGTATTTGAGCCTTAATACCCTGTGTATCATTTGCCCTATTTTTCCCCAAGGCAGACTCAGTGAAGTCTATTGATGAGAAATATTATTAGGCTGTTTACATTCTTCTTTTTGAGAGAGAAGCTACACAAATGTAGTACACTATCTCATGTAGAAGAGTAGTTATTTTAAAGCATTTTAATTTCAGCAGTCCCTTTGTCTTCAGAAATTACAACACAATTCAATAACTTTTATTTAAACACGATATTACTTATTTTAGCTAAAGCTTGTGGGGTCGTATGGAACAAAAGGATCCATATAAAAGGTGAACCACCCTCTTAGGGTAACACAAATCTAAAAGGACCACAAGAGACTAAGCCGGTACCATTTAGGGTGTTTGTCAGTAAATAAGATACCCAAGATCAATGACCCGAGATAAGATAATGACAGCCGGAATGACAGTTGTAGCTTTTGTCACTTTAGAGTTGGTACCTTTTAGGCATAAAAATGATGTGCTGCCACCACCACATAAATTGTGTGATAATTGTGCTATGTTGCTCATGTGATGATTTTTGCATCATAATATCAGATGATAATTCTGACTCAAGACACTCATGGTTGCTTATATACCTTAGGAACAAATAAGATCTGACATTTTGGAACTAAGGTAGCTTAATTGAACCACCCTTTTTCCTAGAGCCTGCCTACGCAGGCTATAACTAAGGATATACCCCTAGTGTAATCAGTCTTAATTGACCCAGTAGTGGAGATTTGATGTTCTGAACTCTCTGACAGATGTTGATCGAAACATAAATTTATATTTTTTGCACCATGCAGCCATGCTTCACAGATCTGGGAGGTTGTAAATAGATACTTTTACAGTTGTAAATGTTGTTACTACTTTAACCACCACTGGTACACACCCTACAGTTAATTACATATAGAATTTATGCACTTTCTTTTCATATTTGCTAATATAGTAAAACAGTGACATTCATTTAGCTTAGTTTGTTTTCATTTCCTGTAATATATGTGCAGAACCAAATAAAAACTCTAAAAAATATGATTTATATATTGTTTTAATGCCAAAACTTACAATGTACTTGTAAGGTAATACCAAGCTAATACTTTCATTAATTTATGAAATGGCTCAGGATTCTGTTGAATGTTGAGTAATAATCACTGGATTTCTTGTAACACTCTTGCTTTTCTTGCAGCCATTTACAGAAAAAATCCTACAGATTTCAATAATTAAACTCAGCTACTATAATAAGTACATAAAATGTACATGTATGTAATACTATTTTTTTAAATAGTATTTCTTGTACATTATATATACTTTATATATAATTATTGATATCCTGTAGCTTGACATCTGGTCCCGGTTGTTCGAAAGCGTGTTAACGCTAACTCGGGGATAAATTCGCTAACCTAGTGTTAATTCTTAATATTTTAACCTAGGTTAGCTATTTTAACCCTGGGCCCTGTTCATCAATTTAATTCAATACTCCAAGAGGGCATAAGGGACAGAGCCAAGGGAGTCTCGCTGTATTGCCCTTGGGATATCTTAATTTCACTAAATATATTTTTAGAAACACCAGAAGTGGTGGATGCCAATGGAAACATACTTCCGGTACACATAGACTCTATCAGAGAAGATGTGTAATATTTGACATTGTTTTCTGTGTTATTTAATTCAACTTTTTAATTATCATAACTATCCTCAGAGAAGACCAACTTAACACGGTACATGTATAATCATCCAGGCTTAGATTGATCGTCAGAGGTAGCATCCCAAGGAACATTAGGTTATTTGTCAGTTTGTCTTGCATCTTTCATCCACTGTTCCATTCTCACATGTCAATGTTTAGTGTGTCTAACATGCTCTTTGGCAGATTAGGGAATGATGGATGTGATATAATTGTCTCAAAATATTTCACCAACCATTATGTGACTGCAAGTGCAGTAAAAATAATAAATAATAAATCTGTATAAATTATGAAATCTACAAATAAACTGTTGTAGATTTCATAATTTATTCAGATTTATTCTACATTGTAGATTCCAACTTTTGACAATAATAATATTATTGTTGTAGTTTCAAATACTCCAGTTTCACGTTGTTTAGAGATGACCGCTGTCCTTGACAAAAGACGCATTTACTACAGGGTTAGCCTCGATTCAGAAAACAGTCCGTGCAATTCAAAAATGTTTCTATTGTTTCATGTAAACATTTTTTCGTGTTCTTGTTGATACATTGTATTTGATAATTTTCACTGACTCGAGGCTAACCCTGTACAAATGCGTCTGATATCAATAAGTACAGCAGTTTCTGGGGGATCTGTGAACGCGAAAAGGGACTATTGCAAGAAATCCATTTTGACAATGTAATTACTATTATTTAACCATGCAACCACAGCCCGTATTTTCAAAGAAATTTCACTGAGAAAGCCTTTCCTAGTTGCATGGTTAGATATTGTAGCTAAGATAAACATTTGTATTTCACTTTAATCAGAGGGAAAGGAAAGAGGGAAAGAGAGGGTCATTATGTCTAAGACTTATTTGGAGATTTTTCAATAAAGTGCATGACAGTGGCTACCCTGTGCCTCTTTCCTGGTGAGTAGAAAAAACTCTGCTACATGTAGTAGGGTAGACAGTGACACAAAGGTGCAGGATTGCAGAAAGAGTATGCAAATTAAGGAAATTGAAGTATTTATTTTTATTACATGTAGATGTTTATGACACTCTTGAATAAAACAAGAGGACACCCAGAATTGAGCGTGCTATGCAAAAGCAAGTATATTTAGAAACTGCAGGCTGAAATTTACCCCACCCTCCCAATCAGACACTTTTCAATAAAACTTTTACAAGAACAATGGCTACACTTGTAAATTACAGTTGTAAAAGTGTCATTGAATTGTCCCGAGGCCAGGTTGACTTCTTATTTGTAGTAACCTTAGAGAACACAGGCTGGCCTAGACCAAAATGTGCTTCACAGGTCCTTTTATATTTTTGCATGTAATGCTGATCAGTACCCACTAGGTGAAGTTAAATATTTTACTTTATTGTATTTTGTGTCAAAGAATGCACGAAATATGCACGAGAGCACACGAAATATGGGACCGTATTTTGTGTGGTTACTTCAAACTGGCTTTCCAATCAATCATGCACAATCGTGTGATGAAAATTAACCAATCAGCGTCACTGAGAAATTCTACAGTTTTGGCTAGCGTGCGTTTCTTTGACAAAATATATAATAAACAATTTATTAACCGGCTAAGCATCTAATACGGCTGTGAATTTTTACTACACAGTATTATAGTCGTATTCAATGCTTAGCCGACTAAACCTCTATTTATAAAATATAATCAAGGGGATAACAACAGCATAGTGTACTTCCCCTCTCAAAAATAAGAATGCATACAGCCTTTTAATAATAATAAAATAATAATAACGGTTTAATGAAGCATTTCTACATCTTCAAAACAGGCTAACTTAATATATTAGGAAAGAAAGAAAGAAAGCTAAAATATAAAATATGTTAAAATATATGTATTATAAGCTTATATGTAGAATACTACTGATACACGAAATATGCTGAAATATTTCTCATCAATAGACTTCACTGAGTCTGCCTTGGGGAAAAATAGGGCAAATGATACACAGGGTATTAAGGCTCAAATACAACAACATGATATGGCAAGTAATTTATTAGTCTTTACAAGATTGTACTTTTATCTGCACATTTACTGAGAAGGGAAGAAAATACACCCCACCAATCTTGTTCTGTACTCTTTTAACATTCACAAAAACACGACATTTTATATGGATACTTATTTTTTTGCAATGGAACCCGAAACGAAGCCAACTGATTTTGTTCTGTCTCAACGGTATCGTAGTCCGTTGTTGAAGGAGGTAATTTATAGCGTAAATTAATCACTTGCCTCGACAGAAGAGAAGCGAAAACAAGTACAGAACCAAACTTGTGTGTTTTTCTTTGTGACCAGTAAAATCATTGCAGTTTCTTAGCGGAAAATAGTAGCAATGACCACCATTCAGACCGTCCGCCATTTTGAAAATCCATCTGAGCCCGTTAGAAAAAGAGTCAGCTTTGTGTGTTATACCTATGCGCAGAGGATTCTCTTCTAAAAAGCTCCGAGCATCGTTATAGATTGACCAATCACGATTGAGCAGTTTCAAATGAAAGTCGCGCATGCGCGGACATTTGGACCAATCAGCATCGGCCTAGAAATGGCTGTTACCAGAGCCACCGACGGGAGAAGGAACGACCGACCGAGGAGCTCTGGGTACGAGAATGCCTCAGTGGGCGATTGGTTTGGTTTGTTTGCTTCAACGCCAACGGGCGATTGGTTTGGCGAAGACCAACGAGCTCGATCAGGCAGATAGGTCAGTGACAGCGTCTCTGTATCTGGGATACTGTGTCTTTCAAAAGCATTCAAGTACATGCTGTCTCCTTCGGTCAATATTTGATCGACTGTAGAAGTACTCCATTGTGGAACTGGACGTGACTGAGCACACAACAGCGCTGAAAAACTCATAAAAGAACATTGTCTTCCCCTTGAAATGTCACTAAATTGTTCGTGACCTTGATGAATGCTTCCAGCAATGAATAAAGTTGCATTTGACATAATAGATTTGTAGAAAACGAACACTTACCTGGCTTGAATCAGCGAAAAATAAACGACACTTCAACCAGGCTAGTAACAGAAGACATGCGGTCGATTGAACGTGGTGTGAGTGTGTGTTGATCAAAAGTACCGTGGGCTCACAAAAATCATCTAAACAAACCCACAAACTCCGTGAAATGCAGTCGAGACTCTCGTTGCAAACACATAAGTGTCCAGATCCCACACGACCACACATGACACAGAAACTCCGTCAAGATTAGTTTCGCTGCTCGCGAATTTAATTACTATTAAATCTTTCATACCCGTCTTGTTTGTTCTCTTCAAACTCCTCCTCCTCGTCATCCTCATCATCAACACGCTCTTCGCCATTACACTCGTTGTCGTTATGGACGGTGTCTAAACATTCTTGAGGAATATCTTTTCTTAATCCTGGATACCTGTCAATCAGTTTGGAAAGACCAAATTGACGGCGGCATTTTCCTCTGAGCAGCATCCATGCGTCTAGGACTGAGTTGGGCTGTTGGTACTTTTGTTGCTGGAGTCTTTGTAAGTTTCGTTCTTGAAGTGAAGTCAGATCGATGGCTCGTAATTTGCAGGAAATCAACAGCATTACCGCTCGAAGATATTCAGGATCATCGTTTGGACCGCTGGTTATTTGGAACTTGTGGTCAATAAGCCAGTTCACGCTGTCGGCCGCCATTTTGAATTGGGGCAAACTCGGCAAAATTGATAGAAATCTGGATCACTTTGACTTGCCGTAACTCCGCTCGATTTCGTTGGATTTTTAAAAACATACCATTTTAGAAAAGATGTGTTCTTTGTTATTGATGTCCTATAATATGATGGGTATTGGAAGGCTACAAATCGAGAAAAAAAGATTTTTGTTTTCAAAATAAAACGTTCGGCACGTGAATATGCAAATTAGCTCGAAATTTTAAGATCCATTCGTGAAAAGAAGATTGACTCGTAAAAGGTTGTTAAAACACCTACATTGGTCTTATTTTCACTCCAACAACTCATATGCATGCCTGCTGATTATCGAAGTTTAAAATTTGAAAATCCAACGAAATCGAGCGGAGTTACGGCAAGTCAAAGTGATCCAGATTTCTATCAATTTTGCCGCGTTTGCCCCAATTCAAAATGGCGGCCGACAGCGTGAACTGGCTTATTCCGTATGTTTCCGGCTCGAGTTCAGCCGCCAGTGCTATTGCTCCAGCCATATCTTCTTTAGTGACATTGTGTAGTGGGTCGAATGTGTCATCTTTTGCGCATCTATTCACCGGTGTCGATATCAGATCCAAGCTTTCAATCTGTTTCAAATCCAGAAGATCTTCTTTGTTCTTCGCGAATTCGCTCTACACTGAACCGTCACCAAAACTGTCATCTTCGTCATCACTATATAAGAATAATTAATAGAAAGAAATATAACAACAAAACACAATGATTAAAACAAAATGATTAAAATAGATTGGCTCGTGCATCATGTATGAGTTACCTAAATAGTGGTTCATCCACTAATGCATCTGCTACAAAATGAAACACTTGCATGCAGTGTTTGCGCAACCAGTCGTTTGCTCGTGCAACTGGCTCTTCTAGACTTCTAGAGTTGTCCACTTCACCAAAATCAGGCATCTGTTGGGTGGTAATGAAGAATGGACACTTGAGGATGGATGTGGTTGGACGTTTATGCTTTACTGATGCCACATAAAGACCACCTTGTAGGAATTTCTTGGCAGTTTCTACATCTAATGAGTCGGATGTCCACTCGTCCATAACACTAATTGGATGTTGTCACTGATGCATTGTGTGCTGAACTATTTTTCTCTCGTGATTGTAGCGATTCGGCTTAAAGGAATGATCCCTTGAAACGGTGCAACCCAAGAAGTTTTGCCACTGTCTTTGGGTCCAATGACGGGTCTTGTGTTTCAAATCTTCCACTACACAAACACTAATAGTACTTGCGCAAACAATCTTTCTTCGTTTGTTCGTCTTCAAAAGAATTGTCCAAACACTTGATGAACAGTTTCGGTTGAGGGACTCTGTTGGGATGGAAATTTCCCCAATTGGTTGTCATCGATGGCATTGGTCAGGAAACGTTTTTCAGCGATATTGAAACACGTTCCAGTGGGTAACACTTCGATGAGGTTGAAGTCGATTTTGAGCTGAGGAATGATCACACAGTCGTCACTTGCAAGAATGTTGCTGACAGCTGGAATATTACCAACTAAATCTTCTGCAAGTTGTCGGTTTGCTGTTAAGTAATTTAGGAAGGCATCCAGGGTTTTGTAATAAACATATGCATATGCCGAGTGCCTTGGTTTACAGTACACATCTCCTCTGTATAGTTTACAATCTAGACAGTTGAACACCTTTTCAACTGTACTGATGATACCAACAAGCTTGTTACTTGGTTCAGGTGTCATCTCATCAACTCCAGTTGTTGCAACTTGCAAGTTTCCCGGCAGACTTGAACATTCCATTAACTGCAATAAAGTGAAATCGAGTCAAGTAAAAGAAAGAAGGAAATTAACATTACAAAAACAATTCAAAGACAGCGTTAACTAACTAACCTGTACATCACAACCAAGCTTTGTTAATCCAGCAGCTGCTTGGGAAATGGACTCCGTGCTAGTTTGATGGCAAATCACGATGCGCATGGGACACTGTCTTGCCGTTGCACCAGAATCGTGTGAGCACATGAAAGGGACAGCACTGTTGACGAGCAATACATCCATCAGCTTTTCAGTGCAGTAAGATAAGGATTTACGCATCATTTCCTTTACGTGGTAATTATTGTGATCTTGTACGCACGTCATAAGTGTAGCTGTTATAACATCTCTTGGGTTGGACTTGTTTCGTGCTTTTATGGTCTTGATTTCACTGATGTCAAGCTGGGCATTTAGTAGTTTAGCAAATATTTGCTTTTCGAACTTGACGTCTCCAACTTCAACGTAAGCTATCCAATAGTTGATCGAGGGATAAATTGGAGCCGGCTCGTCGACATTCTCATCCTGAGAATTATCTGGGTTTCCCTCGGGCTCTTTATCAGGCGTGGTATCTTTAACATCACTTCGTTTGCGTTTTCTATCCTGGACAAGCGAGAGACACGAAAAGTAAAACAATACGCCATCTTGTTTTGCGACTATCGAATCGCACTGGTTCCTCTTGTTGGTAATTAAATTAAACACAATTTGGAGGACGATAGAAGGCAGTTAAATTAAATGGTTTACTCTTTGGTTTTTTAATATCTATATTAATAATTTCATATTGGTCACCACAAAGGGTATGTCTTCGCTTAAAATTGAGATTACAACGAAGATAAAAATGCATACACCTCCTCCAAATCGATTCCTATCCTTTCTTAAAATAGCGTACCCTCAACAGCCACTAGATGGTCAGGAATGGATCAATATGTAAAGGTAAACTAACAATATTTAGGCTCGCCATCTTAAAACCCCTAACTCTAGGAATTACCGTCTGATTGACAGACTGGTTTAAAGGGGGAGGGACAAGTAGACAGACCGTCAATGATTACTATTTATATAGTCTGTTAAGTTTTTAGCTAATAGCCCTGAACCGGTCTTATTTAAATGGTAACTCTTGATTTGAGATGTAACTCAGAACTGATATTGTCATTGTTTATGAATGACCATCCACGTTGATTGCAGAAACGTTTAATTAATTTATTGCATGAGTTTACCTTGGATTGGAGAGCAGTGTCTGATCGATGGATAATACTCTCCTCTTTTTTAATCAGTTGATGCACATATATTGATTATGATTATTTTTATAGATTTTCTAATATACGACTTTTCATGTAAAGAAGTTTAATTTTGTAACTTATGAAAATATCGTATTGAAATAAAGGTGCTCTCTCCTCTCCTCCTCTCCTCCTCTCCTCCTCTCCTCCTCTCCTCCTCTCCTCCTCTCCACCTCTCCTCCTGTCCTCCTCTCCTCCTCACCTCTCCTCCTGTCCTCCTCTCCTCCCTCTCCTCTCCTCCTGTCCTCCTCTCCTCCTCTCCTCTCCTCCTCTCCTCTCCACCTCTCTCCTCTCCTCTCCTCTCCACCTCTCCTCCTCTACCTCTCCTCTCCACCTCTCCTCCTCCTCTCCTCCTCCTCTCCTCACCTCCTCTCTCCTCCCTCCTCCCTCCTCCCTCCTCTCTCCTCTCTCCTCTCCTCCTCTCTCCTCTCTCTCTCCTCTCTCCTCTCTCCTCTCTCCTCTCTCCTCTCTCCTCTCTCCCTCTCTCCTCTCTCCTCTCTCCTCTCTCCTCTCTCCTCTCTCCTCTCTCCTCTCTCCTCTCTCCCTTCTCCTCCCTTCTCTCTTCCTCTCTCCTCCCTTCTCTCTTCCTCTCTCTCTCTCTTCCTCTCCTCTCTTCCTTTCTCTTCCTCTCTTCCTCTCTCCTTCTCTTCCTCTCTCCTCCTTTCTCCTCCTCTCCTTTTTTTTCCTCTCTCCTCTCTCCTCTCTCCTTTCTCGTCCTCTCTCCTTTCTCCTCCTCTTTCCTTTCTCGTCCTCTCTCCTTTCTCCTCCTCTCTCCTCTCTCCTTTCTCTTCCTCTCTCCTCTCTCCTTTCTCTTCATCTCTCGTTTCTCTTCCTCTCTCTTCCTCTCTCCTTTCTCTTCCTCTCTCCTTTCTCTTCCTTTCTCTTCTTCTCTCCTTTCTCTTCCTCTCTCTTCCTCTCTCCTTTCTCTTCCTCTCTCTTCCTCTCTCCTTTCTCTTCCTCTCTCCTCTCTCCTTTCCTCTTCCTCTCTCCTCCTTTCTCTTCCTCTCTCCTCTCTCCTCTCCTCTTCTCTCTCTCTCTCTTCCTCTCTCCTCTCTCCTTTCTCTTCCTGTCTCCTCTCTCCTTTCTCTTCCTCTCTCCTCTCTCCTTTCTCTTCCTCTCTCCTCTCTCCTTTCTCTTCCTCTCTCCTTTCTCCTTTCTCTTTCCTCTCTCCTCTCTCCTTTCTCTTTCCTCTCTCCTTTCTCTGTGTTCTAAAAATTCATATCCAACTCATTGCCCATAAACTTGAACATTTGCTCTAGCTAGCATCCAGTATATCCGACAGTCGTAGATAATTCCGGCAATCGAATAAACCCTTCACTGTGTTCTGTCACAGCGGTCGCTTCGACAAATAGAGAGCAAACCGTACGTGTATTGCTCGAAGAATCTGAAGATTTGAGCCATCAAACACGATTCTCCAAATGCCTCCACCGCCACACAAAATACCATCAACAATAACAGAAAAGACCGATACGTGTCGTATACCAAAATAACGGAAATTTATCGCTGATTCGGATTTTCACTTTCACGGTAAAAATGTGTTTGGAGCATACGTATTAGAGTTTTAAACACAGTTATCCCATCTGACCGTGACAACAAGGTCACACTCGCTGTGAAAATCGCTACAACCGAGCTCTTCAAATTCTATTTTGCCCCATCAAATTTTAAAGCTATCAAAAACTATCTTATATTACAGTTAAGATAATATATAGATTTAGTTTAGTATACCCATGGGGGAACTGCAACTTTGCTTAAATTTAATTTTATTCTTCTTTAACAAGTTTCACTTGATAATGGTGTCTGCGACATCGAAAACGTCGTATAGCGTTGATTTTTCTATTTCTATTCTTAAGATAATAATATATGTGAATTCACAGTAAAAACATGTTGTCATTTACGCACATTTTGAG
>JAUJYZ010000977.1:230000-319853 GCA_033675265.1 Actinostola sp. cb2023 | reverse complement strand
AAATGTTTTGAGTGGTGCCCCTCCCTGTTAGCTGGTTTGCGAATTAGTTAGTTAGTGAGTAAGATAGTTTACAGAGTGCGGAAACGCAATAACGTACCCGAACTAAAGTGTCCCTCGGTGTGCGAGAAATTCGTTCGTTGCTGGGATAGTCGTATAAAAAACAGATGCACTTTTACTGGATGGGAAATACCAGACAATGTCACGGACACTTTCTCTTCCAGTCCCACATGGAATGCATTTGGTGCCATTATCATATACCCCTGGACTGAACAAAATATCAAGAAACAATCTGAGTTCGGGACATGAGGGACGAGTTGCATAAAACAGACTGAACGCTGGGTGTAACTCCTTACAACAGACGTGCAAATGGTGGTTTTGACTAAACGTCTGACGTTAGGAGTTCACTAGACTGCAAGCAGAGTTTCTACCTTGCTCGCAGGGTTAGTCCTGAGTTCAACTCACTCCAGGATTGCAGCAGTAAGTTTCCGTATAAACACACCTTTTTCGACTCAGTTCCAAAGCTAGTGCGCATGCTCGACGAAGAACCAACAGCGAAAATTAACGATTGTGGGGCTTGAGAGCGCTACGTGACGAGGAATCGCCGTCGCAGCCGTTTTGGAAACGAGTAAAGGACTGGGAACGAGTTTTTAGAATTAATCTAATTAAGAAATGAAGAAAGAGCATGCCAGGATTAGTAAGTTTCAGGAGTTTGATAGGGTTTGGACAAGTAAATGAACTGCAGAAATGTTGAGATGTTTGGAAAGCTGTTACTCGTTCAATATCTAACTAAACCTATCGAAACTTGGTAAACTTACTAATTCTCATATGCTCTTTCTTGTGATGGGGTTCATTTCTTAATTAGATTAATTCTAAAAACTCGTTCCCAGTCCTTTACTCGTTTCCAAAGTGGCTAATTAAAGTCAACAAAGTTCCCTCCTAACAAACGGCTAAGGACACTAGACTGGCCTTTGATCCAATCAGAGGACGTTAGATATCACAAGTGACCCGGAAGTAATGAGCCAATCATTGGTCAGGATAGGATTGCGTGACAAGGGTAACGTTTCATTGTCACTTTTAAAAACCATTTATAGAAATATAAACATTTATTAATAAGTAAAAATCTAGATTATAAAACCAAAATGGTTTACTGTCTAAAACTGTCCAAAACCATTCCCACTGGCGCTATTACGAATATTTGGAAAATATTTATTTAACGTTGCGTGATCTTATGCAGTCGCTGGCAACTATGGCCAGATATGAGTTTGTATTCGTTAATGACGCAGTTAGGCCGGCCTTCGTGCGTCGTTTTCTACTTTAACGTTTAGTTAGCAAGTTACCGCTGAAAACTGAGCATCTTATTCCAGTCTCAGTATAGAAGGAATCAACGAAATCCTACTATGAAATACATTGATTACGACGACATAGAATATCATTCCTAACCTTGCTCCCCGTGCTGAAGCGCACATAGCCAAAAGACATACAAGTAGACATCTTAGATGGACGATATCGTTCATATTGTTGACTATTTGAGTTGTTTGGCGCCAAAACAAGACGACTGTACTCGTCTAATATGTCACACGTTCCTCGCCACCATATTTCCCTTCAGTCTTTGAGGAAGTTCATACGGGAAGAAACTCGATACGTTTTAATACGTTCAAACAATCGGTTATCCTTGACTTATCAAAGTGTCGATTATGGGAGTGATAACAAGGTGACAACAGGACGTGGATTAAGACCCCGACCGTTTTCCTGAAACAACTCGTGGATTACACATGTCCCTCTCTTTGGCGTTTTTCTCCGAATATAGAACACAACTGCACGTTTTTTTGAATGTACACGTGTATCCGTACCAAGCGCGAGAGAAGACGCCGTCCCAAGTTTCTGTGCAGTGTATGGCACGAGGGAAAGGAGGATTGAAGGTGAATTGAAGGTGAATTGAAGGTGAATTGAATAAAAAATTAGGTGGAATTCAGGATTTTGGACAAAGATTGAATGGGGATTTTGGACTAAGGATGAATGGGAATTTTAGACTAAGGATGAATGGAGATTTTGGACTAAGATTGAATGGGGATTTTGGACTAAGGATGAATGGGGATTTTGGACTTAGGATGGATGAGAATTTTGGAACGAGAATGACTGAGGATGGATGGGAATTTTGGACTGAGGATGGATGGGGATTTTGGACTGAGGATGGATGAGAATTTTAGAACGAGGAGGACTGAGGATGGAGGGGATTTTGGACTGAGGATGGATGGAAATATTGGACTAAGGATGGAGGCGACTTTGGACTGAGGATGGGTGGGAATTTTGGACTGAGGATTTGATCCAAAATTGGTCTGTTAATTCTACTAAGACCTGGTTCACACTGGTGGGAAAAGCACAATCTTTGTTTTTACATCACAATAAATTCAAGCCTCCTACATAGACGTTAGGCAAAAATAAAATCAAGTCACTGTGACTGTGTATCACATGGATGCTTGTATTTACTGTATTTCACAATTGAAATCCAGGCCCAAGATACTTCACAGGAGTCAGATGAAGAAATGTTTATTTTGCATTCATTCATCTACAAATTTGATTCCCTTATGTGCAAAGTGGGTGCATTGAAATGTGTTAAACAAGCCATATAGTTACTACAAGGTTGTACATACTAATAGCCGACTTTCAATATATGCTTCGATCACTAGTTGCAATAATGCTCACTCAGGGCCATAGCCGTCAGTTTTTGAGTGGTCCGGTCAGTTTTTGAGTGGTCCGGTTTTCAAACTTTGTTTTTCATAAAAAAAATATCCAAATAATTAAAATTGTAAATAAATTGAAACTGTTTGATTCGAAAAGTGGTCCAGTTTCAACCGGACCAACCGTACTGGCGGCTACGGCCTTGTCACTGATTTGTGAAAAGATAAAATAATAAATTTAATTACTCCCTTGCACTGAAACCTTTGTGCGTGACAAGTGGAGCATATATTGACAGTTGTCTATTAGTATATACTGTAACAAGGTTTACAACTGGCCCATTGTTTTGCTCTATCAAGGGTGCGTTCGATTGACCCTATTCCAGAATAGGAATACACGGAATAAACACTTGGATGCTCAGTTATTTCAGCACATTTAAAATTCAAACTGTTCCTTGTGACTTTATTATGATACAACAAGGAATCGTTTTATTTTACAGTGGACAATAGCTGCGTGACAGCGATTTAGGGATGTTATTCTGTGTATTCCTATTCTGGAATAAGGTCAATCGAACTCACCCTAAGTGTGCATACAGTGCATACAAAAAACACATATTATTTAAATGGGTGACAGCCTGACTCTATATATGAAATTCAATAAAGTAAACAGTGCTTTCAGTATAGACCGAATGCAAAAAATGGCTGCCACTTTAAATTATGATTGTTTTGTACTGACTAGCCTCGTGTCCATGATGCTGCACAAAAGAGATTTCACATGGACACGAGGCTAGTCAGTCAAAAAACAATGACTATTTAATTTGGAAACCATTTTTGCAATCGGTCTATAGAGCCAATTTTCAATACAGTAGTTTTAAACCTATTTCCTCTTACATGCATGTTTTACATACATAATAAATTACAAAGCTACAGATTCTACAGTGCTGTGTACGTCAGGTTCCTGGGTCCATTCAGGTGCAAAGGTCAGCAGGTCAATTGGGTTGTGGTGTGAACCTCATGTAATGCTTGCCTGATGGAAGTGCCTGCTCGTTGATTCCCTTGGGGAATAGTTTGGCAGCATCTTCCTTGGAGACGCTGGGTAGGACCATGCAATCACCTCCACTCTGTCAGAGAAGCAAGCTTTAATTAGCATTGTTACAGTATTTCATTGTTAGCAGAGCAGCCCATATTTCAGCTTGCTGCTTCACAAAAACCATAGTGACAGCGGCAGTATTTCATTGTTAGCAGAGCAGCCCATATTTCAGCTTGCTGCTTCACAAAAACCATAGTGACAGCGGCAGTATTTCATTGTTAGCAGAGCAGCCCATATTTTAGCTTGCTGCTTCACAAAAGCCATAGTGACAGCGGCAGTATTTCATTGTTAGCAGAGCAGCCCATATTTCAGCTTGCTGCTTCACAAAAACCATAGTGACAGCCATGGACTGATTTCAGGGTAGACAGCCATGTGACTGATTGTTTTTACACACGTAGCAAAGGCCGTACAATCGTGTTATGAAATGTTTTAAACGACCCCACAAGCTATTGTATTAATCGTGTATAAATAAAGTTATTGTATTGTGTATTGTACGGTGACCCAAAATGGCATGTGAATCGTGAAAAACACATCACAAACAAAAGATAAAACCGTGATCCGTGAATTTGCAAGAAAGATGTGCATGAAAAGGCTTAAATGATTCTTTTGTGTCATGAATTTACGAAAAAAATGTCACGTGAAGTGCTACCCTGTGATTTACACTAACCTTCCAATCTACTGGTGTTGCAACTTTCTTGGTTGCAGTAAGTTGCAGAGAGTCAATGACACGAAGAAACCTCGCTGTTTAAACAATGAAATACAATGTAAATGACATGGTGTAAGATATTAAATTAGCTGCAACGAAATAATGGAAATAATATGGTCAATTTAAATAATTATTTTTGAAAACCTACTCAAAATTACGTCCTGTCGTAGCTGGATAGAGAATGGAAAGCTTCAGCTTCTTGTCAGGGCCAATGATAAAGACCTAGAAAAGATATAGATACATTTACCAATAAATTCATTGTTAGTCATGCAAGTGTGCAAACAATATAGAGTGGTTTTCATTAACCCGTGAAAACAAAGTGTACTAATTAGAGTGTAATAGTCAAATAAACACAATAGAAAACAAAAGAAGTGGAGTGTAATAGTGCGTAATACGCTATTTTAAAGTGTATTTCACGGGTTAATGAAAACCACTCTATCTGTGAAACAGTACTAACTAATTAGTACTAAATAGAAAAACAATAGAGTACAAACACTAAAACCATGAAACAGTGCTAACTTTAATTAGCACTAAATAGTGCAATGTCTTTTGTTTTCTATTGTTTCATTGGTGCTATTTAGTACTGCATAGTTTGTACTGTTTCACGGTTTTAGTGTTTGCACTCTACCAGTAAGCCAGTAAATCAACATCCCATCCTCGTCGCCAATGTCGTGTTTCCATTCAAGAGAATACCTTTATTGAACCGAAGTGAGTCCTTACATGACAAGACTTACATGTGAACTAGACATGTGACGTAACTCCAATGTAACTCATTAATATTCAAAATCAATACATCACACTTTTAAAACATTATTTTGATTTTTTTATATATAATGTTTTATGTTCATTTTAAAATCTCAGTTTGCTTATATATACAACAACTAAATTAGTTCTCAATATAATAAACTAAATATGCACAATTCATGAAAATACATTGTAAATAATTTAACAATGAACTCTATAGTACTTTGTATAAGTGCGCTAGCTATGATGATTATTATTATTATTATAAATAACAAACTACATGTATATACACCTGTTTTCAAAAACGTTGTCCATTTTACAAAATAGTAAATAGTAGAAAGGAATTAATTAGAGAAACAATGAGCCACAGTTCCGCGTGATTGAATTTCTTTTGTTTCTCTAATGAATTCCTTTCTACTATTTACTATTTTGTATTTTGTAAATGGACAACGTTTTTGAAAACAGGTGTACATTGCTAGGAATTCAAGATGTAAAAAAGCCATAGAAACCTGAATTTCGAATTTTGTTTCTAAAGGTTACTTACAGCACGGCATGTCAAAGGCAAGCCCTTTGCATCCTTCTCATCAGGGTCAACCATCCCCAGCAGCACTGCAAGGTCACGCTTAGGATCAGCAATGATAGGAAAAGGAAAGTCTCCTTTAACATTGCTGTAATCTTTAACATCTTTAATCCAACCTTTGTGAGATTCCACGTCATCACACGAGAGTGCTGCCATCTTCACTCCGCGCTTCTTAAATTCATCCGCAAGGCACGCCACACGTCCAAGTTCTGTAGTGCAAACTGGAGTGTAGTCTGCTGGGTGGGAGAATAGAATGGCCCACCTGAGGGAGACAAAATACAGAATATTCAAAATATGTATTTGTTTCAGCTTTGTACAATTAATTTATGTATATTTATCATTAATTTTTCTTTTTATTTACATTTATTTGAAGGCCATGAGTTTATTAGTATTGTGTCACCCTCCTTAAATATAGATATTATTAATAATAATAATAACTTATTGATGATTTCATTGCATTAATAAAATATATATAATTCTCTACTCGTGTAGGATTCATGCCAAAATACATGGTAGCAAAGGGGTTATGCGTGATTTATGTATCAACGTGATCGTCCCTTTTTGACCGACTGTGATTCGTGATTTACCGTTGTTTTATGCTCTGTGAAGCGTGAACGTTTAAGATCTAAACATTTTCACTCGTGAAATTCCAAATTTTTGGCTAGCACTCGTGATTCGTGAATTTCGGACATTTTGGTCCGTGACGCATGAATTTAAAAAAAAATCGCCCATGAAGCGTGATCATGAACACCCCTTTGGTACAATGTACCTTGAAAATATACTTAAATGTATATATGTACATTATTGGTCACTTATAATGTTTTTTGTATAATACATAATTTGAATGAATGAATAACTTTATTAGGGCTTCGGGCTTCCTGTAAAAAATGAAGCTCCGACTCTAAAAATGAGCTCCGTTCTTCGTTGACCCCAAATGACTAATTGGGTTCTACAGCGCATGCACCTAGACATGAAATCTGGCCAAGAAAGATTACAAAGCACAAACCAATCAGGGAAAGCACCGGAGGTCAAGGGGCCAAAATATAAGTCTTTTCTCGTCTAAATCTGAATTTAGATTGAAACAGGACGCTCTAGTAGCGTGAAGTCGGGCTATTAACGTTTTTACTGATATACTGTAAAGTTCGCAGTACTGAAATTGCAAGGAAAGCATGTTCTATCGAGCTCGAGTCATGCAACGACGAGCAGCCAAAAACTGTTTCAATCGCACTGAAAATCGCACTATAAGATATCTATATTTAGTTCAAATAGGTTACATTTCATTTAGAAGCCCGACTTCACGCTAGAAGAGCGTCTAGTTTCAACTTGGGTTGACAGGACTGATTAGGTCCGTATAATACATGTACATGTAGCAAGACAAATGCTAATATGCCAAGACTACATTTTAATGAATTTACGCTTGATTGCAAACTGATTATATATATATATATGCGCATTTCAGATTCTCATTTGCAGAGAAATATAATTTCATAATCCATGCATATTTGTATAGTATGTACTCATGCAACCAAATAAACAATTTAATATAAATGAAGAGTTTCAAAGCAATATTATTATTATATCATACAATAGTCTGTAATCCCAGAATATGGCTTTCTATTGACTCTGACATTGATTAAGTAGCGATCCGCGTAAGAACTAAAGCGAAAACAATAGACCCGCGGCTATGGAGGACGTTAAAGAGGTGCGGTCGTAAATGTGTCTATCCAATTATAATGAACAATCTCATTGGAGAACTCCTCGTTAGCGCGAAATTCAAACAGTATATGTAACTTTACTTCGTTGATAGTACGATTACACAGCTGAAACTCATACAATTTGTCACATTTAACATAAACATTCACATGGTACATTTCGAACAAAATCGTATGTGAGGAACTAAACATTTTATGTTACAATGCGTTTTTTTTTTTGGGAGTCTCTGTTATTTATCTCATTGTCGTTGACAGATATGTCCCATTCACCTCAATGCTATTGGATGAAATTTGGCGAGAGTGAAGTCTGCCGGAGCGCCAAAAACAAAACAATAACAAAATACACTTTCAATGTCCTAAAACTTGTAAAATCTCAAAAAAAATCTGAAAATAGTTCATCATCCGCAACGATGTTCAAGTCATCATAGTAATAATCTCCTGTGTCAGTGTCATCGGTCTCTAGGTCGATTCCTCCTTTCACAAGTTCAGGAAAAGTCTTTGTTAGAAAGAGGACTTCCATCACATCTAGTCTAATTCAATTCCCCGAGCGCATATCACTCTTAGGGAAGGATAAGAACAAAGACATGCAATGGTAAGAACGCTGATCTGGGTGTTAGATGAAATATTGATTCTTGTGAGGCGTCGAAGAGAGTCATTCGCTTTGTAAATTGAACGGTTCAGCGATCTCCACAGGTAGTCCAATAATAATTATAATAATTATTTGTCAGAGAAGGGCTAATTTTAAAATGGCTATAACTCGCTCAATTCTCGTCCAAATCGCTTCAAATCTTCACAGACAATAAAGGAATAATTGAGTAAGATACACAGAACTTTATAGAGGATTTCATTTTCATTTTATTATTTTATTGATTTTATTGACATTATCCACATAGCTTGGGCTACCTAGCTGTGCGATCTCGCCACAGCTTTCAATGTTCAATTCTCGTAGATGTTTTGCTGCTTTCCTGGTCTTGTTCTTTGACCAGTTTGCATCCTCTTCTGATAGAAACAGCCGTGATTCTTCACGTGAACACAAGCGAAGTTGATCGGCGTTCACCGCGCCATGCTTCCATTCGTCGTGTCGCGAACAGCAACAGAGCGCGGAAAAGGGCATTCCATTCGATTGGAATACCTCATGCACATTCACTCTAACTTTCCTTATCTTGTAGAGGACTTTTTTGCGTTTGATTTCGGCTTTTCAGATTCCTTTACATTGGCTTATTCAATGGCCTCAACTTGTTGACACGACATCGATGACTTGAAATTCGAGACGAGAGTCAGAATTTCGTGACGCTCACATACGAATTGTTCCCGAAGCCAATGAAACAATCGGAGAACGATTACTACTTCCATATACGGAGTTTCGTGTATGGAAACGAAGTATATCGTAGAAAAATCGGAGTTTTTCAAAGACTTTAACCAATCAGATCGCTGGATTTTAATAACTTAATCCCTTTACGATTTCTTTGCATAAGACATTCCTAAAGTTCCATAGCCGTTCGTGCTTTCGTTCTTACGCGGGTCGCTAATACAAATGTATGAATAGACCTCCAGCTAGCTAGGATATAGAGAGGCAGTATATAGTATATATAAAGTACTTTTAAGTATCATAAATGCATTCATGAATATATGTTACATATATGGTTTATGACTCAGCAGTATTAGAAGGGCTCATTAATTATATTGCGTAATATGATATTACTTTCTATAGTTTTAATTAACAGCTTAACTAATAATTTTAAAGCGTTATTGGGCAATTGCAACCAGTATATGCACATACCTGTTTGTAGAATTAAATGCAAACAAGAAATAAACAGTCACAAAATGATGAAGCAATATTACTGTAAGTTTAATTAAGCTTATGTAAGACTAATACAGTCAACTCTCTCGTAAGCGGACACCCTCGGGAATTGAAAAAAGTGTCCGTTAGTAGAGCTGTCCGCTTATGAGAACTATTCCCGTAAGCGGACACCAAAGAAAAATAGGGTGGATGTCCGCTTACGGGAGAGTTAATTACGTTTTAATCGGTAGAGAAAAATAGCAACTGAACCGTACACTTGCTTCCCCGCGGACAAATGGAGATTTGACAAAACCGATCCCCACTGTTCTGTTGCTCTGTAAAAGGTCATATTTTTGTTGATTTATTGCAAATTAAAGACAAATTCCATTGCCGAAAGTCCATTATTATATGGTGTGTCCGCTTACGAGAGAGCGTAAACAAAAGAAAAATCCAATTTTCATTTTCAAAAGTGTCCGCGTCCGCTTACGAGAGAGTGTCCGCTTACGGGAATGTGTAAATACAGAGTTTGACTGGGAGGTAAAACGGGGATTTGAAAAGGTGTCCGTAAGTAGAGCTGTCCGCTTACGAGAGTGTCCGTTAGCGGAGAGTTGACTGTAGTAAGAGTGATATTTCAATAAACTGCTGGACATATATACTCCACCAATACACACTGTATCAGGCAAGCTTTTTTGTTTTCTTTTGTTTCTTTGCATCTCCTAAACACTATGAATGTTGGGCTAAGGCTAGACTTATTATAACTAAACTGAATAAATATCTGCATAACAATAAGTTATAGCTATAGTATTTTGTGTAGTTTTCAAAGAGTGCCGCGCTATAAGCTTGTATTCTGATTGAATATGTTGATTAGAGGTCTCTCCACGTACGAATACGGACAGTACCGGTCAGTTTAGATATTAACAAGCAAATATAAAAAGCTAAACCTTAATTGTACATGTATAGAAAAGTACAGTAATACACTTTACATCGTACACGAGGTGTCGAACATTATTGAATATAGACCCACAGCTCAGTCAAAGTTCACAGATAAATAACGTTTACTTACGTTCCCTCGATGAATTCATGCCATTTCAAATTCCCTGTGCTGGACTCAGCCTCAAAATTAGGGAAAACATCTCCAAGATTAACCATTTTGATCAAGTTTTAGTAGGACGACAAGCAATAATAAATACGTGTGCAATATACCAGCTCCCAAACGTAGTGGTTTCTTGACCCCTGGGTAATCCAGATTATATTGTCAAGCAGCCAATCAAATGAACCGTTATATATGAGCATTGTTCAAAGATCATTCAGGGAAATATTCAATGGCATTCTAAGTGAATTGGAATTGGACTTGTGGAATTTTGTGTGGATGGTGTTGTACCAGATCCATGTAAAAATGCTTACTGACGGATTATTGAATAATAATAATAATAATAATAATAATAATGGAAACTTTATTTCATGTATTTTTTACACAAACAATTGCAAATCTCACTACATGTAGGTAATTTACAATTGACTACTTGAACTCGAAAATAATAATAATAATGATAATAATAATAATAATAATAATAATAATAATAATAATAATAATAATAATAATAATAATAATAATAATAATAATGATAATAATAATAATAATAATAATTTATTTCCTCACTGAAAAAAAATGACATAAAAATAAATAAGGCATAAAATTAAAAATAATCATAATAATAATTTTAGAATACTGATTTTTTTAAAATTCGTGAAACTGGAAATCGAAATAGTAAATCGGCAAACAAGAAAAATGAGCACAAGTACATACCTTAGATTTTCGACATCGAACATAGAATATGACTAGGCTTGATTTCCAGCAGTTTTAATGGTACGTGAAATCCTCCCCCCCCCCCCCCGAACCCCTATAACGGCTGCAAATCGAGCCTATGGCCACTATTCGCAACATCTGGTTTTAGACAGGACGTTACTTCCGTCACTTACAGGAACTCAATTTCATGGCTGCATTTCTAAGTGTCGTGTTTCGCTAATTCAGCGGTATATGTTTACAAGACTTCGGGATAGAAGGACGGTGTACATCGAAGACTTGCTTACAGTGGTTGATGTTCATCTAATAAATTAAACCTAAGGTGAGTGCAATATATTGATCAGTATAGGTAGTCCTTTATGCCTTATAGGTCAGTGCTGAACGTGTATCGACAGATTGAGATCTCGTATCTTAATGCGCAACCAAGAGTAAGCATCTCCGGTTAAGGAATAGAAACACAAGGCACATGTACAAAGCAGAAATTCTTTGAGAGAATAAAACGACTGACAATAATGAATCATTGGTAAAGCTAGGAGAGATGTAGTGTTGATGTGTTGTTTCGAGTGGTTTTATAACCCGGAAGTGTGCTTTGGTTTCTCGCTGATATTCAGAATCATCTGGTATAAACTGTTTACTCATTAAGATCGTAGGTGCGCAGTGCCCATTAGGTGAACCGTATAGTATAACCTTAAAAGTTGATCAAGCTGGTTTCCAAAGGTACCGAAAGTTATTTCAATAAAGGTTGGTGACTGATTTTGTTGCATCTTGTATCTGGCATACCAAGCACATTCCGAAGAAAAATGGGAAAATTCCCAGAGTTCACTATTGTGACGGCTTTCGCTGCCGATTCCATTCACATCGCCAAAGTGCATTTCGGGCTTGGTATGCAACATGCAACGAAACCTTCACCAACTTTTTTGAAACAGCTGTATACCATAATTATACTGACTGTTTATTTAATATCATGATATATTTGGAAACCATTTCAAATGATGTTATTTGTGTGTTGTTAGATTATGGACCAACGTCATGTGACCTTGATAATAACAATCCTGTACGCGATTAACATTACCCTGGCACAGCAAGGTAAGGTCACTTCAATGCTCCTGTTACGAGGTAATTAGTAATGAATATTAGCAAAGCCCCGGCCTGAGGTTGTTCTCGAAATCCTCAGGTAATAATAACAAGAAGAAAGAAAAAAAAAAAGAAAAAAAAAAAAGAAGACGGAGGAAAATCGATGAAGAAATAAAATATATCTGAAACTGAAACAAAGCGACCCGATAAGAAAAACTCACTCAATAACTACAAAACTAACAACGAACGACTATACAAAGCGAGAGGATTATTAGGTATCGGACAGGGCATCTATTATGGCCTTTTTCATGTCTATGCCGACAGGATCAGAGTCTGCCCACATTATTATTCCCCCCCCCCCCCCCCCCCCCCCCCAACACCTCTATTCTATAAGCTTCTATAATTTCCAGAGAATCAACGCTCACCCGCAGAGAAAATCATCCTATGTTGTCTAGAAAGTTAATAAGACATATTTGTTTAGATGATGGCTGTGGTGAGAGGGTAGTGCTGCCAATTCGTGCAAAAATCATCAGAGGTAGTCGCTCGCGCTCTGGCATGTGGCCATGGCAAGTTGGAATCCATAAAAACGGTAAGTCAGACTTGACTCTCGCGGCGTTCTGGCATGTGGCCATGGCAAGTTGCAATCCATAAAAACGGTAAGTCAGACTTGACTCTCGCGGCGTTCTGGCATGTGGCCATGGCAAGTTGGATTCCATAAAAATGGTAAGTCAGACTTGACTCTCGCGGCGTTCTGGCATGTGGCCATGGCAAGTTGGAATCCATAAAAACGGTAAGTCAGACTTGACTCTCGCGGCGTTCTGGCATGTGGCCATGGCAAGTTGGATTCCATAAAAATGGTAAGTCAGACTTGACTCTCGCGGCGTTCTGGCATGTGGCCATGGCAAGTTGGATTCCATAAAAATGGTAAGTCAGACTTGACTCTCGCGGCGTTCTGGCATGTGGCCATGGCAAGTTGGAATCCATAAAAACGGTAAGTCAGACTTGACTCTCGCGGCGTTCTGGCATGTGGCCATGGCAAGTTGGATTCCATAAAAATGGTAAGTCAGACTTGACTCTCGCGGCGTTCTGGCATGTGGCCATGGCAAGTTGGAATCCATAAAAACGGTAAGTCAGACTTGACTCTCGCGGCGTTCTGGCATGTGGCCATGGCAAGTTGGATTCCATAAAAATGGTAAGTCAGACTTGACTCTCGCGGCGTTCTGGCATGTGGCCATGGCAAGTTGGAATCCATAAAAACGGTAAGTCAGACTTGACTCTCGCGGCGTTCTGGCATGTGGCCATGGCAAGTTGGAATCCATAAAAACGGTAAGTCAGACTTGACTCTCGCGGCGTTCTGGCATGTGGCCATGGCAAGTTGGAATCCATAAAAACGGTAAGTCAGACTTGACTCTCGCGGCGTTCTGGCATGTGGCCATGGCAAGTTGGATTCCATAAAAATGGTAAGTCAGTCACTTGACTCTCGCGGCGTTCTGGCATGTGGCCATGGCAAGTTGGAATCCATAAAAACGGTAAGTCAGACTTGACTCTCGCGGCGTTCTGGCATGTGGCCATGGCAAGTTGGAATCCATAAAAACGGTAAGTCAGACTTGACTCTCGCGGCGTTCTGGCATGTGGCCATGGCAAGTTGGAATCCATAAAAATGGTAAGTCAGACTTGACTCTCGCGGCGTTCTGGCATGTGGCCATGGCAAGTTGGAATCCATAAAAACGGTAAGTCAGACTTGACTATCGCGGCTTTCTGGCATGTGGCCATGGCAAGTTGGAATCCATAAAAATGGTATGTCAGACTTGACTCTCGCGGCGTTCTGGCATGTGGCCATGGCAAGTTGGAATCCATAAAAATGGTAAGTCAGACTTGATCACTCTCTGTCTTGATGTGTATTGTGGTGTAGTTCTAGATTCTTGACTGGTTCTAAGTTTTTAGGACGTTGCCTCACTTTCATAACCAACGTCCTTTCTGCTCAATCATTGTTACAACAAGTTTCAGAACAACTTAAACTTAAACTTGAAACAACAGCGACTTAAACCGCGTTTGTCTATAATGTTTTAGTTTTAGGCTGGAGGTTTATCTGTGGCGGTGCGTTGATTGCTCCACAATGGGTTTTGACCACTGCACACTGCTTTTACGTCAAAAGGCAAAATTCAGTTGGCACGAGTTGGTTCGAAAAAGACATAACACCGGTCACTAAGTAAGTGAAACTGAACAACCAGTTCAATCAATTGCAATAATATATCGTTATATCGTTATGTTGTTGCTTCTTTGCCTGCTTTACCCTAAAAAACGTAATTTTAATCTGTCGCAACGAAACAAGATATAACATGCTTGAGAATACGAGGATACATTTTGTATTCTATACAACGCGCGCGCGCGCGGCTGTGTGCGATATCCACGAGTTATCTCGTAAGTTTTGGGAGGGTCGCGGCCGGGTGTGCTGCGTTTCTAATTAAAGTATTGTTTTTTAGATATAAAGTTAGAGCTGGTGATCATGAAATCCATTCTTACGAATCGACAGAACAAGAACAGTTTCCAGTAGAAGTACATGTTCACCCAGACTACAGACATGCACCTTACTATGAAAACGACATTGCCTTAGTCAAGCTAAGCCAATCAGTTCACCTCAATACTTATGTTCGTACTGTATGTCTACCCATGACCAACGAATACCTTGCTAAACCAGGTGCTGTAGGTACTGTAGCGGGATGGGGGAAGACGGAGAGCAGTCCGCGCTCGTCCACCCTCCGCCATTCAACATATATGATTCATAATAACACATTTTGCGATCGAGCGACGAATTACTTCTTTAATAGCACCGTGACGTTCTGTGCGGGTGATGGCAAAGGAGTAAGAGACACTTGTCATGGTGATAGTGGTGGTAGTATGGTGAGGAATGTGTTAGTAAATGGACGACGTCGATGGGTGACCGTTGGTCTGGTCAGCTGGGGAGAGGGATGTGCTTTGAAAGGCAAATACGGGTACTACACGAGACTACAGCCATTTGTGTACTGGATACGACATAAAATGAACGACTCAAGTAAGAAAAGATATTCCGTTCTCGATTCAAAGTGTTTTTTTTTTTTTGCATGCAATTTATTTTGTCATCACTGTATTTCGTCATGTGATCAGAAATTGTAGCAACTTTTGTAAATGCCACTCCCGCAGCGCTATCTATATTTTCCGTTTCACTACAGGATGTTTTTCTTTGTTATATCCTTCAGTTTCTTCATGTGGTAGTCCTGGAAACATTCCACATGGTCGATTGATCGGCGTAAATTTCTCGGTCGAGTCTCGTGTGATATACAAATGTATACCTGGATACAGATTAAAGGGAAAGTCGGGACGCAAGTGTAAAGCTAATGGTCGATGGACCAGACCTCCCACTTGTGTCAAAGGTAAGATGCAGGATCGGGTTTTTATATGAAAATGAAGAAGAAATATGAAATTGGTATTCAACCAAGAAGTGTAAAACGTGAAAAATCATAAATAAATTATTTTGGAGTTAGAGTCGTTTTCTTATATGAGTGAGAAAATATGGTACCGTGCCGTGTGGTATTGAAAGAGTTTGATTGGATGAGATGCATCTGCGCGCTCTTAGATTCAGAAAGGAAGCCATTTGAGTGTCACGGTACCCTGCCGTATTGAAAAGGTTTGATTGGATGAGATGCATCTGCACGCTTTTTGATTGGTTCAGAAAGGAAGCCATTTGAGTGTCACGGTACGGTAGGTTTTCCACTCATACGAAAACGACTCTATTGGGCCGTAGATTGACAGTATGGCGACATTCTTCTAGAGGCAGCCTGTCCAGATCCTGGCCACCCTCGCAATGGAATACGAAGACCTACAAGAAGCCAATATCATTATAGAGCAAAACTGTTTTTTCAATGCAATAGTAACCACGTCATTATAGGAAAATCAACACTGTATTGTCGACGTGATGGTACATGGAATGGATATGCGCCACTCTGTTTAGGTCAGTAATTATCTGATTTTAAAACAAATAATGCCCAACTGACAAATGGATTTTAAATTACATTTCATTACATTCATTTTGACAGCTCCTTGTCTAGTTCCTGCGGAACCCAAAAATGGTGTTCGTATGGGTACCAACTTTAAGCATGGACAGATAGTGAGGTTTAGGTGTAATAAGGACTTCCGAATGAACGGTAGCTCCTTTATCATTTGTAGCAATGGACAATGGAACAACGATTCTCCAAAGTGCTATAATGGTATGTAAATTGTACGTTATATAAACTGCACGCAACCACAAAAAAATAAAATATGTGATTGTGAATATATGTGAATATGTGAATATGTGAAACATAAAATATGTGATTGCACACGTCTTTTTGGCTTGGCTTCTTAAATTGCAGTGTTTTGGACATGATATATGTTGTATACTTGTAGGAATGTGTGGTAATCCAGGAAGTCCCTATAACGGATGGAGAAATGGTAACGACTTCTTCGAGGGAAAACAAGTCACTTTTACATGTAAACAAAACTATGACTTGATAGGCCTGCAAGCCATACAGTGTTTAGATACAGGACACTGGAGTGGACCAACACCTGTATGTAAAAGTAAGTAGACTTGATAGGCCTGCAAGCCATACAGTGTTTAATTTAGATACAGGACACTGGAGTGGACCAACACCTGTATGTAAAAGTAAGTAGACTTGATAAACCTGCAAACCATACAGTGTTTAGATACAGGACACTGGAGTGGACCAACACCTGTATGTAATAGTAAGTAGCAATGAAACAAGAATGAATCAATCAATCAACGAATGAATGAATGAACAAATGGTTGGATGCTTGGATGGAGTGAGGGATCGAGGAATATTTTTCACTTTTTCACTATTTTTTCATCGATTGTCTAATTCATTAGGACGATGTTCCTACAACCGCCCACCAAACAGTCAGACAAGGTCAAGCACCGTCATTGGATCAACACTAAAACACGGCACCACATTAGACTACAGTTGTCAAAGAGGATACACTCTCGTAGGGCAGCCAAATACACGCTGTGATGACGGAAGATGGAGACCTGCTATTCCTCAGTGTAAAGGTACCTTAAATACATTCCGGTCGCGCGTTATTGTTGTTGTTGACTTGTTGTTGTTCTTATTGGTGCTGTACAGTTGTTGTTATATTTGTTTGCTTCATTCAAATGTAACACCTATATACCATGCTTTGTTAGTGTGAATACCTGTCCTCTTCATACTGTGAGTGGTTTAGGCCACACAATTAAGGTGTACGCAGAAAGCAAGTTTAATTTGAAGTTTGCCTACGAACGACCAGAAACGTTTTAAAGGTTTTTAAAAGACATGGGGTTCGCTCGAATCATAATCAAACTCTCTAAGGCCAGATTCGCTAAGTGAATGAGTGACACTTAATAATAGCTAGTAACAGAGGGAAACTATGGGGCAAGTAAAATGATTTTAGATCTGACTAACTTGTGTATGATCTTTAAATAAATAAGATTCTTTATAGCATAGCATTGATAAAACGCGCGCTCTGATTGGCTAATTAGCGTGCACGAGCGTGCGTCCATTGAGTTATGGATGTCATCGACATAGCGCGCGCTCTGAAATCAATCGGAAAATCAAATTGTTTTATTTGAACTTGGTCGGCTGCTAAGCACTCAAGAAGCTTCTCTCGTGCTTAGCAGCCTCCCGCGTGCATCCATAACTCGATGGATGCACGCTGAGCGTTGACCATTAATTCCTTCATTTATCTTCATTTAATGAGGGTTTATCATAACATTTTAAAACTTATGATATGAAAATCTTTCGAAATTTTCGCAATTTGTGAAGCGATCTTTTTCACACTTCACATTTTTACTAATTTCAACGAGCCCTTTCCAGCTATGATAATCATTTTGTTGTCCTATGAGTTTTGAAATTACATGATAAACCCTCATTATTGACCAGTAATATTGATGTGTTGTCTTGCAGCCTCATGTTCTGACCCAGGCCCAATACAACACGGTTGGAAGATCGGCAATACGTTTACACATAGCAGTTTTGTATCATATGTTTGTAATGATGGATATACACTGGATAGTCCACCACTGAGATGCAACAATGGACGATGGGATAGATCAGTACCCATCTGTAAAGGTATGAGAGTATCTGAATGTCTGCTGAAATATGCCGCCATCTTTAGTATTCGTGAGGGATTTCCAACAGTTAATCATCTGCTTGATAGCATATGGAGGGCAGAGTTTGTCTTTCATTTGATAGAAACCTGAATAACGTACCTGAATAACCTGAATAACCTGAATAACCTGAATAACCTGAATAACCTGAATAACCTGATTAACCTGAATAACCTGAATAACCTGAATAACCTGAATAACCTGAATAACCTGAATAACCTGAATAACCTGAATAACCTGAATCGAATAACCTGAATAACCTGAATAACCTGAAGGCTCTTTAGGTCTGATGCATCCACCATGGTTTGGATTGATGTCTGCATGCAAGAGTTTAATTGTATTTTTCCAAAACGTTTTCATACAATGAGATGGAAAAAAAAAACAGCCTCCGCGGCAGGCAAACGTATTTTCATATTGTGGGTTCCCTGTGGTAAAGGAAAAACTAAATTTAATACCGCGGGAATAGTGGGAACTTTTTCATTAACACAGGAATCCCCTGGAGATTTTGGAGGCAAAATTCTAAATTGTGGAAATATTTACTACCATGAAAACAAATATCGTTAATTATTCTTTATTCCTGTTATTTTCAGGTGGTTGCAGGGTTCCAAATTACTTTGGCAAAGTGAAGACATATTCGGTTGCTTTGCGGAATGGAGACTGGATCAAACACGATACAAAACTAACATTCTATTGCAATTTCGGACAAGAACTTGTCGGAGGAAATGAAACCGTTTGCAATAATGGACACTGGAGCAACGTCTTCCCAGAATGCAAAGGTACATCCAGAAATGACTGTGAACTTCATTATAAATGACATCTTTGTGCTTTAGTAGTTTTGTTTAATAGAGCCTGATGTTAATGTTTCTGTGTGCTTCTTTTAGTTCCATGTAACGCGCCTGATACTATTCCTAATGGTAGAAAACAAGGCTCGAAATTTAAAGTTGAGTTTGAATGTAATCCTGGACATACACTTGTTGGACCATCAACCATTCATTGTATTCAGGGAATCTGGAGTGAGAGTCCACCTCGATGCCTTGGTAAGTTACAAAAGTGACTTTTTCTACCTGACATTCTGCGTACTTCATTCACTTTTCATTTCATTTCAAAGGTGATTGTGTCGCTCCACGTGCTATCGATAATGGATATAAGACTGGCAACAATTACCGACATGGGAAATGGATTTCATTTGGGTGTAATGTCGGTTATCGATTAAAAGGAACAAAATATTTAAACTGTGACGATGGACAGTGGAACGGAGAAATACCAACTTGCATAGGTAAGTCAATGTCTGGACGATTTTGTGGAGCTCGAGATTTAGAAATATATTACAGACTAAAACTGTAACTAATTGCAATTGTTGCTTCTTTAGTAATTCTGTAAGTTTTTAAGCTCTAGTATATAGCGTTCTGCTATGATGATAGTCGAGGATATGTGTTTTCATTCGTTGTAGTCGTCTAGACAGGTGCAGCAGCGCTGTAAATAAGATGTCACAAGTTTTCCCTTAGTTTTGTAGCGTCTGAAAGGGGCAACTGTTTAGATATGGGCAGATTCCTTGTTGGACCATGCCCCCCCCCCCCATTTTATTCGATGATAAAGACAGCATCTTTAAGCCATTACCACACTACACATTTTCACTGGAGTTATTTGTGATTTTAACTAAAGGAGCTCGCAGTCCATTGAGAATACAAAGTGTTAACCACCAGCTCTCCAGTAAAGCTGACAGATTTTGACTTATATTTGACTTTACAGGTGTTTGTCCTGACCTAGTGGCGCCATCTAACGGTGTGCTTTTGGACAACGATTTTGAGTCTGGTGCAACTGTAAGGTTTCGTTGTAATAATGGGTTCACTATTAGAGGCCCTCGCAACATCACATGTAACAAGAAGCAATGGAACAACAGGCCACCAGCGTGCAAAGGTAATTGTATTTGTTTAGCTATTTCAGTTTATTTTGCAATGTTGCTTTAATGAATACTTGGTAAAGAGAGCTTTGTCTACCTGCATTAGGATAAATATATTTATGTAAATGTGACTTCATTTTTAACGTATTTCTTAACGTTAATTGTTGTTACCCGTAGCTGATTGCATTGACCCTGGAATACCTCTAGATGGACAAAGACAAGGAGATGTCTTTTCATTTCTCAGTATTGTAAACTTTACTTGTAACAATGGATTGACACTGATTGGTTCTTCACAAATACAATGTCGTGATGGAGGGTGGACGAAAAGCAAACCAGTTTGCGAAGGTAGAAAACGTAGCAAGAATTGAGTATTTCTCACGTGCAGTTCCACTGGAAAATCGGGCGCTCTTGAAACCTTGGGAATTTATTGGAAATTGGATTTCCAAGGTTTGTGAGTTTTTTAGTTAGTTCGTGTACAAAATTACATTCATTGGGAAATGACGAACAAAATAGCTGTTATCACGATTAGCATGTAAACGAGGCTATCGGGTAGAAAAACAAACAAAGTCTCTAAAATTATTATTTCATCTTTCTGCATGTGGAATAACGATCGTTATGTATACACCTATTTCAAAAAACGTTGGCATCTGAAATCTGAATCTGTGACCTAATTATTAATTTCAGATTCAGATTGAGATTTCACATATATGCCAATGTTTTTTGGAATAGGTGCATATCACAGTAAGGAAACCCACATACGAACCTTATTAGTTTCTCCAGCATTTGACCCAATAGCCTCGTTCCCATGCTAATAGTCAAAACAGCTTCTGTTCGCCAACGATAACTCTCACTGACTCATGCGGAATAACGATCGTTATGTAGATATCACAGTGGAAAAAACCCCACATACGAACCTTATTAGTTTCTCCAGCATTTGACCCAATAGCCTCGTTCCCATGCTAATGGTCAAAACAGCTCAGTTCTGTTCACCAACGATAACTCTAGATCCATTCAGAATAACGTTTCTCGTATACACTCATTTCGATAAAGTTAGTCACCCGAAAAGCTTCGAAGGTGAGACCAAGAAGGACCATGGGTACATACATTGTAACCAACCCAGGATCCTCATCGGTCTCACCTTCGAAGCTTTACAGGTGACTAACTTTATCGAAATGAGGGTATACATATATCCGAATTTGTATAATCTGATTTTGCGTTAACTGCAAAGTATCAAGCCTCCAATGTCATTGTTTTTAGCTAATTGCCAAGACCCTGGTTCTCCTCCAAGCACAACAAGACAATTCAGTTTATCGACTGAAGGCAGACAGACAGTCACGTATTCCTGTACCTCATATACGGTTTTGATTGGTCAACGGGTCTTAACTTGTATCAATGGAGCATGGTCACATGATCTTCCAACTTGTTCAGGTATTAGATTTCCTTACTTCGCTGTTTTAGAGTGTACATGTCTTTTTTTGTCTTTTTATTAAAATTACTGATAAAAAAAGAAAAGTAAAATGGCTGAAATGATGGATAGATGGATGGATGGATGGGTAGATGGATGGATAGAAGGATAAGTAGATGGATGGGTAGATGGATGGATAGGAGGATGGATAAATGAATGAATGAAGAGAAGAATGGATAAATGAATGGATGGCCGTCAGACAGATAAATATTTAATTTCACTTTATAATCAAGAGTGTGGCTCGCCACTTGGAATGGAGAGTAGAACGATTCCTGATACCAGCATACGCGCTTCGACGCAACAGGACTGGTACCACTATGCAAAATATGGACGATTAAACAATGCAAGGGCCTGGTGCTCAAGAAAAGAATGGTCACCATATTTGGAAATTGACCTGGGAAAACCCTACCAGATAACGTACCTAGCTACCCAGGGAAGTTCCCGTGATAATATATGGATCACAAAGTACATTATAGCCTACAATCTAGCCAGATCATCTTTTATCGAGTACAGAGAAAATAACAGAGAAAAGGTAGACGACACACAGTAATTGTTAAAAGAAACGCGCACTATTCAGACAAATACCAGGCAAAGCTCATATATCAAAATGAAAACCATTTGCATGATCTGAATTATGGACTTTTATTGGCAATGAGATGTTGAGCCTCAGAATCCTAGGAAGCCGCCATATTGGTGACGTCATACGGTTGCTTGACCAGTTGATCACGTGCTCATTTGGAGTCGTTTTCTATGCGTGGAACGTTCGCTCGGTACGCTGATTAGTTTTTACCGTAATTGTACTTTAACATTTCTCTATTATTTACCGTGACCGTACAATAGTCGTGACACTCGAATTGGCGAATGTCTTTCTATTAAAAAGCGTCCAATCAGTCTTTCAATACACGGTACGGTAAACGTCTCTATACCGTGACCGTAACGTGCCGTAGATTTCCTACTCACGTGAATAATAATAATAAAGCGATGACCCCATTTGTTTCATTTTGTAACATTTCATTAATTAGTCATCCTGGTAAACTATAAGTGGGTTCTATGTTTATAAACATTGACATTGTAAAGCTAATTTATTCAGTATTATTATTGTTATTGTTATTGTTGTTATTATTATTATTATTATTATTATTATTATTATTATTATTATTATTATTATTATTATTATTATTATTATTATTATTATTATTATTATTATTATTGTTATTATTATTAATTTGCCAACCATTGTTACACTGATGGGTTTGTTAAAATAGCCAGTAGATTTATGGTTGGCATTTTATATAACAATGGTTATTCTTGGTGTGTAACCACGTGACCGAAAATCCCTTGAGAAATAAATAACAAAGATGCAGCAGCCATGTGGGATGAACCAACAAGAGAAGCTATTGCTGGTTTTCATGTGACGTCATGGCGGCCATGTTGGATTCCGATAACAAAGCATTCATCATTAGCTTCTCTTGTTTGTACCACCAACCACGTGACGTCATGGTGGCCATGTTTGTACCCGATAACAAAGCATTCCTCATTAGTTTCTCTTGTTTGTACCACCAACCACGTGACGTCATGGTGGCCATGTTTGTACCCGATAACAAAGCATTCCTCATTAGCTTCTCTTGTTTGTACCACCAACCACGTGACGTCATGGTGGCCATGTTGGTACCCGATAACAAAGCATTCCTCATTAGCTTCTCTTGTTTGTACCACGAACCACGTGACGTCATGGTGGCCATGTTGGTACCTGATAACAAAGCATTCATCATTAGCTTCTCTTGTTTGTACCTCCAACATGTCCAGGGATTGATTGCAAACCAGCAATTGAGGAATGCTTTGTATTTGGGAACCAACATGGCGGCTATGACGTCACGTGCATACATTCTATTTTGGTTGATTCGTTTTTCTTTGGTCCTCCAGTTGTTCCCAGGCAACACAGATGCAACCTCGGTGGTCAAACACAGATTAACGGAACCATTTATCGCCAGGAGAATACGCTTGCTTCCATTTGCTAAGACAGGGTTCTTCATTACGCGTGCATGCATGAGAGTAGAGGTCTATGGGTGTGATCTCCCTAAAGGTGAGTATGAATTGATGTTTGCTAGCACAGGGTACCTCATTACACGTGCATGCATGAGAGTAGAGGTCTATGGGTGTGATCTCCCTAAAGGTGAGTATGAATTGATGTCCGACGGTGTTAGGGTACTGGGGTACACGTGCATGCATGAGAGTAGAGGTCTATGGGTGTGATCTCCCTAATTGTGAGTTCTACTTGCTAATAATTCTTGCATACTATGTGTTTATATGTATTTATAGAATGAGCAAAACGAACGAAATAGTTGACTTACAACTTGTTCACGAATAAAGTGCGGTGAAGTACTAGACTGAATATACATGTACAAGAAAACAATGTTAAGCGTAGAATACCGCGGAGTATGCGGCGGCAACGGCAGTTCTGCTCTTCTATGATGTCATATGGTCTCACGTAGTTGATGTTATACAGCTATTTCAAAAAAGGTTGGTGAAGGTTTTGTTGCATCTTGCATACCAAGCCTGAAATGTATTGTGGATCATATGTAAATAATGTCAGCATGCACATACAGAAGAAAATATGCTGGCTCCATATTGCGAAGACAAAGTTTGGGAAAATTCCCAGAGTCCATATTGTTGTGACCTTTCGCTGATTCCATTCCGCATCGCCCATAGTGCATTTCAGGCTTGGGATGCAAGATGCAATGCAAGATGCAACAAAACCTTCACCAACCTTTTTTGAAATAGCTCTATAGCTGTATATCAAAAACACTCGTGCATTTTTGTGTTTTATCATCGATTCAAAACACCGAGAGACGAATGTAATTGTTTAATTTCGAGGTGTTTTGCATGAATCCAGGGAACGTACGTCACTGACATGCCGCTTTGCCTCTAAGCCCGTCCCACGTCCCCGTCCCAAAATTGTGTAGTTATTAGAAAGCCAAGATTAGCTGCAATGCACAAAAATTAAAGTCAATAATACGACACATTGATCTTGGGAGTGCTTTACAGCCGGGGTATCAAGATGTATCCACCTGACCGAATGACGAGACCCTATTGGTTGTTGAATTTATTAATTATTAATGATTTTATTCCAGATTGTGTCATGGTTGGATCACGTGTTCTTGGAAAGTGGTACACAGGCTATCGCGGTGCAGACGTATATTTCAAAGCCTATGTGAAGACTATAAGTGAACAGGACGTGCAAGTAGAGATAGAAAGCCAAGCCCATCATGAACAATATTATAAAAGAATTTCAAAGAAATCGCTCGTGTTGGACATTCCTCCCAAACAAGAAGAGTTACGAATAGGAATACGAGTGTTGGTACCGTGGAATTCAAAGTACTTCGCTGGGAAAATCACAAACAAACAAAGACAGCACTATCTAGTAAGAGCAGATGATGGAGATACAAAGTGGTTTACCATAGATAAAATACGACGGCTAAAAGTAGAAAGATTCTGTGAGTGATAACTGAGAGCTATTTCTAGGCTACAAATCCTTGCTACAAATATACTATTAGTATTAAGAGAAGATCGTAGAGATTGATGAAGATAATCCGAATTAACCGATACCGTATTATCGTCAGCATATGGTACCCGAGGGGAAGGGGGAGGGAAACTTAAGATAGGGGTGCAGTCTGTGTGCCGCCAAGAAGTCAAAACCCTAACCCAATTTAGGCGGGGACAATGAAGTAATTTAAAACATAGTGTTAGTAGTCCAGGCGCTACTGTTAGTGCAATCTATAGGATGCGCGATTCAACGCCGTTCCAGAAATGCAAAACGATAGCCACATTTTCCCGGTGCTTTGGACCCTGGCATAACTTGAAAGAACATACTAAAATTAGTAAAACTTGAAAACTTGAAAAGAATCAAGCAAATAAGAAAAAAGTTAACGGCTTTCAAAGTTTCCCGCTTTGACATGGGTTTTCGCTTGGAAGGCAAGCTGTTGCCTTCCAACATATACTGATTTCCATACAAAAAAGGCAAAGTTTGAATGCCTGTAACTATTGCCCTATTTACGTATTTCCCTTCAAACTTTCCACTTTTACTACCTTTAGCATGCTCTTTCCAGTTTTGATATTTTCGTTTGTCTGCGGTGAAAATTTAAAAAGTCATGTGACAGGTGGTACAAGCCCAACGCTCAAGGGAACCCGATTTATTTACAGGCGACATAAAGTATTACCAACTACCACCACCATATTTGCATGATCTGAGTAGCAGAGAACCTCTTATCGACGATCGACCCTCCTGCAGAGTAAGTTTCATTTCCTCAAGAACATCAGTCGCCGGCTTCAATTGAGATAATTTCATTCTCCATACATTTATTTTATTTCACCAATGTCCCCACAACTACAAAACATGTCTTACGTGAATACGAGACCAACACGATTAAAATGCACAACTCATTTATTTTATTTCACCAATGTCCCCGAAATGGCGAATAAATGGGCACTGAAATCATTGAGTCAATTACCGAGAACCTTTTCCTTTTCTCCTTCCCACAAGTAAAGAAGTTTAGAATGACTATACAGGGGCGGATCCAGGATTTTTTTAGGAGGGGGTGCACCATCTATTAGGAGGGGGTGCACCATCTTTTAGGAGGGGGTGCACCATCTTTTAGGAGGGGGTGCACCATATTTCAGGAGGGGGTGCACCATCTTTTAGGAGGGGATGCACCATTTATGATTAGGGCGTACACAAACTCAAGCACCAATAACGCAGTAGATATCAGCTCATCCAGGGGGTGCGCAGCATCCAGGGGGTGTGCACCTCCTGCACCCCCTAGATCCACCCCGGGTATATATGTCTCTAAACTAACGACATAAAATGCTCCATGGAAGATAATCATTACATAACATCTTCTTCACAGCACCTAATACAAGAATAACATAAATCAATTATACTGTATATAGCATAGAATAGGTAGCATTCATTTCAGTGTTCAATGTTGATGCTACAATCCCATGCATATTAAAATGTGCCACCATGAATTTCCAAGTCTCGTCCCCCCCCTCCCTCTTTCCAATGTGGATGTTTGGGTTCGAAATTCAATGTATAGCCTCAGATATTACAAACCATCACTGACCAACATTAAAGTAGGGGAAGGGATCATAGGTGTCTTGTCTATATTGCAGGAGATTGTAGCTTTGTGAAGACACATTTTTTGCAGCAACTTTAACAGCGGCAGCAACAACTATGGATGTACAGTTTTCGCACGAATTATACACCTATTCCAAAAATCGTTGTCCCGGCCGAAAGCAACAAGCAAGAAGCTGACGACCGCAAAGGGCATTGGAACTTTCTCCTTATTCATTTATTAATCCGTAGACATTCTGACAACATGCATTTTCAAATGGCCGAATAGTTCCAAATGATTGCTATTCAACGCTTGTAGGGATAACTTCTCCAAGTACCACGGATAAATTAATTAATTAGGAGCTGATTCCCAAAGTCCTTTGCAGTCGTCAGCTTCTTACTTGTTGCTTTCGGCCCGGACAATGATATTTGGAATAGGTGTATATTGAACACGGATAACAGACACATACGGAAATGAGTCAGACATGCATTATTCATCGAGCCAGCTCTCTGTTGTATTGTTGCTGCTGCTTGTAGAATTATTAATTGATGTGTAAAGAGGTTGGTTTGGATTTATCAGGGTTTGGTTGGGTGGAAAACATTGTAGGGGACTGTGTGTCCTATTGTTTCTGCTTGTAGATTTCTTGTAGATTGTAGATTTATTGGGTGTAAAGAGGTTGGTTTGGATTTATCAGGGTTTGGTTGGGTGGAAAGCATTGTAGGGGACTGTGTGTCCTATTGTTTCTGCTTGTAGATTTCTTGTAGATTGTAGATTTATTGGGTGTAAAGGGGTTGGTTTGTATTATCGGGGTTTGGTTGGGTGGAGACTGAGCCTTGTAGAAGACTTTGTGTCCTATTGCTTCTTCACCTGCCTGATGGAGAATTGTAAAATAAATATATAAATAAATAAATAACTTACCCATGCATTTGGGTGCGGGTTTGCTCCAGACTCCTTTGTTGCACCAAATCATCCCAGCGCCCTGTATCGTCCAACCACTCTTACAGGCAAACCTCACACGGTCATTGTGATTGAATGAGTTGTCATACCTCACACCACCATCTGGGACGCCAGGGTCTGTGCAGGGTGGTGGCATGGCTGGCTCTTTAAGACACAATAATAATATTATGATGACTATATCTCTGTATAATAATGCCATGCATACACTAAATTGAAGAATCGTTGTCGGGTTCAAAATCATAGAACATTGAAGCTAAGACCGCAAGGGATACCTGGGAAAGACGCAAATGAGTCAAATAACGTCGCTTATTCGTAATTTATTTCTCATACTACATTAAATATTCATGAGACATTGACCAATGAGCGATGTTCTTCGAGGTCACATGTTCATACATTGAAACTGGGGGAAGAACATATTTTTAAATTATGCAAGTGGTGAGGGCATTGAAGCATAGGGAAATTGTGGGGTAAGACAATATAGAAGGTTTAGAACTCATTTGCATATCGTATTTAGAACTAATTATCATATCGTATTTAGAACTAATTATCATCAGTTCTAAATACGATATGATAATTAGTTCTAAATACGATATGATAATTTGTTCTAAATACGATATGCAAATGAATTCTAAACCTTCTATATTATCGTACCCCACAATTTCCCTATGCTTCAATGCCGCCCTCACCACTTGCATAATTTAAAAATCTGTTCTTCCCCAGTTTCAATGTATGAACATGTGACCTCGAAGAACATCGCTCATTGGTCAATGTCTCATGAATATTTAATGTGGTATGAGAAGTAGTAAATATTATATTCGACATGTAATTTAATCTTGGCAAAAGAAACAATTAAGCAAACTACATGTAAATACTTACACAACGTCTTTGGTATCCAGTGGATTTAAGTCAGCTCTTCCATTTTCCATTCGTCTCTAAGTATCTTTTCAAACAACAAATTATTTGATACATCGTCTTTTCCACGTATGCAGCTCCATCTTTGTCGGTTAACTCTTGGATAAATTTGATAAGCCAGAAATTTAAGCTGGCTTTCGTCATTGAAGTTAAAGGCGTATCCAGTGTTTGAACCGAAGGATACGTTTAATCCTAAAGGGTTAACTTCGCATTCTGGGAGCTTATTATTCCTTTGACGCCTCCAATTCTCAAATATACGTACACCCCATCGAGTCTTGTATTGTGTAGTTTTAGGAATTGACTGGCCGACTACCATTTTTGTTTCTTCCAATGTTTGAGGTTCTTTAAACCTCCGTTTCTTTTGCTTAGAACCTAGCGCTTCGGCCATGCTTACCGCTCGCACTGAACCATGTGAGAGCCGAATTGAATACTGAATTCATTGCCGGAAAATATTTAAAAATTCCGATCCACTGTGTGGAATTCTCGCCTAGACAATTCGGAACTTTGTGTATTGTCTTATATTTAATTATTTCTCTTCATATAATTCTCTGGCACATGAATATTTAGAATAGTATGAGAAGCCATTTCAAAACCTCGTGAGTGTTTTAGACGTGATTTCTAGATCCGCGTGCCATAAACAATGGCTCGGCTACGCCTCGCCATTGTTCATGACACTTGGATCTAGAAATCACGTCTAAAACACTCACTCGGATTTGAAATATTACTTCCCGAATATGTGAATAATTTTGCCTAGAGAGATCATTTCTTTCGATAAACACCAATATATTTTCCTCTGACTACATAAAGCTTAGCTGATTTACCGCTTACCCATACATTCTAGCGGTCTCAAATTCAATGTTCTATGATTTTGAATCCGACAACGATTCTTCAATTTAGTGTATACGTCCTAAAATATGTTCTCGAACAACTTGAGCACTAAGACGTGATGCCGCAATACCAAACGAGTCTTCGCAATGCAATCTCATTATGCGAGGATGGCTCAAGGAGTACTTATAAGCATCCTGGCCAGATCGAAGGAAAGTACAGTAGAACCTCTCGAAAGCGACCACACTTTTTGTCAATGAAATTGATCATTCCTAGGAGGTGCATGTTCTTCTACTGAAGGCATGTATACTTGAAAGAGGGATCAGAGAAGGAGGATTTACGCGGTAAAGTGGTCGACGAGGTGGTCGCAGTTACTGACTAACCTATACACCATGGAATGACATTACTCCATCGGCCATTTTGACATTCAAGGACTGACTGACCACCGAGTGTGTAGAAGTCATTACATCCAAACGTGATAAGAATTCCATGCGTGAAGGCTGATATGGACGACGAATTGATCAGAAAACCATTATCGGGTACACCAGGGTCTGCACAGCGAGCTGTGGAATTCAACGTGAAACGGGAAATTAGAAACCCTTTCCTGGATGTTTGAGGTAGAAAAGAAGGGGAGAGAGAGGAAGGAAAAGAGAGGAAGGAGGAAAGTGAGGGTGGCATGGAGAGGGGCAGTAAAGAAGACGAGGGAGGGAAAGAATAAGTGCGGATCGGAAGGGAGAATATGAAAGGGGATAACAAAGGAGGTGAGGGGAGGGGAAATTTTAGGGAAATGGAGAGGCAAGGGGGAGGCGAGGAAGAAGGGGTTCATGGGAGGAACGTAAAGTTAGAAACCTGGACATTTGAGGTGGAAAGGGAGAGGAATAACTGAGAGCGGAATCGAAGGGAGAAGGAAAGAGCGGTAACAAAGGTGGTGAGAGGAAGGAACATTTTGGGGGAAATGGAGAGGGAAAGGCCGGGGAGGAAGAAGGGAGGAAGAAGGGGGTCAGGGGTCAGGGGAGGAGAAACGTAAAGGCCGGGAGGAGATGGAGAAGGAAGCGAATTGGCGAGAGAAGCCGGCTAGCTAGCACTACAAGGTATAGTTTCACTGTTCTGTTATACATTCACTTGCCTTTGCAAACAGGAATCTCGATCTTCCAGTTTTCTGAGCGACACATCAACTCTTTTATCCCAAACGTATCAAATCCGTCTCTACATTTTAACTCGACTCCTTCGCCGTGTAAATTCTTCACTGCAGTGGCATCTTTTTGCACTAAGCATAACGCAACATCAAACAATTAATCAATTGCAGTTTACGTTTTAAAATTAGAAAAAGAAAATAACGAATAGAAGCTACCTAGAACACGTGTCTTGCTACGTATCCAGTCCACAAATGGCTGTAGTCTCGTGTAGTACCCGTATTTGCCTTCCAAAGCACATCCCTCTCCCCAGCTGACCAGACCAACGGTCACCCATCGACGTCGTCCATTTACTAACACATTCCTCACCATACTACCACCACTATCACCATGACAAGTGTCTCTTTTTCCTTTGCCATCACCCGCACAGAACGTCACGGTGCTATTAAAGAAGTAATTCGTCGCTCGGTCGCAAAATGCGTTATACTGAATCTTAAATGAGGTATGGCGAAGACCAGAGGAACGTAAGGATTTCGTGGTCTTCCCCCACCCCGCTACGGTACCTACAGCACCTGGCTTAGCAAGGTCTTCGCTGGTCATGGGTAGACATACAGTACGAACATAAGGACTGAGGTTAACTGATTGGTTTAGCTTGACTAAGGCAATGTCGTTCTCATAGTAAGGTGCATGTCTGTAGCCTGGGTGAACATGTACTTCTACTGGAAACTGTTCTTGTTCTGTGGATTCTTTGACTCGAGTATTGTGATCTCCAACTATGATTTTGTACCTGAATACACATGAAAACAATATTATGATTTTAGCACTGTATTTCAGTATTGTCCATGAAAGTACATGGACCATGCTCGAGGGGCCAGCGGTGCTCTTCGGCGTGTGCTCGGATGAAACACCGCACCCGCGCCGAAGAGCACCGCTGGACTCTCAGATGGACCAACTTTCATGGAAACTGAAAAATTGCGGTTAACTTTGGTAAAATACCAAGACATTGATTTCAGTTGTTGTAAACGTGACAAATGAACTGCTTTAACAGACACCTTTCCGGTCTTGGGTTTCATTAGTCAACGTACGTTCAAAACCAAGAGCGTTTGTTTAAGTGTTTGTTTGAGTGGGTAAAGGCTTGTTTCCATAACCCAAACCGCCCTTGGCCGACCAAACAATAGAACGATTCTATTGTGTTACTGCATCGTTCTATTGTTTTATATTAATGAGGTCCTTTTGAGGTATCCCATTTAGCCTCCACCGTTTGAGTGAGGACATGCTGCCGCCATATTGAAAAGTTTTACCCACAATACAATGCGCGCGCAAAATAAGAGTACGGGAGGTGGCATGATCCTTCTAGGTCGTTCGTAACTTCAAACTCAGATCTTACTTGGTAAGCAATGAAGTGTCTTCTTCGTACCAGATTCTTGTGTTACTTTTTCGTCTCACGTAAAAGCAGTGTGCAGTAGTCAACACCCATCGTGGAGCTATCAGAGCACCGCCACAGATTGACTTGTACTTCGAGCCCCCTAATCGCGATATAAAATACCATAGATGTTAGATGAATATTAGTATGACATACTACCTATCAAGATAGATAGATTGGCTCGTTCAGAATAATATATATGTAATATAACTGTGTTTTGTTTTCAGTTGAATTGCTTGGTTTCAATCAGCTGTAAAAGTCCTTGAATCTCATCATTATTTGCTTCAAATGACGGGCAAACACTGCCCTCCATGTGCTATCAAGCAGAGAGTATTCTATTGAAAAGGTGCAATTCAGCTGATGAAAATTCCTCACTAGACCAGAAAAGACGTCTAATGAAATCAAGCAATTGAATATTTTTATAAAGCATCTGAAAAAAAATTGAAACATTGGATCCATCACCCGTCCCCACACCCCTCACAAATGAGAATAGACCACATCAAGGTTGTTCTATAGAATAATAACTAGCTAATATACACACAAGCGTGGTATAAATCGGTTTTGTATGTGGTAGTTTTCTCGATTTCATGCTACGGCGGGTTTCAAAAAGTGAAGCAGTTAAAGTCAATTGCAAAACAAAAATTCTTGGAAATTTTCTACCGAACCTCAAATCGACTCTATATCGCGGGATGGATTAAACATTTGATACCGAGTTAAAAAAATATCGAGATTTAAAAAATAAAAATAAAAAATAAAAATAAAGGATTGAAATCAAATTTCATTACTGAATGAATGAATGAACTTTATTTAGACACGGAATCAAAATCACTAAAATTAAAAAATTAATTACAAAGTGCTCTCCCTTTGAGCCGTGTAAAAAGATAATTCTAACTAATTATTATAATATATGGATATAAAGAGGTTAATATATATTGATAGTTAAATGTTGTTGTTGAAGGATGTTAAGGTGGTGGCCTGCTTAGCTTTAGAGGGGAGACTGTTCCATAGACACGCTCCACGATAAACAAAGCTCTTTTTTAGGGCTTCCGTTTGAGGCCTTGGAAATAGAAACATTTTCATAGTAATTGCTCGGGCTACCTGTCTAACTTACTCTGTTTGTAGATGCCGACTTGCCACGGCCACGTGCCTCGACGTGACTGACGTCCTCCGATGATCTTTGCACGCGTCCCCACGATGCTCTCACCACAGCCACCATAATCTTATTAAAGGTTCAAATCAAGAAAAAGGGGGGGAAGTAAAAAAATATTAATTTTCAGCCCGGAGTTTGTAGCAAATTTATCCCATTTTGTACCATAACAGTTTCGTAAACACACACCAATGTTTTTCATGATTTCTCTTTCATTTAGATGAAAATGCAAGGTAAACTTCAATGACAGGTATTTGAACCCTGGCAACCGGCCTTGAATTTTTGTGATCGTTCCAAGGTAAAGTCCCGAAATAACCCGGCCAGGAAATTGAGTTCATCAGTGCAATTGCTTACAAAGAGCTCTTTGTTCCATCTGTCGTACAACCCTTCCCGACCTAGCGATCGTTTTATCACAAATTAAAGATTCAACAGGAAAGACTGAAATCATACAATATCTTACTAGCTCTACATGTCGTTTCGGCACATCATGGTGAATCACTTACCTTGTAGAGTGCTTTCTACAGCGAATACAACACAGATCAATACAACAACTACTACCAAGATCAATGGACGAGCCATCTTGAAATATAAATAATAATAATAATAATAATAAACTTTATAAAGCATAAATAATAAACTGTTATAAAGCATTTTAAAATGAATTTAAAGAATGGCTGTAATGTTCATGAAGTTTTGCTAAGTTTCTTTACAAAGGCTTTTGCTAAATTCTCCGGTAGCCACATTATTTGCGAAGCAATCTAATTTACTTTATGGGTCGTTTTCACTATCAAGTTTGCTACTGTGGCTAGCCATTACATGTTCTATGAAATACCGAAGGAGAAACTGTATCTTATCTATACATATTTGGTGTAGACATATCGTTCTTTAATACAAAGTAGCGTATTTAAATACTTCTTTTAAAATGCGCTTTACATGTATGTAATTGTTGTGTAAGACAACTATTATAAAGGCGCAATTTTGCAGCCATGCACGCGGCTGATCGACTCATTATTCCGTTTCATGATAGTTTCTTGGTTCAATCCCGATCAGCTAATCGGTGCAAGTAAGCTTATAATTCACTTTATATAGCGGACGTACTGCTTCTTTATAAGATTTTCTTTCTAGCAGAATACATTTACAAACCCTTTTATTATTATTGGTAAATGAAATGCACTAATTGACCATTACCTACCTTAACTTCCAGTCCTCGAAATAACCCAGTTATAGCACTTGTATAAGCCCGGCTGTTTTACCCTTTTGGTTCGTACGATATCAGTGGAATCGATATCGATATCGTACCTATGTATCGAGACACCGCTGTAATGTCTGACAACAGGCTCAACAATACAGATTTGAGGAAAGAGGAAAACTGAGAAGAAAAGGAGGAAGGAAAGAAAGAAAGAAGAAAGGAAGGGAGGAAACAAAACGGAAGGAAAGATGAGTTCCCATAGATCAATAAATTTGATACAGTCATTTGCAAAAATTCTGGCCGCTACGAAATATCAATATATCGGGTGCATTATGGGTAATTAAATAATCGAAAATTCCCCTTAAAACGGGTTAACGCCAGCAAAGTTCGTAAAAATATTTAGTATAATGTTTATTTTAGTGTTACGTTTGTTGTTTGTAAATTTTGCTTCATTTAATAAGTTAGGAAACTCAAAATAGTATTATTTAATTACCCATAATGCACCCGATATATTGATATGTCGTGGCGGCCAGAATTTTTGCAAATGACTGTAGATGGATGGAATAAGGATGGTGCATGTGAGGAAGGATGAATGAATGAATGAATGAATGAATGAATGAATGAATGAATGAATGAATGAATGAATGAATGAATGAAAGGAAGAACAAACAAAGAAAGAAAAAATGACAGAAGCCGGGTAAAAAGGAAAGAGTAATACAATCACGATTAATGATAAATGCAATAATAAGTCAGAATAGACCTTTTTACCGATACGGCGGCCATTTTGGATTCTATGTTTTGGCTAAAACATTATGGGATGCTCAGGGTGCAAATGACCCAAAAACTGTAGAGTGGAGTCGCGTCAATATATTATTTTTCTATGTCACTCTAACCGTTGTGTATTATTGTATAATTGTGTACAAATTAATTGCTTTAAATTAGGTTTTCGTAGTTTTTCACGGCCAAATGGTTACTAACTTGCACCCTGGGCATTCCATAATTTCTCCATAATTCAAGATGGCCGCCATATCGGTAAAAAGGTCTATTAAGGAGGGAGGTATATTTGTATGATTAATCAACAATACTAGTACTAGTAACCTTTATTGAAGCCTCTTTTCTTCTATGCAATTATACAAAAGGTAAATAATGTTTGATCAAAATTATATGCAGTCAAGAGAAATACCTCATTTTCTCTTGATGCAGTGATATTGATATTTCGAGGTTTGTTTAACACTACGAAAAAGTTGAAAACTTTCGAATGGATAGATTGATAGTTTTTGACTGCTCACTACGTTTTCTTATTTCTTACACCTAGCCTAGTTATAGCCTAGTTATGGAACCTGATTAACTTGGATAAAGTAAGCCTAGCGCTGTACTAAATTAAGTGGCTCAACAGCATTCACGTGCACTATGCAACGCGGCTAGTTTATTGATATCTGCATGCACTATTTGGAAAATAAGTCGGTTTACGTTGACCACTCATATTCACATAAGCCTGATAGGATTGGAGTACAACAAGAGCATATTTACTTTTGCGATTCTTAGCTGTCGAATGCTGTTAATTGTTTTCTGGACGACTCTTTCATATGATTTATACATACACCTGTTTCAATTATGTTAGTCCCCCGAAAAGGGTGAAAGGTGTGACCCTGAAGGATCATGGGAGTTTCTATTTGCAGCCATGTTCTTCATAAACGTCTTGTACTAAACACGAACAATGCGGTGAAGCAAATTCAAGTGACATTCAAAATGAGATGGACGAATTTGTTGTCGAAATGTCAGGGAATTTGGGTAGAAAGACTTGGTAAACAGTATCTCCCATGATTCTCTGGGGTTGCACCTTTGTGAGTCAAGGGTGGCATGACTAACTTAATTGAATTAGGTATATTTTCAACGTATTAAAATCCTTATCAGGAATCACAGGAGCTTAGTTCAGCTAGCTGATGGACTATAATATTAAATAAATAGCTCTCAGTTATTATTCACAGAACTGCTCTACTTTTAGCCGTCGTATTTTATCTATGGTCAACCACTTTGTATCTCCATCATCTGCCCTTACTAGATAGTAATGTCTATCCGTGTTTGTGATTTTCCCAGCGTAGTACTTTGAATACCACGGTGCCAACACCCGTGTTCCTATTCGTAGCTCTTCTCTTTTGGGAGGAATGTCCAACACAAGCGATTTCTTTGAAATTGTTTTATAATAGTCGTCATTATGGTCTTCGCTTTCTATCTCTACTTGCACGTCATATTCACTTATAGTCTTCACATAGGCTTTGAAATATATGTCTGCACCGCGATAGCTTGCGTACCACTTTCCAAGAACACGCGATCCAACCATGACACAATCTAAAGGACAAAATAAAGCTCGTGGTTCCACTCATGTACCCAGAATTCTTTAGGATTCCGCGCGCGCAAGCGAGGTCAGCAGGCAAAGATAACAATTCCGCTGACCTCGATTGCGCGCTCGGAATTCTGGGTACAAGGTCAATGAAAAGGTACGTACACCCTCGGACATCAATTCATACTCACCTTTAGGGAGATCACATCCATAGACCTCTACTCTCATGCATGCACGTGTAATGAGGTACCCTGTCTTAGCAAATGGAAGGAAACGTATTTTCCTGGCGATAAATGGTTTCTCTAGTCTGTGTTTGACCATCGAGGTCGCATCTGTGTTGCCTGGGAATAACTAGAGGACGAAAGAAAAACGAATCAACCAAAATAGAATGTATGCACGTTACGTCATAGCCGCCATATTGGTTCCCAAATACAAAGCTTCTCTTGTCGGTTCATCCAACATGGCGGCTACATCTTTCAGTTATATATTTCTCAAGGGAATAAGTTCGGTCAGTCTCCTTCGCATCCGTTTTTAGTTCCGTCACGTAACGCTCTCGGTCCACAAACGGCTGCTAGCATTCGAACAACATTCCTTTCCCTGCTTTTGGCCAATCAGAATTTGGCTCTCATATTCCTGAAACCGTTCGCGCCAAATTTTCTAGCCAATTAGAGTCCGTGTTAGAAATTAAATTCAAGGCTCTGACGTTTCAACTTCAGCGTCGCTAGTTGAAAGATTGGTCATAGACGCAAGGCTAGCTGAGTGTTTGTTGTTGACTAAAGAGTAAAGATTGCTCCTCTAATTTCACTACGAGGGAGAAAGAAACATATTATTGTATAGAGGAGAGCTATTTTCGTGAAAGTGAGCATTGTATAGGCTTCAAAAAGTAATTTGATAAATCACGAGACCATTTAACCGCCCAGTTTGTTTATTATATCACAGAGGCAGGGGCGGATCCAGGGGGAGGGTTCTGGGGGTTGCAACCCCCCCTATGGATATTTTTTTAATACCGCTTGTATAGATATGTCTGTCCGTAGGTCTCTCTTGCACTTTCAGCTCTCTCCCTCGTAAGAATAATATAATTCATTCATACTGTTTACACGACCGTTCGACTTCGAGGCCAGTTTGACTGATAGCAGAAAGAACCTGCCGTTTTTAGCGTCAAAAACGTATGTGAAGCCTTCATACTTGTAAGCTCACCCAAGAAGACTTCCAAGCATCTTTGTTGGATGTCCAATAAACTCAAAATTTTACTGAAAATTGAGTTTTGTTGTGTTAATAAAACAACTCCAGATCTCTAAAAATTGCATTTTAGAGCTTGTAGATTTCAAAATTTTCTGGGGGGGCATGCCCCCACACCCCCTAGTACTTCGCGGCTTTGCCGCTCACACAACACAACGGCCGCAATACAACCGCCTGTTTGACAAAAACCTGGATCCGCCCCTGAGAGGTCAGCAAAGATGTCATCACATTTTAAATCCTACTCTCACGCTGATTGGTGGATAGCTCATTTTAATTGGGGTTTTATGGAACAAAGGGAAAGGAATGTTGTTCGAATGCTAGCAGCCGTTTGTGGCGGCCGAGAGCGTTACGTGACGGAACTAAAAACGGCTGCGAAGGAGACTAGTTCGGTCACGAATAACCATTGTTATATAAAGTGCCAACCATAGATTTGACTGAATCTACTGGCTATTTTAACAAAGCAGGGTGACAAAACCCATCAGTGTAACAATGGTTGGCAAATTAGTACTACAATGTCAATGTTTAAGCCTGGTCCTCACTAGCGACACAAGCATAAGCAACATACACAGACTCAGTAATGCATTGCTCATTAAAGCCTGGTCCTCACTAGCGACACAAGCAATGCAAGCAACATACGCAGACTCAGTATTTGCATTGCTCATTAACGGTGCTTGTCTTTTGTCACACCTATTGCAGAAATGGTGTCCCGAGTCCGCGTACGTTACTTGTGCTTGTGCTTATGTCGCTAGTGAGGACCAGGCTTTATAAACATAGCACCCACTTATAGTTTGCCAGGATGATGCATTAATGAAATGTTACAAAATGAAACTTCCACTGTTCAGGCAAATGAGGTCATCGTTTTCACATGAGTAGGGAACCTACGATCACGGCATAGAGTCGTTTTCGTATGAGTGGGAAAGTTACGGTACCGTGCCGTTGAAAGAGTTTGATTGGACGAGATGCATCTGTAAGGTTTTTGATTGGTTCAGAAAGCAAACCATTTGAGTGTCACGACCGTAGGTTTCCCATTCATACGAACATGACTCTAGCTAGTATGGGTCACGGTACGGCACGGTAAATAAACAAAACAAATGTTACAGTGGTTGGACTTTCCACACATAGAAAACCGTGTGATCGTGACGTCACCAATATGGCAGCTTCTTTCGCTTCGGAGGCTCAACATCTCCGATTACCAATAAAAATCCAAAATTCAGATCATACAAATGGTTTTCATTTTGATATATATATTTATAGAGCTTTGCCTGGCATTTGTCTGAATAGTGGACGTTTCTCTTAACAATTACTGTATGTCGTCTACCTTTTCTCTGGTATTTTCTCTGTACTCGATAAACGATGATCTGGCTAAATTGTGGGTTATAATGTACTTTGTGACCCATATCTTATCACGGGAACTTCCCTGGGTAGCTAGGTACGTTATCCTGTAGGGTTTTCCCAGGTCAATTTCCAAATATGGTGACCATTCGTTTCTTGAGCACCAGGCCCTTGCATTGTTTAATCGTCCATATTTTGCAGTGCGGTACCGGTCCTGTTGCGTCGAAGCTCGTATGCTGGAATCAGGAATCGTTCTACTCTCCATTCCAAGTGGCGAGCCACACTCTTGATTATAAAGTGAAATTAAATATTTATCTGTCTGACCATCCATTTATCCATTCTTCTCTTCATCCATTCATTTATCCATCATTCTATCCATCCATCTACCCATCCATCTACTTATCCATCCTTCTAACCATCCTTCTATCCATCCATCCATCTACCCATCCATCTACTTATCCATCCTTCTAACCATCCTTCTATCCATCCATCTACCCTTGCCATCCATTCGTCTATCCATCATTTCAGCCATTAATATATTTACTTTTCTTTCTTGTGGTTTTTATCAGTAATTAATTAGTACAGGAGCCCATAAGTAGGAGCATCCATGTAGCACTAAAATCTGTCACGACGTTTGAACAAGTTTGGCTATTTTTAGAACACGAAATTGACCAATCACTGTCGCTGCAAATTAACGAGTTGTGGCAAATAAAACCAGTTGCTGCAAATAAAACGAGTTGCTACAAATAAAACGAGTTGCTGCAAATAAAACGAGTTGCTGCAAATAAATAGCCTGCGTCACATCCGGACTTTTCTCTGTCAAGTCCGTCTGCGAATCAGCGCCAATAACCGTGTTCTGGACCCCCTGCGACTTACGCGATTATATATAATAGATTCTGATTGGTTCGCAATGATGCTCTTTCTTACACGAACTCCTATTGGATAATATTATCGCACCGGATGTTATGAAAGATTTAAAACCGGAAGTTTGGGGCTGCGAGGGAGACTAACGGGCGATAGGATAATATTCATTTATGTTCAGTTCCTTTTAAATCGATCGATTCCTCTTCCAATTAGCCATTACCTAAACGAACAGGGGACTGGGACCAAGTCCGTAAAACTAATTCAATAAAAAAACTAGCAAAAGTGGGCATCATATTCTGAGAGAGCAGATCAAACTTAGCTAGTCTGGAAAGTTTGGTGAACTTCGGCTTAATATTGACGATGCTAGAGGGAATCAAAGATATGTCTATTTTCCCATACAAACTCTGTAAATTTTTGACGTTGTCCAGCCAAACCATACATTCACTGTAAAATTTTGGCTGGACAACACAATTTCAAAAGTTTATAATTCCGACAGAATTCGCTCAAATCACATCACACTTTGCACAGATACTAATTTCAACATGCTATTTCATGTCATAAACTTAATTTCGTAATTGCATTAATTCTAATAAACTCGTTCCCAGTCCCCTGCTCGTTTAGGTAATGGCTAATGAATTCAAACATTATCATTATCTGTGGTCATTTAACCGGGTTTTTAAAACATCATTGATCGTGTTCTCTTGCCCTAATATGGTAAAATGACGCACTAGTGGAATAATAAACTGTATATATTCCTCCCGTCTCTGAGATATCTCGACAAATACTGACTCTCAATGGGGTATCCTGGAAATACCATACAAGTTATGCAATGGGTTTGGGTCAAGAAACGAAACTAACTCCGCCGCGAAACGGTAGAAAATGTGGAATTCGAATACGATGATGTGTGGGGATATTGTGGGGATATGGGTGTGAGAGATCGCAAGCGTGTATTCTGCGATCTGATTGGCTGCATCTTAGAACAGCTTTACCTACTATGTTCTTAACCACACTATACATGCAGTAGTTACCTTTATTTTCAGAAAACCGGGCTCGCCTGAAAATGAATGAAATATGTCCAAATATCAGAAACGAACGCAATTGTGATTAGTATCCTACCGAGGCCATGTTGTGGGTCAGAACAATAGTATTTATCTCCTTGGGGGGAAATGAAGTGGTGGTGCGTGGTGCGTGGTGCGTGGTGCGTGGTGCATGGTGCGTGGTGCGTGATGCGCGGTGCGTGGTGCGCGGTGCGCGGTTCGTGGTGCGCGGTGCGCGGTGCGTGATGCGTGGTGGTGATGGTGGTGGTGCGTGGCAGTGGCAGTGGTGCGTGGCAGTGGCAGTGGTGGGATTGGTGGATTGGTGGTGTTATTTCTGTTGCTGTGTGTTGCTGGTGGTGGTGGTGCGTGGTGGTGCATGGTAGTGGTGGATTGGTGGTATTGGTGGTGTTACTTCTGTTGCTGTGTGTTGCTGGTGGTGGTGGTGATGGTGCGTGGTGGTGCATGGTAGTGGTGGATTGGTGGTATTGGTGGTGTTACTTCTGTTGCTGTGTGTTGCTGGTGGTGATGGTGATGGTGCGTGGTGGTGCGTGGTAGTGGTGGATTGGTGGTATTGGTGGTGTTATTTCTGTTGCTGTGTGTTGCTGGTGGTGGTGGTGCGTGGTGGTGCATGGTAGTGGTGGATTGGTGGTATTGGTGGTGTTACTTCTGTTGCTGTGTGTTGCTGGTGGTGGTGGTGATGGTGCGTGGTGGTGCATGGTAGTGGTGGATTGGTGGTATTGGTGGTGTTACTTCTGTTGCTGTGTGTTGCTGGTGGTGATGGTGATGGTGCGTGGTGGTGCGTGGTAGTGGTGGATTGGTGGTATTGGTGGTGTTACTTCTGTTGCTGTGTGTTGCTGGTGGTGGTGGTGATGGTGCGTGGTGGTGCGTGGTAGTGGTGGATTGGTGGTATTGGTGGTGTTACTTCTGTTGCTGTGTGTTGCTGGTGGTGGTGGTGATGGTGCGTGGTGGTGCGTGGTAGTGGTGGATTGGTGGTATTGGTGGTGATATTTCTGTTGCTGTGTGTTGCTGGTGGTGGTGGTGCGTGGTGGTGCATGGTAGTGGTGTATTGGTGGTATTGGTGGTGTTACTTCTGTTGCTGTGTGTTGCTGGTGGTGGTGGTGATGGTGCGTGGTGGTGCGTGGTAGTGGTGGATTGGTGGTATTGGTGGTGTTATTTCTGTTGCTGTGTGTTGCTGGTGGTGGTGGTGCGTGGTGGTGCATGGTAGTGGTGGATTGGTGGTATTGGTGGTGTTACTTCTGTTGCTGTGTGTTGCTGGTGGTGGTGGTGATGGTGCGTGGTGGTGCATGGTAGTGGTGGATTGGTGGTATTGGTGGTGTTACTTCTGTTGCTGTGTGTTGCTGGTGGTGATGGTGATGGTGCGTGGTGGTGCGTGGTAGTGGTGGATTGGTGGTATTGGTGGTGTTACTTCTGTTGCTGTGTGTTGCTGGTGGTGGTGGTGATGGTGCGTGGTGGTGCGTGGTAGTGGTGGATTGGTGGTATTGGTGGTGTTATTTCTGTTGCTGTGTGTTGCTGGTGGTGGTGGTGCGTGGGTGGTGCATGGTAGTGGTGTATTGGTGGTATTGGTGGTGTTACTTCTGTTGCTGTGTGTTGCTGGTGGTGGTGGTGGTGATGGTGCGTGGTGGTGCGTGGTAGTGGTGGATTGGTGGTATTGGTGGTGTTACTTCTGTTGCTGTGTGTTGCTGGTGGTGGTGGTGATGGTGCGTAGTGGTGCGTGGTAGTGGTAGTGGTGGATTGGTGGTATTGGTGGTGTTATTTCTGTTGCTGTGTGTTGCTGGTGGTGGTGGTGCGTGGTGGTGCATGGTAGTGGTGGATTGGTGGTATTGGTGGTGTTACTTCTGTTGCTGTGTGTTGCTGGTGGTGGTGGTGATGGTGCGTGGTGGTGCATGGTAGTGGTGGATTGGTGGTATTGGTGGTGTTACTTCTGTTGCTGTGTGTGCTGCTGGTGGTGGTGGTGCGTGGTGGTGCATGGTAGTGGTGTATTGGTGGTATTGGTGGTGTTACTTCTGTTGCTGTGTGTTGCTGGTGGTGGTGGTGATGGTGCGTGGTGGTGCGTGGTAGTGGTGGATTGGTGGTATTGGTGGTGTTACTTCTGTTGCTGTGTGTTGCTGGTGGTGGTGGTGATGGTGCGTAGTGGTGCGTGGTAGTGGTAGTGGTGGATTGGTGGTATTGGTGGTGTTATTTCTGTTGCTGTGTGTTGCTGGTGGTGGTGGTGCGTGGTGGTGCATGGTAGTGGTGGATTGGTGGTATTGGTGGTGTTACTTCTGTTGCTGTGTGTTGCTGGTGGTGGTGGTGATGGTGCGTGGTGGTGCATGGTAGTGGTGGATTGGTGGTATTGGTGGTGTTACTTCTGTTGCTGTGTGTTGCTGGTGGTGATGGTGATGGTGCGTGGTGGTGCGTGGTAGTGGTGGATTGGTGGTATTGGTGGTGTTACTTCTGTTGCTGTGTGTTGCTGGTGGTGGTGGTGATGGTGCGTGGTGGTGCGTGGTAGTGGTGGATTGGTGGTATTGGTGGTGTTACTTCTGTTGCTGTGTGTTGCTGGTGGTGGTGGTGATGGTGCGTGGTGGTGCGTGGTAGTGGTGGATTGGTGGTATTGGTGGTGTTATTTCTGTTGCTGTGTGTTGCTGGTGGTGGTGGTGCGTGGTGGTGCATGGTAGTGGTGTATTGGTGGTATTGGTGGTGTTACTTCTGTTGCTGTGTGTTGCTGGTGGTGGTGGTGATGGTGCGTGGTGGTGCGTGGTAGTGGTGGATTGGTGGTATTGGTGGTGTTACTTCTGTTGCTGTGTGTTGCTGGTGGAGGTGGTGATGGTGCGTGGTGGTGCGTGGTAGTGGTGGATTGGTGGTATTGGTGGTGTTACTTCTGTTGCTGTGTGTTGCTGGTGGTGGTGGTGATGGTGCGTGGTGGTGCGTGGTAGTGGTGGATTGGTGGTATTGGTGGTGTGACTTCTGTTGCTGTGTGTTGCTGGTGGTGCGTGCATCGCACAGAATTACCCATACAAATCGGTCATATCCTTAAAATAGGTTGCATTTGAAGAAACGATACACGATCCTTATTTAAATCTCAGAGTTTCCCCCTAAAATAGAAAATGTATCGAAAATTTGGTGGGAAAAGCTTTTATTGGAAGCTTATAGTGAATTTCGCGGGTCAATCTCTTAAACTAGAACCCAGTTCCCGCCCGGCTAAACGCTCGCTCCAATGTCATAAATTCCCCTTTCTTCGCGGCTTATTTTATCCGTGGTAAAAAAGAAACTGGTGCTTAAATTTCTGTAGCTATAGCAATGGAGGCTAGACTGCAAGGTCAAAGGAAAATGGCAGCCGATGGAAGTGCTTTGAAGCTACAAATCGTCTCGTAATTTGACATTTTCGACTGCTTCGCTTCGTTGGTATGAAACAGAACTTCAAGAAAAGTCGCTAGTGAACATTGGTATGGAAGAAAGCTTGATATTGGAAGCAATCCAGCTATGTCGGGGCACCAAAATTCGATTGTTACAATTTTTGTATTTCGCAAGGCTGAGCAACAGGAATCGATCGAACTGCTGGCATGATGAAATCCCATACATTTGAACACTACGGAGACCCGACATTCACCCTGAAAAAGTCGCAAGAAGACGAAAGGATATTTACAATCGATAACTTGGCAAGTAAACTTCAGTCGCAAGTATTTTGTATTCCGTTGTTACAATTTATCGTAGATCACTGGTTCATTTGTAAATGACAGCCTAAACATTGACTTTCTTCGATTTTACTGTAAATATTACGAAGATCGAGTGGCCGAGTGCCGTAATGGGAATGGGTCTAGCATATAATTAGGATAATATCCCGGATGTGACACAAATTTCTGTGCGATGGGTAGTGGTGGATTGGTGGTATTGGTGGTGTTACTTCTGTTGCTGTGTGTTGCTGGTGGTGCGTGGTAGTGGTGGATTGGTGGTATTGGTGGTGTTACTTCTGTTGCTGTGTGTTGCTGGTGGTGCGTGGTGGTGCGTGGTAGTGGTGGATTGGTGGTAGTGGTGGTGGTGGTGCGTGGTGCGTGGTGTTACTTCTGTTGCTGGTGGTGGTGGTGCGTGGCAGTGGTGGATTGGTGGTGGTGGTGTTACTTCTGTTGCTGATGGTGGTGGCGGTGGTGGATTGGTGGTGTTGCTGGTGGCCGGTGGCCGGTGCTGTTGCTGCTGGTGGTGGGAGAGTTTTGCAGTCTCTACGGCACACCCTTTCCCGAAAATTTTTGAGTGCCTCTCTCTGGTAGGATGGTTGCGATTGAGTTAGTGAGTGAGATAGTTACAGAGTGAGGAAAACGCAATACGTACCCGAACTAAAGTGTCCCTCAGTGTGCGAGAAATTCGTTCGTTTGCTGGGATAGTCGTATAAAAACAGATGCACTTTTACTGGATGGGAAATACCAGACACTGTCACAGACACTTTCTCTTCCAGTCCCACATGGAATGCATTTGGTGCCATTATCATATACCCTGGACTGAACAAAATATCAATAAACAATGGCTGAGTTCTGGACATGAGGGACGAGTTGCATAAAACAGACTGAACGCTGGGTGTAACTCCTTACAACAGACGTGCAAATGGTGGTTTTGACTAAACGTCTGACGTTAGGAGTTCACTACACTGCAATCAGAGTTCTACCTTGCTCGCAGGATAGTCCCGAGTTCACATACACTCGGCGTTAAGTTTTATGCAACTCACTCCAGGATTGCAGCAGTAAGTTTCCGTATAAAGACACCTTTTGACACCTACATGTAAATTTTGCGCTATATAAGTATTAAATTATTATTATTATTATTATTATTATTATTATTATTATTACCCTTTTCGACTCAGTTCCAAAGCTGCGCATGCTCGACGAAAAACCATAACGATTGTGGGGCCTGAGAGCGCTACGTGACGAGCTTTTAAAAAAGGACTACAAACTAGACTACAGGAATCCCCATCGCCGTCGCAGCCGTTTTCAATGTCGTCAAGCCAAAGTCAACAAAGTTCCCTCCTAATAAACGGCTAAGGACACTAGACTGGCCTTTGATCCAATCAGAGGACGTTAGATATCACAAGTGACCCGGATGAGCCAATCATTGGTCAGGATAGGATTGCGTGACGAGGGTAACGTTTCATTGTCACTTTTAAAAACCATTTATAAAAATATAATAAATATATAAATAAGTAAAATCTAAATTATAAAACCAAAATGGTTTACTGTCTAAAACTGTCCAAAACCATTCCCACTGGCGCTATTACGAATAATTGGAAAATATTTATTTAATTGTGTCAAATCGTTGCGTGATTATGGTACTGAGAGATGTCCCCTAAATAAAGATCACCCTCTGGCAACCATGGCCAGATATGAGTTTGTATTCGTTAATGACGCAGTTAGACCGGCCTTCGTGTGTCTTTTTCTCCTTTAACGCTTAGTTAGCAAGTTACCGCTGAAACTGAGCATCTTCCAGTCTCAGTATAAAAGGAATCAACGAAATCCTTCTAATACATTGATTACGACGACATAGAATATCATTCCTAACCTTGCTCCCCGTGCTGAAGCGCACATAGCCAAAATACATGCAAGTAGACATCTATGGTGGCCGAGAACTGCCACTGAATTTTTTCTAGATTTTTCGTTTATTTTAAATTTTATTTCTTTTTTTACTTCTTTTTTATTTCATTTTATTTTATTTTTTGAATTTGGTTTACTCTTACTTTGAAAAGTAAATTGAAATTAATAACAAATTGAAACTCAAATGAATTTTAAATTTATTTTAAAATCAAAACGTAAAATAAAAGTAAAGTAAAATGAAAACAAAATCTTGCATGGCCGAGCGCTGCCACTAAAATTAAATCAGAATGAAAAACAAAATCTTGCATGGCCGAGCGCTGCCACTACAGTCATGCATTGCGGTCGATCAGTTCTCCGAAATGCTGACAAAACAGTAAACATGACCGATTGGCGTGCTTTTGTGAACTGAAGCAAAAGCAGAAACGAAAAGGTAGAAAGGAAGCGAATCTTCGGAAGCGACGAAGGATGACATAGAGGTGCAGAGGATGAGCTTTGAGGTTAGCGAAAAGCAGCAAAAATACAGTCCAGTTGGTGCACAGGAATACGTGCCATTCGAACACGACGAACTTTAAAATACATTCGACAACGTATTAAATAGATACCTGCCAGAAGCACTTTGCTATCCAAATTGGGAAAGGCATGGTATGTGATATTCTCGCCGGGGAGCATGGCCCATCCTGTAAGAAACTGATGATGAATCAGTTCCAGATAGTGAAAGTGTTCCGCCGGGCTACGTATGGTTCATTGAGAGGGAAGACAATGACACAAGCTTCACCGTGTCGGACCATCTCGACCAGGATGGGCCACGCTCCCCGGCGAGAATATCACCATGCCTTTCTCAATTTGGATAGCAAAGTGCTTCTGGCAGGCATCTAGTTCGTCGTGTTCGAATGGCACGTATTCCTGTGCACCAACTGGACTGTATTTTTGCTGCTTTTCGCTAACCTCAAAGCTCATCCTCTGCACCTCTATGTCATCCTTCGTCGCTTCCGAAGATTCGCTTCCTTTCTACCTTTTCGTTTCTGCTTTTGCTTCAGTTCACAAAAGCACGCCAATCGGTCATGTTTACTGTTTTGTCAGCATTTCGGAGAACTGATCGACCGCAATGCATGACTGTAGTGGCAGCGCTCGGCCATGCAAGATTTTGTTTTTCATTCTGATTTAATTTTAGTGGCAGCGCTCGGCCATGCAAGATTTTGTTTTCATTTTACTTTACTTTTATTTTACGTTTTGATTTTAAAATAAATTTAAAATTCATTTGAGTTTCAATTTGTTATTAATTTCAATTTACTTTTCAAAGTAAGAGTAAACCAATTCAAAAAATAAAATAAAATGAAATAAAAAAGAAGTAAAAAAAGAAATAAAATTTAAAATAAACGAAAAATCTAGAAAAAATTCAGTGGCAGTTCTCGGCCACCATAGACATCTTAGATGGACGATATCGTTCATATTGTTGACTATTTGACTTGTTTGGCGCCAAAACAAGACGACTGTACTCGTCTAATATGTCACACATTCCTCGCCACCATATTTCCCTTCAGTCTTTGAGGAAGTTCATACGGGAAGAAACTCGATACGTTTTAATACGTTCAAACAATCGGTTATCCTTGACTTATCAAAGTGTCGATTATGGGAGTGATAACAAGGTGACAACAGGATGTGGATTAAGTAAGACCCCGACCGTTTTCCTGAAACAACTCGTGGATTACACATCTTCCTCCGGCTCTTTGGCGTTTTTCTCCGAATATCGGAATAGAACTGCACGTTTTTCTACAATGTACACCTATGCCTGAGCACCATGCGCGAAAGAAAACGCCGCCCCAAGTTTCGTTGCAGTGTATGGCATGAGGGAAAGGAGTATTGAAGGTGGTTGGAAAAAAAAATTAGGAGGAAATCAGGATTTTGGACTAAGATTGGATGAGAATTTTGGAACGAGGAGGACTGAGGATGGATGGGGATTTTGGACTAAGCCTTGGAAGGAATTTTTGGCTAAGGATGGAGGGGATTTTGGACTAAGGATGGATGGGAATTTTGGAAAGAGGTGGACTGAGGATTTTGGACTAAGAATGGAGGGAATTTTGGACTGAGGAGTGGATTGAAATTTTGGAACGAGGAGGACTGAGGATAAATGGGGATTTTGGACTGAGGATGGATGGAAATTTTGGGCTAAGGACTTGATCCAAAATTGGTCGTGTGACTGTTAATTCTACTAAGACCTGGTTCACACTGGTGGGAAAAGCCGACAATATTTGTTTTTACGTCACAATAAAATCAAGCCTCCTACGCAGGCGTTAGGCAAAAATAAAATCAAGCTACTGTGACTGTGTATCACATGAATGCTTGTATTTATTTCACAATTGAAATCCAGTCCCAAAATACTTCACAGGAGTCAGATGAAGAAATGTTTATTTTGCATTCATTCATCTACAAATTTGATTCCTTTGTGCACAAAGTGGGTGCATTGAAATGTGTTAAACAAGCCATATAGTTACTACAAGGTTGTGCATAATAATAGCCAACTTTCGATATATGCTTCGATCACTAGTTGCAATAATGCTGACTGATTCGCAAAAAGAAAAAATAATAAAACCTTTGTATGTGACAAGTATAGTATATATCGAAAGTGGTCTATTAGAGCAGATTTCGTATGACTGTGAACAACTTACGGTACGGACGTGCCGTGCCGTGACCGTGATGATTTAGGATTTCGAATGAATTCGTGCCGTGACCGTGCCGTGCCGTGCGCCGTGATTTTTCACAGTCATACGAAATCTGCTCTAGTATGTAATGCATGTACTGTAATGTAACAAGGTTTACAACTGGCCCATTCTTTTGCTCTAAGTGTTATACAGTGCATACAAAAACATGTATTATTTTAATGGATAACAGCCTGACTACATATATTAAATTCAATAAAGTAACCAGTGCTTTCAGTATAGAGCCAATTTTCTCAATGCAGTAGTTTTAAACCTATTTCCTCCTACATGCATGTTTTACATACACAATAAATTACAAAGCTACAGATTCTACAGTGCCGTACTGTACTAGGTTCCTGGGAACATTCATGTGCATTAAGGTGCAAAGGTCGGCAGGTCAATTGGGTTGTGGCGTGAACCTCATGTAATGTTTGCCTGATGGAAGTGCCTGCTCATTGATTCCCTTGGGGAATAGTTTGGCAGCATCTTCCTTGGAGACGCTGGGTAGGACCATGCAATCACCTCCACTCTGTCAGAGAAGCAAGCTTTAATTAGCATTGTTACAGTATTTCATTGTTAGCAGAGCAGCCCATATTTCAGCTTGCTGCTTCACAAAAACCATAGTGACAGCGGCGGTATTTCATTGTTAGCAGAGCAGCCCATATTTCAGCTTGCTGCTTCACAAAAACCATAGTGACAGCCATGGACTGATTTCAGGGTAGCAAAAAGGTTATATGTGACGTGTGATTTGGACCCAAAATGGCATGTGAATCGTGAAAAACACTTCACAAACAAAATATAAAACCGTGATCCGTGAATTTGCAAGAAAGACGTGCATGAAATGGCTTAAATGATTCTTTTGAGTCATGGATTTACGAAAAAATGGCACGTGAAGCGTGATCACAACCCCCCTTTGCTACCCTGTGATTTACACTAACCTTCCAATCCACTGGTGTTGCAACTTTCTTGGTTGCAGTAAGTTGCAGAGAGTCAATAACACGAAGAACCTCGCTGTTTAAACAATGAAATAAATGACAAGGTGTAAGATATTAAATTACCGTATTCACCGGCGTATAAGCCACACATTTTTTCCAAAATTTGCGTTGCCAAACTAGGGGTGCGGCTTATCTGTGAGTGCGGCTTATACGCCGGTGAATACGGTAGCTGCAACGAAAAAATGGACTTAAAAATAATATGGTCAATTTAAATAATTATTTTGAAAACCTACTCAAAATTACGTCCTGTGGTAGCTGGATAGAGAATGGAAAGCTTCAGCTTCTTGTCAGGGCCAATGATAAAGACCTAGAAAAGATGAAATATTTTTATATACCAATAAATTCATTGTTAATCACACAAGTCACCATGTATATTAGAGTGCAAACAATTACTTCTGAAACAGTACTAGAGTACAAACCATATGTCCGTGAAATAGTACTAATTTTGTCTTCACTACTCATCAACGACACAATTGTTCAGGAACAACCTGTTTATTGTGGATATGCAGCCAGCGCCCCGCAGTGCAATCACTGCAAAGACTTACACTACGTAGTAATTCTATCTAGTATTACATACAATATCAATTGCTGAGCGGGACACGAACAACCATACGTAATAAACCCTGTGGGAAAAAATATGGAAACGTGTTCTCCAACCCATGCTGCAGCAATGCTTCTGGAGGTTAAAAGCTCTATACAAAACACTCGGACGTTGGAGACTTAGTCGTCTACCTCCGACAATTTGACAAGCAGTGTCTTATTAGAAAAACATACAATATTTTTTACACAAACAACAACAACAAAAAAAAAAAAAAAATGATAAACCATCTAGGGATGGGTGCTGGCCTAGAATGCTGACCGTGTGCTATACTCGCTCTGATATACACGTATACCATCATGCACTTCGCTCACACCGTGATGCTCACGTGCCGCCAAAATATTAATTTCTGTGTACTTCATTGCATTCGCACGCCAGAAATGTAACATTACTAAATAGTGTTATCTCTATTGTTTTCTATTGTTTCATCAGTGCTATTTAGTACTAATTAGTTAGTACTGTTTCACGGACATATGGTTTGCACTCTAACTAATTAGTACTAAATAGTACTAAATAGAAAACAATAGAGATAACTCTATTTAGTACTACATGTATTTAGTAATAAGTACTATTTCATGGTTATATTGTTTGCACTCTACCAGTAAATCAGCATCCCATCCTCGTCGCCAATGTCGTGTTTCCATTCAAGAGAATACCTTTATTGAACCGAAGTGAGTCCTTACATGACAAGACTTACATGTGAACTAGACATGTGACATAACTCTGACATAACTCATTAATATTCATAATCAATACATTACACTTTTAAAACATTATTTTGATTTTTTTATTGAAACAAATTGACATACAATAATGTTTTTTGTGCATTTAAAAATCTCAGTTTGCTTACAATATATACAATAACTAAATTAGTTCTCAATATTATAAACTAAATATGCACAATTCATGAAAATACATTGTAAATAATTTAACAATGAACTCTATAGAACTTTGTATAAGTGCGCTAGCTACATGTATATAAATGATTATTATAAACAACAATTAACTACATGTATATACACCTGTTTTCAAAAACGTTGTCCATTTACAAAATAGTAAATAGTAGAAAGGAATTAATTAGAGAAACAATGAGCCACAGTTCCGCGTGATTGAATTTTTTTTGTTTCTCTAATTAATTCCTTTCTACTATTTACTATTTTGTATTTTGTAAATGGACACAACGTTTTTGAAAACAGGTGTACATACACTGCTAGGAATTCAAGATGTAAAAAAGCCATAGAAACCTGAATTTCAATTTTGTTTCTAAAGGTTACTTACAGCACGGCATGTCAAAGGCAAGCCCTTAGCATCTTTCTCATCAGGGTCAACCATCCCCAATAGAACTGCAAGGTCACGCTTAGGATCAGCAATGATAGGATAAGGAAAGTCTCCTTTAATATTGCTGTAATCTTTAACGTCTTTAATCCAACCTTTGTGAGATTCCACGTCATCACACGAGAGTGCTGCCATCTTCACTCCACGCTTCTTGAATTCATCCGCAAGGAGCGCCACACGTCCAAGTTCTGTAGTGCAAACTGGAGTGTAGTCTGCTGGGTGGGAGAATAGAATGGCCCACCTGAGGGAGACAAAATACGCTGTATAGAGATTAACTGAAGAGTGGACTGACTTCACGTCGGTCTACGAAACAAATTGTATTAAACTCTATGTAGTTTTTCTGAGTAGTATACACATTGGTTAAATTCGCTCCTTCATTGTAGAGCACTATCTTGGTTTCACCGGTGAACTTCACCTGAATATTCAAAATACGTATTTTTTTTCTGCTTTGCACAATAATAATTTATGTATATAAATTTATCAATAATTTTTATTTTATTTACATTTATTTGAAGGCCACGAGTTTATTAGTATTGTGTCACCCTCCTTAAATATATTTAGATCTTATTTGGGTTTTTTCCCGTAATACGAGCTGATATTTTACGAGTTGCGAATGTATTTTTCCGAGTCCCGAAGGGACGAGTAAAAATGCGAGTAACGAGTAAAATATCAGCCCGTATTACGGGAAAAACACCAAATAAGTTATTTATTATACTACTTTGAACGAAAACATAATTGTCCGTTTTTGAGTAAATTTATCTAATGATTATTTCACAACCTTTCAAGGTCCGTGCGCTCTTTTACAATAACAGACACATAGAATGACGAATCGCTCGCGCACGGAGACAGCGCGCGCTTGAAACGGTTTTTCTTTCAAACTTTATCCTTGCTTTTGGATGACTTTTTGACTTTGTTGTTGTAAAAAAGAAATCGCAAGCGGTTTTCCATTGTCTGTACTCTTATTGACAATGGATTTGACATCACAAAATGTTCAAAACTTTGCAGTGAACCCGGTTTTAGAACTATGGTAATACGGCTTTAGAACTATGGTAATACGGCTCCATATTTTTCGTGTTCTCTTGACCTTATAAGGTAAAATTACGTAATAGTAGTATAATAAATATTATTATAAATAATAATAACTTATTGATGATTTCATAAAATATATATAATTCTCTACTCGTGTAGGATTCATGCCAAAATACACTTTTTAAAATGTATGTATGTACATTATTGGTCACTTATAATGTTTTTTGTATAATACATAATTTGAATGATGAATAACTTTATTTCAACTTGGGTTGCTAGGACTGATTAGGTCTCTATAATACATGTAGCAAGACAAATGCTAATATGCCAAGACTACATTTTAATGAATTTACGCTTAGCATTGCAAACTGATTATATATATATACTCAATCTGCAGACAGTACTGTTTCGCTCTTTGTGAGCTCATCAGTGCAGAACAGAGGTTTCAGACTGAACCTTAGCTATGAAGCAAGCAAGCTTGCAACAAGGCAGTTTAAAAGGTTCACTGTACCATGCCAAAGTGCTCAAACTACAGAGTAGTGGGCCAGCATTAATGCAAACAGCAATGGTACAATCTGAAGAAGAGTGCTCAACAAAACCAAAGTTAATATATATATGCATGCACATTTCAGATTCTCATTTGCGGAGAAATATAATTTCATAATCCATGCATATTTGTATGGTATGTACTCATGCAACCAAATAAACAATTTAATAAGACTTTCAAAGCAATATTATTATTATATCATACAATACAATAGTCTGTAATCCCAGATTATGGCTTTCTATTGACTCTGACATTGATTAAATTGCATTATAGTACAAATGTAATTTTAAAATAGACCTCCAGCTAGCTAGGATATAGAGAGGCAGTATATAGTATATATAAAGTACTTTTAAGCATCATAAATGCATTCATGAATATATGTTACATATATGGTTTATGACTCAGCAGTATTAGAAGGGTTCATTATTATTCATTAATTATATTGCGTAATATGATATTACTTCTAGTCTTAATTAACAGCTAAACTGATAATTTTAAAGCGCTATTGGGCAATTGCAACCAGTATATGCACATACCTATTTGTAGAATTAAATGTAAACAAGAAATAAATAAGTCTTAGTTACAAAATGATGAAGCAATATTAACTTACTGTAAGTTTAAAATTATAATAAGTGATCGATATTCCAATATCTGCTGGACATACACACTGCATCAGGCACACTCTTTTGTTTTCTTTTGTTTCTTTGCATCTCCTAAACACTATGAATGTTGGGCTAAGGCTAGACTTACAATAACTAAACTGAATAAATATCTGCATAACAATATAAGCTATAGTATTTTGTGTAGTTTTCAAAGAGTGCCGCGCTATAATTAAGCTTGTATTCTGATTGAATATGTTGATTAGAGGTCTCTCCACGTACGAATACGGACAGTACCGGTCAGTTTAGATATTAACAAGCAAATATAAAAAGCTAAACCTTAATTGTACATGTATAGAAAAGTACAGTATTACACTTTACATCATACACGAGGTGTCGAACATTATTGAATATGGACCCACAGCTCAGTCAAAGTTCACAGATAAATAACGTTTACTTACGTTCCCTCGATGAATTCATGCCATTTCAAATTCCCTGTGCTGGACTCAGCCTCAAAGTTAGGGAAAACATCTCCAAGATTAACCATTTTGATCAAGTTTTAGTAGGACGACAAGCAATAATAAAGACGTGTGCAATATACTAGCCTGCGAATACAGCCGCTTTTTTACGCTCGCCACAGGGGTCTCCCGAAAGAAGCGTCTGCGGAGTGAGGCCCACATTCCTGTACTGTGACGTCATTTTTGACCCGATTCTGGTCAAAGAAGCTGATTGGTCAGCTTGCTGGTAATCGCATTATTTGCATAAATTAAACTCAACGACCACAACAAAATATTACAATGTCGAGCCGCGGGCGATTATATCGGACTTATGATATGCAGAGATGAATAAAATCATGTTCTACAATAATTTTGCTTGTCGAATCAACAAACTCAGGCCGTTTGGAATTAGTGTTCACAACATGAGCGGCTGTGTTGTATCAGATTTACAACACGAGCTGTCATGACCTCAGAGGTCACAGTACAGGAATGTGGGCCTCACTCCGCAGACGCTTCTTTCGGGAGACCCCTGTGGCGAGCGTAAAAAAGCGGCTGTATTCGCAGGCTAGCAATATACCAGCTCCCAAACGTAGTGGTTTCTTGACCCCTGGGTAATCCAGAATATATTGTCAAGCAACCAATCAAATGAACCGTTATATATGAGCATTGTTCAAAGATCATTCAGGGAAATATTCAATGGAATTCTAAGTGAATTGGAGACTTGTGGAATTTAGTGTGGATGGTGTTATACTGATCCATGTAATGTAAAAATGCTTACTGACAGATTATTAAAACAAATAATAATAATAATAATAATAATAATAATAATAATAATAATAATAATGAGAATAATAATGAGAATAATAATAATAATAATTTATTTCCTCACTGAAAAAAATGACATAAAATAAATAAGGCATAAAATTAAAAATAATAATAATAATAATTTTAGAATACTGATTCTTTAAAAATTCGTGAAACTGGATATCGAAATAGTAAATCGGCAAACAAGAAAAATGAGCACAAGTACATACCTTAGATTTTCGATATCGAACATAGATACCATCCTCGTTTGACTATGACTAGGCTCGATTTCCAGCAGTTTTAATGGTACGTGAAATCCCCCCCCCCCCCCCCCCCCCCCCCCCCCCCCCCCGGCTGGAAATCGAGCCTATGGCCACTATTCGCAACATCTGGTTTTAGACAGGAAGTTACTTCCGTCACTTATACAGGAACTCACAATTTCATGGCTGCATTTCCAAGTGTCGTGTTTCGCTAATCCAGCGCGGTATATGTTTACAACTGACTTCGAGATAGAAGGACGGTTTACATCGAAGACTTGCTCACAGTGGTTGATGTCCATCTAATAAACCTAAGGTGGGTGCAATATATTGATCAGTATAGGTAGTCCTTTATGCCTGAACGTGTATCGACAGATTGATATTTTATGAGATCTCATATCTTAATGCGCAACCAAGAGTAAGCATCTCCGATTAAGGAATAGAAACACAAGGTACAAAGCAGAAATTCCTTGAGAGAATAAAACGACTGACAATAATGAATCATTGGTAAAGAGAGATGTAGTATTGATGTTTTGTTTCGAGTGGTTTTATAACCCGGAAGTGTGTTTTGGTTTCTCGCTGATATTCAGAATCATCTGGTATAAACTGTTTACCATTAAGATCGTAGGTGCGCAGTGCCCATTAGGTGAACCGTATAGTATAACGTACGCCGTCCAAGTGTCCTAGGCCTGCGACGTGTTTGTCGATCCAAATGACCAAATACATAGCAAGAAATAGAATATTCTGGGGACTGATGAGGGGGGATCTTAAAAGTTGATCAAGCTGGCTTCCAAAGGTACAAAGTTATTTCAATAAAGGTTGGTGAAGACTTTGTTGCATCTTGTATCTGGCATACCAAGCCAGGAATTAATGTATTGTGGATCATATGTAAATAATGTCAGCATGCACATACAGAAGAAAAAATGCCGGCTCCATATTGCGATCGAAGACAAAGTTTTGGAAAATTCCCTTTGTTGTGACCTGATTCCATTCACATTGTTGCGTGCTGATTCCATTCACATCGCCCATAGTGCATTTCGATTCGGGCTTGGTATGCAAGATGCAATGCAAGATGCAACGAAACCTTCACCAACATTTTTTGAAACAGCTGTATACCATAATTATACTGACTGTTTATTTAATATCATGATATATTTGGAAACCATTTCAAATGATGTTATTTGTGTGTTGTTAGATTATGGACCTGTGTCATGTGACCTTGATAATAACAATCCTGTACGCGATTAACATTGCCCTGGCACAGCAAGGTAAGGTCACTTGATGCTCCTGTTACGAGGTAATTAGTAATGAATATTAGCAAAGCTCCGGCCTGAGGTGGAGGCTGTACTCGAACTCCTCAGGTAATAATAACAAGAAGTAGAAGAGGAAAATCGATGAAGAAATAAAATATATCTGAAACAAAGCGGCCCTATAAGAAAAACTCACTCAATAACTACAAAGCTAACAACGAACGATTATATAGCGAGAGGATTATTAGGTATCGGACAGGGCATCTATTATGGCCCTTTTTATGTCTATGCCGACAGGATCAGAGTCTGGCCACAGCACACCCCCCCTATTATATAAGCTTCCCCCCCCCCCCACCCCCTATTATATAAGCTTCTATAATTTCCAGAGAACCAACGCTCACCCGAGAGAAAATCATCCTATGCCGTTGTCTAGAAAGTTAATAAGACATATTTGTTTAGATGATGGCTGTGGTGAGAGGGTAGTGCTGCCAATTCGTGCAAAGATCATCAGAGGTAGTCGCTCGCGCTCTGGCATGTGGCCATGGCAAGTTGGAATCCATAAAAACGGTAAGTCAGACTTGACTCTCGCGGCGTTCTGGCATGTGGCCATGGCAAGTTGGAATCCATAAAAACGGTAAGTCAGACTTGACTCTCGCGGCGTTCTAGCATGTGGCCATGGCAAGTTGGAATCCATAAAAATGGTAAGTCAGACTTGACTCTCGCGGCGTTCTGGCATGTGGCCATGGCAAGTTGGAATCCATAAAAACGGTAAGTCAGACTTGACTCTCGCGGCGTTCTGGCATGTGGCCATGGCAAGTTGCAATCCATAAAAATGGTAAGTCAGACTTGACTCTCGCGGCGTTCTGGCATGTGGCCATGGCAAGTTGGAATCCATAAAAATGGTAAGTCAGACTTGACTCTCGCGGCGTTCTGGCATGTGGCCATGGCAAGTTGCAATCCATAAAAATGGTAAGTCAGACTTGACTCTCGCGGCGTTCTGGCATGTGGCCATGGCAAGTTGGAATCCATAAAAACGGTAAGTCAGACTTGACTCTCGCGGCGTTCTGGCACATGTGGCCATGGCAAGTTGGAACCATAGAAACGGTAAGTCAGACTTGACTCTCGCGGCGTTCTGGCACATGTGGCCATGGCAAGTTGGAACCATAGAAACGGTAAGTCAGACTTGACTCTCGCGGCGTTCTGGCACATGTGGCCATGGCAAGTTGGAACCATAGAAACGGTAAGTCAGACTTGACTCTCGCGGCGTTCTGGCATGTGGCCATGGCAAGTTGGAATCCATAAAAATGGTAAGTCAGACTTGACTCTCGCGGCGTTCTGGCATGTGGCCATGGCAAGTTGGAATCCATAAAAATGGTAAGTCAGACTTGACTCTCGCTGCGTTCTGGCATGTGGCCATGGCAAGTTGGAATCCATAAAAACGGTAAGTCAGACTTGACTCTCGCGGCGTTCTGGCATGTGGCCATGGCAAGTTGGAATCCATAAAAACGGTAAGTCAGACTTGACTCTCGCGGCGTTCTAGCATGTGGCCATGGCAAGTTGGAATCCATAAAAATGGTAAGTCAGACTTGACTCTCGCGGCGTTCTGGCATGTGGCCATGGCAAGTTGGAATCCATAAAAACGGTAAGTCAGACTTGACTCTCGCGGCGTTCTGGCATGTGGCCATGGCAAGTTGCAATCCATAAAAATGGTAAGTCAGACTTGACTCTCGCGGCGTTCTGGCATGTGGCCATGGCAAGTTGGAATCCATAAAAATGGTAAGTCAGACTTGACTCTCGCGGCGTTCTGGCATGTGGCCATGGCAAGTTGCAATCCATAAAAATGGTAAGTCAGACTTGACTCTCGCGGCGTTCTGGCATGTGGCCATGGCAAGTTGGAATCCATAAAAACGGTAAGTCAGACTTGACTCTCGCGGCGTTCTGGCACATGTGGCCATGGCAAGTTGGAACCATAGAAACGGTAAGTCAGACTTGACTCTCGCGGCGTTCTGGCACATGTGGCCATGGCAAGTTGGAACCATAGAAACGGTAAGTCAGACTTGACTCTCGCGGCGTTCTGGCACATGTGGCCATGGCAAGTTGGAACCATAGAAACGGTAAGTCAGACTTGACTCTCGCGGCGTTCTGGCATGTGGCCATGGCAAGTTGGAATCCATAAAAATGGTAAGTCAGACTTGACTCTCGCGGCGTTCTGGCATGTGGCCATGGCAAGTTGGAATCCATAAAAATGGTAAGTCAGACTTGACTCTCGCTGCGTTCTGGCATGTGGCCATGGCAAGTTGGAATCCATAAAAATGGTAAGTCAGACTTGACTCTCGCTGCGTTCTGGCACGTGGCCATGGCAAGTTGGAGTCCATAAAAATGGTAAGTCAGACTTGACTCTCGCGGCGTTCTGGCACGTGGCCATGGCAAGTTGGAGTCCATAAAAATGGTAAGTCAGACTTGACTCTCGCGGCGTTCTGGCACGTGGCCATGGCAAGTTGGAGTCCATAAAAACGGTAAGTCAGACTTGACTCTCGCGGCGTTCTGGCACGTGGCCATGGCAAGTTGGAGTCCATAAAAATGGTAAGTCAGACTTGACCACTCTCTCTCTTGATGTGTATTGTGGTGTAATTCAAGATTTTTGACTGGTTCTAAGTTTTTAGGACGTTGCCTTACTTTCATAACCAACGTCCTTTCTGCTCAATCCTTGTTAAAACATTGTCTATAATGTTTTAGTTTCAGGCTGGAGGTTTATCTGTGGCGGTGCGTTGATTGCTCCACAATGGGTTTTGACCACTGCACACTGCTTTGACGTCAAAAGGCAAAATTCAGCTGGCGCGAGTTGGTTCGAAAAAGACATAACACCGGACACTAAGTAGGTGAAACTGAAGAACCAGTTCAATCAATTGCAATAATATATCGTTATATCGTTATGTTATTGCTTCTTTGCCTGCATTACCCTAAAAAACGTAATTTTAATATGTCGCAACGAAACAAAATATAACATGCTTGAGAATACGACGATACATTTTGTATTCTATGCAGCGCGCGCGCGCGGCTGTGTGCGATATCCACGAGTTATCTCGTAAGTTTTGGGAGGATCGCGGCCGGGTGTGCTGCGTTTCTAATTAAAGTGTTGTTTTTTTAGATATAAAGTTAGAGCTGGTGATCATGAAATCCATTCTTACGAATCGACAGAACAAGAACAGTTTCCAGTAGAAGTACATGTTCACCCAGGCTACAGACATGCACCTTACTATGACAACGACATTGCCTTAGTCAAGCTAAACCAAACAGTTAACCTCAGTCCTTATGTTCGTACTGTATGTCTACCCATGACCAGCGAAGACCTTGCTAAGCCAGGTGCTGTAGGTACTGTAGCGGGATGGGGGAAGACGGAGAGTGGTCTGCACTCGTCCACACTCCACCATTCAACATATATGATTCAGAATAACACATTTTGCGATCGAGCGACGAATTACTTCTTTAATAGCACCGTGACGTTCTGTGCGGGTGATGGCAAAGGAATAAGAGACACTTGTCATGGTGATAGCGGTGGTAGTATGGTGAGGAATGTGTTAGTAAATGGACGACGTCGATGGGTGACCGTTGGTGTTGTCAGCTGGGGAGAGGGATGTGCTTTGAAAGGCAACTACGGGTACTACACGAGACTACAGCCGTTTGTGGACTGGATACGACATAAAATGAACGACTCAAGTAAGAAATTAAAATACATTCCGTTTTCGATTCAAAGTGTCTTTTTTTTTGGCAATTTATTGTCATCACTGTATTTCGTCATGTGATCAGAAATCATAGCAACGTTTGGAAATGCCACTCCCGCAGCGCTATCTATATTTTCCGTTTCACTACAGGATGTTTTTGTTTCTCATGTTTCAGTTTCTTCATGTGGTAATCCTGGAAACATTCCACATGGTCGATTGATTGGCGTAAATTTCTCGGTCGAGTCTCGTGTGATATACAAATGTATATCTGGATACAGATTAAAGGGAAAGTCGGGACGCAAGTGTAAAGCCAATGGTCGATGGACCAGACCTCCCACTTGTGTCAAAGGTAAGGGTTTTTATATGATCGGGTTTTTATATGAAAATGAAGAAGAAATATGAAATACGTATTCAACCAAGTGTAAAACGTGGAATATCGTAAAGAAATTACTTTGGAGCTAGAGTCGTTTTCGTATGAGTGAGAAAATACTGTACCGTGCCGTGTGGTATTGAAAGAGTTTGATTGGATGAGAAGCATCTGCACGCTTTTTGATTGGTTCAGAAAGGAAGCCATTTGAGAGTCATGGTACCCTGCCGTAATGAAAGAGTTTGATTGGATGAGATGCATCTGCACGCTTTTTGATTGGTTCAGAAAGGAAGCCATTTGAGTGTCACGGTACGGTAGGTTTCCCACTCATCATACGAAAACTGACGACTCTATTGGGCCGTAGACTGACAGTATGGCGACATTCTTCTAGAGGCAACCTGTCCAGATCCTGGCCACCCTCGCAATGGAATGCGAAGACCTACAAGAAGCCGATATCATTATAGAGCAAAACTGTTTTTTCAATGCAGTAGAAACCACGTCATTATAGGAAGGTCAACACTGTATTGTCGACGTGATGGTACATGGAATGGACATGCGCCACTCTGTTTAGGTCAGTAATGATCTGATTAACAAATAAAACCCAACTGACAAATGGATTTAGAAGAGTATCAGTAAATTACATTTCATTACATTCATTTTAACAGCTCCTTGTCTAGTTCCTGTGGAACCCAAAAATGGTGTTCGTTTGGGTACCAACTTTAAGCATGGACAGATAGTGAGGTTTAGGTGTAATAAGGACTTCCGAATGAGCGGTAGCTCCTTTATAATTTGTAGCAATGGACAATGGAACAACGATTCTCCAAAGTGTTATAATGGTATGTAATTGTACGTTGTATAAACTGGACGCAACCACACACAAAAAAAGTGATTTTAAATATGTGAATATGTGAAACATAAAATATGTTATTGCGCGCGTCTTTTTGACTGGGCTTCCTAAATTGTTTTGGACGTCGGTGATACATGTTGTACTTGTAGGAATATGTGGTGATCCAGGAAGTCCCTATAACGGATGGAGAAATGGTAACGACTTCCTCAAGGGAAAACAAGTCACTTTTACATGTAAACAAAACTATGACTTGATAGGCCTGCAAGCCATACAGTGTTTAGGTACAGGACACTGGAGTGGACCAGCACCTGTATGTAAAAGTAAGTAGACTTGATAAGCCTGCAAGCCATACAGTGTTTAGATACAGGACACTGGAGTGGACCAACACCTGTATGTAAAAGTAAGTAGACTTGATAGGCCTGCAAGCCATACAGTGTTTAGATACAGAACACTGGAGTGGACCAACACCTGTATGTAAAAGTGAGTAGACTTGATAAGCCTGCAAGCCATACAGTGTTTAGATACAGGACACTGGAGTGGACCAACACCTGTATGTAAAAGTAAGTAGACTTGATAGACCTGCAAGCCATACAGTGTTTAGATACAGGACACTGGAGTGGACCAACACCTGTATGTAAAAGTAAGTAGACTTGATAGGCCTGCAAGCCATATAGTGTTTAGATACAGGACACTGGAGTGGACCAACACCTGTATGTAAAAGTAAGTAGACTTGATAAGCCTGTAAACCATACAGTGTTTAGATACAGGACACTGGAGTGGACCAACACCTGTATGTAAAAGTAAGTAGACTTGATAGGCCTGCAAGCCATACAGTGTTTAGATACAGGACACTGGAGTGGACCAACACCTGTATGTAAAAGTAAGTAGACTTGATAGACCTGCAAGCCATACAGTGTTTAGATACAGGACACTGGAGTGGACCAACACCTGTATGTAAAAGTAAGTAGACTTGATAGGCCTGCAAGCCATACAGTGTTTAGATACAGGACACTGGAGTGGACCAACACCTGTATGTAAAAGTAAGTAGACTTGATAGGCCTGCAAGCCATACAGTGTTTAGATACAGGACACTGGAGTGGACCAACACCTGTATGTAAAAGTAAGTAGACTTGATAAACCTGCAAACCATACAGTGTTTAGGTATTTGAAAACAAATATCGTTAATTGCTCTTTAACCCTGTTATTTTCAGGTCGTTGTAGGGTTCCAAATTACTTTGGCAAAGTGAAGACAGATTCCATTGCTTTGCGGAATGGAGACTGGATCAAACACGATACAAAACTAACATTCTATTGCAATTTCGGACAAGAACTTGTCGGGGGAAATGAAACCGTTTGCAATAATGGCCACTGGAGCAACGCCTTCCCAGAATGCAAAGGTACATCCAGAAATGACTGAGAACTTCATTACAAATGACATCTTTGTGCTTTAGTAGTTTTGTTTAATAGAGCCTGTTATATGTGTGCCTTTCATTTCATTTCAAAGGTGATTGTGTCGCTCCACGTGCTATCAGTAATGGATATAAGACTGGCAACAATTACCGACATGGGAAATGGATTTCATTTGGGTGTTATGCCGGTTATCGATTAAAAGGAAAAAAATATTTAAACTGTGACGATGGACAGTGGAGCGGAGAAATACCAACTTGCATAGGTAATATATAAGTCAGTGTCTGGACGATTTTGTGGAGATTTAGAAATATCAAAAATATATTACAGACTAAAATTGCCACTAATGGAGTTTGCAATAGGCGACTTGCATGATGACAATGTTTTACTACAAGTACCAGAATGCTTTGGGAATTTTCTTTCTTATTCAGATTTTTATTCCCTCATGAGAATAGTAAGACAATTGGTGCTAATTATCTAACAAAAGAAAATGTGCAAAGCATTCTGGTACTTGTAGTATATGACGACATCATGCAAGTCGCCTATTGGTGCTTCTTTAGTCATTCTGTAATATCTGTGATTCTATTTCATCTAAACTCATCAAACTTGCAAAGTTTTAATAAGTAATAGAGTGTGATAAAATGTACATTTTGCATAACTTTGTTGCTATGGAAACTAAATCACGTGAGTACAGTGCTGCCATCTTGTATTTTCACCTTAAAGTTCTTGAGTACTGGTACCCCCTTAAACATCATCTCGGAAATGTTGCAGAAATGCACATGCAGCGAGATATTAATCCTCTTCATATGGAACTAATGGGAAACTTGGAAAAGTTGTCGAACAAATTTCTTAGATAATTTTTCAATATTTTTTGCATACATGTATATGTCATATATTTATGTAAATTTCAAGAATGTTTTCAAAGTGTTTCCACTTTTCCAGTTAGATATGTGGAGATATGACTAATGACTTTCTTATTTTACAATTAGTTTTAATATTTAATTTGTTTTAGCACGTTTTCAAAGTCCTTGAATCTAAAATCCAAGATGGCGACCACATAGTCACGTGATTTCGTTTCCATGGCAACTAAACCCTGAAAAAATATTTTCTAGTGAAAAGACATATACTTGCAAAGTTCGTTATAGTTTCCTTGAAACGCCTGAGAGATACAAAAATAGGCAACTGATTCAAGCGCGCGCTGGTTCTTATCCAATCAGCGCGCGAGAAATTTGACAAGTGTTGTAAATCTGAGTCGGCCGTCCTGTACTCACGTGATTTAGTTTCCATAGCAACAATTTGCACTGGAATTGGAGTTTTGTGCATTTAACTAAAAGAACGTTAACTCTCAGTCCATGGCGAATAAAGTGTTAACCACCAACTCTCCAGTTAAAAGCTGACAGATTTTGACTTATATTTGACTTTACAGGTGTTTGTCCTGACCTAGTGGCGCCATCCAACGGTGTCCTTTTGGACAACAATTATGAGTCTGGTGCAACTGTAAGGTTTCGTTGTAATAATGGGTTCACTCTTAGAGGCCCTCGCAACATCACATGTAACAATAAGCAATGGAACAACAAGCCACCAGCGTGCAAAGATAATGGTATTTTTTAGTTATATGGAGAGCTTAAGTTAGGTACTGTCTACATGCATTAGTGTTCCAAAAGGTCTTGAAAGCAGAAGCTAGCAGAAGCGTTATTACAATTTTAAGAAAAGACACAACACTTTTAAATTTTACAGACATGCTTCAGCACCATCCTGTGCTTTTTTATCAGTGCAAGACATAATGAATATTGAATTCACTTACAAGTAAAGCTAAGCTAAATTAAAGTGCTATTATTATTATTATTATTATTATTATTATTATTATTATTATTATTATTATTATTATTATTATTATTATTATTATTATTATTATTATTATTATTATTATTATTATTATTAGGATAAATATATTTATGTAAATGTCACTTCATTTTTAATGTATTTCTTAACGTTAATTGTTGTTACCCGTAGCTGATTGCATTGACCCTGGAATACCTCTAGATGGACAAAGACAAGGAGATGTCTTTTCTCATCTCAGTATTGTCAACTTTACTTGTAACAATGGATTGACACTGATTGGTCCTTCACAAATACAATGTCTTGATGAAGGGTGGACGAAAAGCAAACCAGTTTGCGAAGGTAGAAATCGTAGCAAAGTTCTCAAACTCATTAATAATTCATGACTTGATGCACCAATTAGATACTTGCTTTAGGGTCACGTGCATACCCTTGGATACATGCACCAATCAAACTCATTAATAATTCATGACTTGATGCACCAATTAGATGTTTGCTTTAGGGTCACGTGCATACCCTTGGATACCCGTGATCCAACACTGATGTTAATTAGATCCAGATCTAATTAACATACATATATTCCAAACACTGTAATCACGACACTGAAGTTATTGGATATTTACCATTATGTTGTATGATATAGGCAATATTCTTACGACAAAAGATAGTTAAACGTTTTCGACCGAGGTCATCTTCAGAATGATGATATAGGCGAGATACTTAGAGGATTTTACCATTATGTTAGAGTGGGTTTATTTAACCCATAAAATCTATATCTAAATAAAATATAATATAGTCAATGTGTAATAGTCAAGTGAATAATAATAATAATAATAATAATAATAATAATAATAATAATAATAATATAATAATAATAATAATAATAATAATAATAATAATAATAATAATAATAATAATGTTTAATGTTTAATGTTTAATAACTCTTTGTCAACTACAACAATATAACATAAAATAAAATTTATACAATAATAATAAGGAAAAAAACCGATATACAATGAACAAAGATAGATGTTGACGGGATGGCAGGGGGAAACTAAATTCCCATTCAAAGGCTACCCTCCTAAATATATAAGTAACAACAAAAACAACAAAATCAACAGAGAAAAAACAACAACAACAACAAAATGTAAATATAAAATGTATAAAATGTAAATAATAATAATAATAATTTATAATATAATAATAATAATAATAATATAATTTATTTCTTAAAAACGCATTTCAAAAAAAACTCAATGCTTTTTACAAAAAAAAAAAAAAATTAAAAAAAATTCCTGTGCTCGAGACACCGTGTGAGGGGGACAGTTTCTCATGGAAAACGCACTGGCGCGTGACGCGCATTCGTAGTTATATGGGGGGACGTTTAATAATGGGGAGACGCTTAATAATGTCACACCGGCCCGACCTAACTCAGTCAATAAGCATTTTATCATATGACCCTTTCATGTGGACCATTTTGGTACTCATTCACAGCCAAGGAAAAGTGAACACAAATGCGCGATTACTCTATATGAACCAATTTTTTAAAAACACGGGTTTTTTCACTTTTGTCGTCCACATTAAAAAAAAAAAATTTAACTGCAAAAAAAGTATAAACAATGTCCTGACAACAATTGGGGCCGGGCCGGATACGGCTTTGTACGGACCAGCTCCAAAAATCCGTATCTGCCCAATCACGTGACTTTTTCCAATGGTTTTATTAAGAAGACTTGAGAAGTAGCAAAAGCCGTGTACGAGTATCCTGCCAGAAAACGTTGGATCTAATGTATAGATCAAGCTAGACTCAGCAAAGACCAATACAACGTATATTTTTTTGGTAACTATATTTCGGCTAGCCAGACTAGCCTTCTTCAGGTTAAGGAGATATTTACAAATGGTAAATACAGTATATAGCTGCAATAGTCAATTTATATACAATTTGATCAGCTATAGGTTTAAGAAAAAGGAGAAAAGACGAGATACCACTTTTCTTTCGCATTGCCTTGTTTATTTCTCATGAAGCCGTGAGTATGTTTCCATTGGCGTCCGCATTCTAAAAATAGATTTAGTGAAATTAAGATATCCCAGAAAATGCGCGAGACTCCCTCAGTCCCTTATGGTCTCTTGATAGCTGTTATCACGATTAGCATGAGAACGAGGCTATCGGGCCAAAATCAAATTGGAAAAAGAAAAAAAGTTGGAAAAAGAAAACCCAGAAAAATCGTAGTTTATAGGTACTTTTCTTCTGTTCAGTTTACAGAAATTTCATTATATTTAACAAAATTAAAATGGCTGAAATGATGAATTGAGAAGAGAAATAATGTGTGGCTGGATAGAAGGATGGATGAGTAGATGGACGGACAGATAAACATATTTTTTTCACTTTATAATCTAGAGTGTGGCTCGTCACTTGGAATGGAGAGTGGAAAGATTCCTGATACCAGCATACGAGCTTCGTCACAACAGGACTGGTACCACACTGCAAAATATGGACGATTAAACAATGGAAGGGCCTGGTGCTCAAGAAAACAATGGTCTCCATATTTGGAAATTGACCTGGGAAAACCCTACAAGATAACGTACCTAGCTACCCAGGGAAGTTCCCGTGATAATATATGGGTCACAAAGTACGTTATAACCCACAATTTAGCCAGAAATTATGTTATCGAGTACAGAGAAAATAACAGAGAAAAGGTAGACGACATACAGTAATTGTTAAAAGAAACGTCCACTATTCAGACAAATACCAGGCAAAGCTCATATATCAAAATGAAAACCATTTGCATGATCTGAATTTTGGACTTTTATTGGCAATGAGATGTTGAGCCTCCATTCTCGTTCCCAGAGCTCCTCGGTTTCGGTCCTCTCCCGAGTCCCGAAGGCTCTGGTCGCAGCCATTTGAGGCTCGATGCTGATTGGACGAAATATAACGCATGCGCATTTGAAAACATATATCAAGAACAATCAAGAACAATGAGCCCACAGGTAACCCAGGTAACCGCAAAGCAAACACCTGCGGATGGATACACGGCAGATTTTTAGCCGACTTGTCGACCTTCAAAAAATTATTTCTCGGGATAGAGTTGACAAAAAAATGTGACTAAAAGCTCATTTAAAAGAGAATTAAGCTATTTGAGTGTTTGGATACTTTTGGAGATATATTTTTTCTAGCGACAGTTGTCGTAAACATTTGGTGGCCGGAGTTGCAAACCTTTCCTAATTATACGGTATGTTCGAAACGAGTGAAATTTTCGAATCGCTCAAAACCACTCAAAAATACAATTTTTTGCTCAGATTGTTCTTTAATTATCAGACTGCTGTTGTGAAGACAATTTTTTGAGAATCTCATACCCTTTGAAGTCTTTCTAAGAGCTCATTCCTGAGACCATTCGAAAATCCAACGGTCAAACGAATATTCAACGACGTCACGGTCCACTGATTCTACGTTTGGGCTACCTGTGGGCTCATTGTTCTTATTGTTCTTGATATATGTTTTCAAATGCGCATGCGTTATATTTCGTCCAATCAACATCGAGCCTCAAATGGCTGCGACCAGAGCCTTCTCGGGAGAGGACCGAAACCGAGGAGCTCTGGGAACGAGAATGTTGAGCCTCCGAATCGAAGGAAGCCGCCATCTTTATGACGTCACACGCGGTTTTCTATGTCGGTGGAAAGTCCAGCTGTACTGTAACTGTCTTTGTTTATTTACCATGCCGTACTGTGACCTACACTAGAGTCGTTTACCTACGGTCGTGACACTTTCAAAAAGCGTGCAGATGCTCTTATCCAATCAAACTCTCAATAATAATAATAATAATAATAATAATAATAATAATAATAATAATAATAATAATAATAATAATAATAATAATAATAATAATAATAATAATAATAATAATAATAATAATAATAGTAATAATAATAATAATAATAATAGTAATAATAATAATAATAATAGTAATAATAATAATAATAATAATAATAATAATAATAGTAATAATAATAATAATAATAATAATAATAATAATTTATTTCTAACTGATAATAACAATAAACTGAATACGGCACGGTACGGTACACGAAAACGTCTCTATACCGTGACCGTAGCGTGCCGTAGGTTTCCTACTCGTGTGTAAACGACGACGCTATTTGTCTGAACAGTGAAGGTTTCATTTTGTACAACTGATTTCATTCATTTGTCATCCTAGTAAACTATACCCAATAAAGGCTCGGACACACGATGCAACTTTTCTAGCAACGTTGCGCGCAACAGTTGCAGAAGTAGGATCGAGTTCTACTTCTGCGACAGTTGCGCGCAACGTTGCATCGTGTGACACCCCAAAAAAGCTCTTGTTGCGCGCAACACAAGAAAAGTTGCATCGTGTGTCTGGGCCTTAAGTGGGCCGTCGCTATGTTTATTGTAATACTCATTTGCTATCCATTTCTACACCCTGGCACTTTACATAACAATGATTTATGTCACATCAACGATACTATACCCAATATATAGTGGGCCGGCGCTATGTTTATACTAGCTGAAACATTGACATTGTAATTCTCGTTCGAAAACGAGAACAAGCAGTCTAATTGTTTTAGCATAAACCATCCAGTAGGTCAGTAGAAAATGACAGAAACAAGCAACAGACAATAATTCATCGAGAAACTCCTCCGAAACATTAGCAAAACGCGACGACGATGCCGCCATTTTGTTTGTTGTACATCTACTCGGGGTCTATTTAGTAAATAAACCCCTTCTGGCGACTGGTATATCGGCTGATAATGTCCGCGGCTGAGAGATGGTCCGAAAAATGAACAGTTGGCCGAGAAGCGAAGCTTCGAGGGCAACTGTGATATTTTGAGGACCATCTCTCAGCCGCGGACATTATCAGCCGATATACCAGTAAGCCAGAAAGGGGTTTATTTATTTTATAACCCTTCGATAAATTTTCTACGTCGACTTCAATGTTGAAGAAACCGAAACAAAATGACGGACGAAGAAAACAAGTTTCGATCGAGTTCAAATATCCGTTCCGTTTGAGATCTTTTCATGTGTAAACTTCTAAAAACGTATTCGAAAATAAAAGATTGATAGTTTTTGAAGCTTTTTGAGTGGTTTTCTTGATATTTTGGGTTTTATTTGAGTGACTTTTTGGGCGCCGATTTTGACGTTCGTTCAAGGATCGAAAAATTATAAAAATACCTCAAATACTTGTTGTATCGACGTTAAAATCCCCAAAAAGGAACAAGTACACCCCACATGTATGTTGTACAAGCTAATTAACCTATTAAAAATACATTACAGTCTTAAAAAAGTTCAGATTATTTCATTTTTCTCCAAAGTGGGGGATATCATCTCAAAACTGGGAGATATTACCTGACATCCGTCCAGTGAAATTGTACCACGTGACCCGTTTTAACCAATGAGCGCGCGCGAAAATTTATCGATGGGTTATAAGAGCTGATAGACCACTAGTCATTTGAGGGCCACAAGTTCATTAGCTTTAGCTATTTAGTGCTACCCTCGTAAAATAAAGACTTTATTATTATTATTATTATTACTAGTAGCGAACCAATCAGATTGCAGGATTTGCGATAGACCACTGGGTGGTTTATGCTAATTCATTGTATACCTTGAACCTATAAATTATATTTTCGTTTTCTTTCGTACGCGTCCTCTAGTTGTTCACAGGCAACACAGATGCAACCTCGGTGGCCAAACACAGACTAGAGAAACCATTTATCGCCAGGAAACTACGTTTCCTTCCATTTGCTAAGACAGGGTTCTTCATTACGCGTGCATGCATGAGAGTAGAGGTCTATGGATGTGATCTCCCTAAAGGTGAGTTCTACTTTAATTGCTAAGAATTCTTGCATACTATGTGTTTATATGTATTTAGAAAATGAGGAAAACGAACGATAACACTGAGTTGACTACAACGTGTTCACAGATAGAGTGCGGTGAAGTACTAGACTGAATATACATGTACAAGAAAACAATGTTAAGCGTAGAATACCGCGGAGTATGCGGCGGCAATTGCAACGGCAGTTCTGCTCTTCTATGATGTCATATGGCCTCACGTAGTTTATGTTATACAGCTATTTCAAAAAAGGTTGGTGAAGGTTTTGTTGCATCTTGCATACCAAGCCTGAAATGTATTGTGGATCATATGTAAATAATGTCAGCATGCACATACAGAAGAAAATATGATGGCTCCATATTGCGAAGACAAAGTTTGGGAAAATTCCCAGAGTCCATATTGTTGTGACCTTTCGCTGATTCCATTCACATCGCCCATAGTGCATTTCGGGCTTGGTATACAACATGCAACAAAACCTTTACCAACCTTTTTTGAAATAGCTCTATAGCTGTATCGAAAAAAACCTCGTGCTTCGTGCTTTATCATACACCTTATTCACGCGTGCTGGTTTTCGAGATCAGAATACTAGGATCTTTCACATACAAATGACCACTGCCATCTGAAAAAGCAATTATTCATTAATATTTTTGGAAAATTCCAATAGTATTGGATGAAATCCCGAGAAGATATCGTAAATGACATTTATAGGGTTTAGTATGGGATTTTGCCGTCATGCGTACCAAGCCTCGTTCTGATGTATTTTCAGAATTAAAAACGTTCATAACTCCGCAAGGACATGTCATTTTTCTCTAAAACTTTTACACTTATCTTATATCAATATCTTCTTTTAGTGGAAAGTGTTAAACCTTGAAATTAAGCAATTTCGAAAAATTTGGTACGCATGACGGCAAAATCCCATACTAAACTCTATAAATGTCATTTACAATATCTTCTCGGGATTTTATCCAATACTATTGAAATTTTCCAAAAATATTGATGAATAATTGCTTTTTCAGATGGCAGTGGTCATTTGTATGTGAAAGATCCGAGTATTCTGATCTCGAAAACCAGCACGCGTGAATAAGGTCTATCGATTCAAAACACCGAGAGACGAATATAATTGTTTCGAGGTGTTTTGCATGAATCCAGGGAACGTACGTCACTGACATGCCGCTTTGCCTCCAAACCCGTCCCACGTCCCCGTCCCAAAATTGTGTAGTTAGAAAAGCCAAGATTAGCTGCAATGCACAAAAACTAAAGTCGATGATACGACACATTGATCTTGGGAGTGCTTTACAGCCGGGGTATCAAGATGTATCCACCTGACCGAATGATGAGACCCTATTGGTTGTTGAATTTATTAATTATTAATGATTTTTGTCCAGATTGTGTCGTGGTTGGATCACGTGTTCTTGGAAAGTGGTACACAAACTATCTCGGTGCAGACGTATATTTCAAAGCCTATGTGAAGACTATAAATGAATATGACGTGCAAGTAGAGATAGAAAGCGAAGACCATAATGACGAATTTTATAAAACAATTTCAAAGAAATCGCTCGTGTTGGACATTCCTCCCAAACAAGAAAAGCTACGTATAGGAACACGGGTGTTGGCACCGTCGACTTCAAGGTACTTCGCTGGGAAAATCACAAACACGAATAGACATTACTATCTAGTAAGAGGAGATGATGGAGATACAAAGTGGTTTACCATGGATAAAATACGACGGCTAAAAGTAGAAAGATTCTGTGAGTGATAACTGAGAGCTATTTCTAGGCTACAAATCCTTGCTACAAATATACTATTAGTATTAAGAGAAGATCGTAGAGATTGATGAAGATAATCCGTAATAACCGATACCGTATTATCGTCAGCATATGGTACCCGAGGGGAAGAGGGAGGGAAACTTAAGATGGGGCCGGGTGCAGTCTGTGTGCCGCCAACAAGTCAAAATCCTAACCCTATTTAGGCGGGGACAATGAAGTATTTTAAAACATAGTGTTAGTGCAGGCGCTACTGTTAGTGCAATCTAGGATGCGCCATTCAACGCCGTTCCAGAAATGCAAAACTAGCCACATTTTCCCGGTGCTTTGGACCCCGGCATACGATTTGGAATCGGGATGTGCTGCAATTGCTCAAGGGAACCCGATTTATTTACAGGCGACATAAAGTATTACCACCTACCACATTTGCATGATCTGAGTAGCAGAGAACCTCTTATCGACGACCCTCCTAATTAATGAATCAAGTTATAACAATTAAGTCCTGTAGAGTAAGCCTCATTTCCTCAAGAACATCAGTCACCGCCATCAATTGAGATAATTTCATTCTCCATACATTTACTTTATTTTACCGATGTCCCCACATGACTACAAAACATGTCTTACGTGAATACGAGACCAACACGATTAAAATGCACAACTCATTTCGCACCATTTCTGAGTAGGTGTTCGCGGGGAATTATTGGACTGTTTTAGGCGGGGACGCCATATTGCTGTAAAAATTGTCTACTTACTTCTCCATTGAACATTCACTCCGAAATGGCGAATAAATGAACACTGAAATCATTGAGTGATCAATTACCGAGAACCTTTTCTTCTTCTCCTTCCCACAAGTAAAGAAGTTTAGAATAATCGACTATACAGGGGCGGATCCAGGATTTTTTTAGGAGGGGGTGCACCATCTTTTAGGAGGGGGTGCACCATCTTTTAGGAAGGGGTGCACCATCTTTTAGGAGGGGGTGCACCATCTTTTAGGAGGGGGTGCACCATTTTTTAGGAGGGGATGCACCATAATTTAGGAGGGGGTGCACCATCTTTTAGGAGGGGGTGCACCATCTTTTAGGAGGGGGTGCACCATATTTTAGGAGGGGATGCACCATAATTTAGGAGGGGGTGCACCATCTTTTAGGAGGGGGTGCACCATCTTTTTGGAGGGGGTGCACCATCTTTTAGTAGGGGGTGCACCATCTTTTAGGAGGGGGTGCACCATCTTTTAGGAGGGCGTACACAAACTCAAGCACCAATAACGCAGTAGATATCAGCTCATCCAGGGGGTGCGCAGCATCCAGGGGGGTGTGCACCCCCTGCACCCCCTAGATCCACCCTGGGTATATATGTCTCTAAACTAACGACATAAAAAGCTCCATGGAAGATAATCATTACATAACATCTTCTTCACAGCACCTAATACAAGAATAACATAAATCAATTATACTGTATATAGCATATAATAGGTAACATTCATTTCAGTGTTCCATGTCGATATGCTACAATCCCATGCATATTAAAATGTGCCACCATGAATTCCTAAGTCTCGTCCACCTCCCCCCTCTTTCCAATGTTGCTGTTTGGGTTCGAAATTCAATGTATAGCCTCAGATATTACAAACCATCACTGACCAACATTGAAGTAGGGGAAGGGATCATAGGTGTCTCGTTTATATTGCAGGAGATTGTAGCTTGCATGTGAAGACACATTTTTTGCAGCAACTTTAACAGCGGCAGCAACAACCTGATGGATGCACAGTTTTCGCACGAATTATATATGAACACGGATAACATACACACACAGAAATGAGTAGACATTTTGATACATTATACATCGAGCCTGCTCTCTGCTTATTGTTGCTGTTGATTATTGTAGATTTATTGATGGGTGTAAAGGGCCGGACTTCGTGTCCTATTGCTTCTTCACCTGCCTTTTGGCATATTGTAAAATAACTAAATTGAATAAATATATAACTTACCCATGCATTTGGGTGCGGGTTTGTTCCAGACTCCTTTGTTGCACCAAATCATCCCAGCGCCCTGCATCGTCCAACCACTCTTACAGGCAAACCTCACCGCACGGTCATTGTGGTTGAATGAGTTGTCATACCTCACACCACCATCTGGGACGCCAGGGTCTGTGCAGGGTGGCGGCATGGCTGGCTCTTTAAGACACAATAATAATAATATGATGACTATATCTCTATATAATAATGCCATGCATATATGTCCTAAAATATGCTCTCGAACAACTTGAGCACTAAAGGCGAAAAAACTTGTTGCAGGTTGCAAGACACCATGTCACACGTACAATTTCCGTTGCAACTTGTCTCGCGCACAAACAAATTTCAAGTTGCACGAGTAATAGTGAAACCGTCCACTCTTTTCTGGGAAAATATCGTAATCTTTCGTCCTCGTCTGCCCGCATCGGGAGGGAGGGAGGGGGCGTCTCTATTGTTTTCGGCTAGTGCGATCCAGAACGTCATGTTGTAGTTCGTGACGTCACATTGCAACCACGGGATAGCTTCGGGTCACTTGCACTTGTAAAAGTCAGTTAGTCACTAGACCCGAAAGAAAAATGTCAAAGAGAAATATTCAATGCCCAGTTGAAATCCTTTTGACTATTAGTGAGTGTCCTTTGTATTTCAAATACAAGTAACAGCTTTGTTACGTTTTGTTTTCGTTGTGTACTAATCGCTCTGTTAGCTGTTTCGAAATTTTCTTTGTGCTTGTACTTTTGCGGGATTCCACCATTTTTGTCACGGGACAGAACTCCGTGTCCTACAGAATTATGTTTTTGTATCAGAAGGAAACGAATTTTTTCAACCAAAATAGGACGTTTTGTAGATCACTAATCCATCTTGAAGTTTTTGTGTGTTTCAATATTTGTATCTGTCCCGAACCACATATCAATCCTTTTGAGTGAACATGCTATCGATGCTTTTGAGTTAGCATGGTTGCACATACTAATCGCTCAAATAACCCCTTCAAAACACATCGGACGATGAAATGAAACACATTTCTGAAAAATATAATAATTGAACTTCACTTTTATTCAATGTTTGAAAAATCTTCAAGAAAAACGAAATGTGAAAATCGTACTTCAATACTACCTAATTTCAAGCAAATAGATCTTTTTCGAGATGCGGAGACCGCTTTGAAAATTATCGCGGGCAGACTTGAAAACGAGGCATTTTCGGGCAAGAATGTAATCATACAAATCCTTTTCATCGTAAGAAAATGATAAAAGATCCATATTTTGTACGATATTGCCTTTCCACGAAGAATTCAAGTCTCTCACCTGTTTCTTTACGATGTCAACAATGTATTAACCGCCTCTAAAGCAATGACTTGGCATTCTTGTAGTGTTTTTGGCTGACTGAACACCGAACCTAAGACTACAACTGATGTCCCAGGTAAAACAATTTTCCGCAGAACTATTAAACAAGTAAACTCTACGTTTTTTAAACAGTACACTGCCTGATTTGAAAGAATATATCTCGTTCTTGGGAATACCAACGCGGTACAATAATAGAAAGGTATATTTATACAATGGAAAAACTTGTTGATCATATCTAGCCGCCATCTCTTGGCAAAGAAAATCGTGATGAACAAATTGCAAAGAAACATCACCAAGATGACATTCATTTACCATTAATCACTAACTTAAAGACTGGCTGGACTAAAAATCTCACACCACTTTTTCAGTAAAATGCAGCTGTTCACACAAGCCAATTTAATGTTCGGTGTTTTCACAGCCAAAAACACTACAGTAATGCATTGTTGACATCGTAAAGAAACAGGTGAGAGACTTGAATTCTTCGTGGAAAGGCAATATCGTACAAAATATGGAGCTTTTATCATTTTCTTACGATGAAAAGGATTTGTTTGATTACAATCATTCCGAAAATGCCTCGTTTCCACGCTCGCCCGCGATACTTTGGACAGCGAGTATCGCATCTCGAAAAAGATCTATTCAAGCGACCGAATCGAAGGCCGTTATCACGCCACAGGAAGCCCAACATAAACTGCAAGTCATTTTCATCATTTTCATTTGGCCTTTGTTTTTTTTTTACACATTTATTGATCAGATCACATTGTAAGTAATAGAAGTATCAGGGGTTTAACACATGTATATTTGCTCTGCTACAGTGTTTTAAAGGCGTATTAAAATAGTTTCACTGTCAATAGTTTAATAGATCAGTTTAGTAAATTTCGGATAACTATAATTAGTTGACGTCACCTAAAGTACTTAAAAGCCCTCCGAAACTATAATGATCAAACAAATCAGGTGGTACATATACTTTTCTCATATCAATAATAATTATAATAATTGATCATTAGGCATGCATTCCCACCATTGGATTAATTGAACATGAATTCAAATTTATGTGGTAAATAATTAACTTAATTATCTAATTTAATTATTGAGCAGTGAGATTAAAATGACTCGATTAAGGGCACAGATAAACAAGAAACTGTATTATCTGTATTTACATATTCAGTGGACTGATATTCAGACATTTTTGCGTGACATCATTTAAAAATCCCAGAGTGAAAGACAGTATAATATTCTGCCCTATGCACTGTTATTAATGAGGTATGAGGATATCCACTCTGGCCTGGGACAAGGCCAAGGTAACCATGAGGTAACCCAGAGTGGAATATGTTAGAATCAGATCCCGCTTGCTCGCTTCGGCAGCTCAGGCTCACTCTTCCCGTCAACTTGTATGAAGTGGCACAGAGGGACCACGCTTTCCTTCATATATACCTCATTTACATATTTACTATTCCCTAGGGGATTTATTACCATATTCAAATGACTATTTTTAGAATATATTTTTAAAAAGTGATGAAATTGGAAATCGAATTAGTAAATAAGCATGCAAACAAGAAAAATGTGCACAAGTACATACCTCAGATTTTCGATATCGAACATAGATACCATCCTCGTTTGACTATGACTAGGCTCGATTTCCAGCAGTTTTAATGGTACGTGAAATCCTCCCCCCGAACCCCGGCTGAAAATAGAGCCTATGGCCACTATTCGCAACATCTGGTTTTAGACAGGACGTTACTTCCGTCACTTACAGGAACTCAATTTCATGGCTGCATTTCTAAGTGTCGTGTTTCGCTAATTCAGCGGTACTGATGTTTACAAGACTTCGGGATAGAAGGACGGCGTACATCGAAGACTTGCTTACAGTGGTTGATGTTCATCTAATAAATTAAACCTAAGGTGAGTGCAATATATTGATCAGTATAGGTAGTCCTTTATGACTCATAGGTCAGTGCTGAACGTGTATCGACAGATTGATATTTTATGAGATCTCGTATCTTAATGCGCAACCAAGAGTAAGCATCTCCGGTTAAGGAATAGAAACACAAGGCACATATACAAAGCAGAAATTCTTTGAGAGAATAAAACGACTGACAATAATCGGAATCATTGGTAAAGAGAGATGTAGTGTTGATGTTTTGTTTCGAGTGGTTTTATAACCCGGAAGTGTGCTTTGGTTTCTCGCTGATATTCAGAATCATCTGGTACAAACTGATTACCATTAAGATCGTAGGCGCGCAGTGCCCATTAGGTGAACCGTATAGTATAACGTACGCCGTCCAAGTGTCCTAGGCCTGCGACGTGCTTATAAAATGTCGATCCAAATGACCAAATACATAGCAAGAAATAGAATATTCTGGGGACTGATGAGGGGGGATCTTAAAAGTTGATCAAGCTGGCTTCCAAAGGTACAAAGTTATTTCAATAAAGGTTGGTGAAGACTGATTTTGTTGCATCTTGTATCTGGCATACCAAGCCAGGAATTAATGTATTGTGGATCATATGTAAATAATGTCAGCATGCACATACAGAAGAAAAAATGCCGGCTCCATATTGCGATCGAAGACAAAGTTTTGGAAAATTCCCTTTGTTGTGACCTGATTCCATTCACATTGTTGCGTGCTGATTCCATTCACATCGCCCATAGTGCATTTCGATTCGGGCTTGGTATGCAAGATGCAATGCAAGATGCAACGAAACCTTCACCAACATTTTTTGAAACAGCTGTATACCATAATTATACTGACTGTTTATTTAATATCATGATATATTTGGAAACCATTTCAAATGATGTTATTTGTGTGTTGTTAGATTATGGACCTGTGTCATGTGACCTTGATAATAACAATCCTGTACGCGATTAACATTGCCCTGGCACAGCAAGGTAAGGTCACTTGATGCTCCTGTTACGAGGTAATTAGTAATGAATATTAGCAAAGCTCCGGCCTAAGGTGGAGGCTGTACTCGAACTCCTCAGGTAATAATAACAAGAAGTAGAAGAGGAAAATCGATGAAGAAATAAAATATATCTGAAACAAAGCGGCCCTATAAGAAAAACTCACTCAATAACTACAAAGCTAACAACGAACGATTATATAGCGAGAGGATTATTAGGTATCGGACAGGGCATCTATTATGGCCCTTTTTATGTCTATGCCGACAGGATCAGAGTCTGGCCACAGCACACCCCCCCCCCCCCTATTATATAAGCTTCCCCCCCCACCCCCTATTATATAAGCTTCTATAATTTCCAGAGAACCAACGCTCACCCGAGAGAAAATCATCCTATGCCGTTGTCTAGAAAGTTAATCAGAAGACATATTTGTTTAGATGATGGCTGTGGTAAGAGGGTAGTGCTGCCAATTCGTGCAAAGATCATCAGAGGTAGTCGCTCGCGTTCTGGCATGTGGCCATGGCAAGTTGGAATCCATAAAAACGGTAAGTCAGACTTGACTCTTGATCTCGCGGCGTTCTGGCATGTGGTCATGGCAAGTTGGAATCCATAAAAATGGTAAGTCAGACTTGACTCTCGCGGCGTTCTGGCATGTGGCCATGGCAAGTTGGAACCATAGAAACAGTAAGTCAGACTTGACTCTCGCGGCGTTCTGGCATGTGGCCATGGCAAGTTGGAATCCATAAAAATGGTAAGTCAGACTTGACTCTCGCGGCGTTCTGGCATGTGGCCATGGCAAGTTGGAATCCATAAAAACGGTAAGTCAGACTTGACTCTCGCGGCGTTCTGGCATGTGGCCATGGCAAGTTGGAATCCATAAAAACGGTAAGTCAGACTTGACTCTCGCGGCGTTCTGGCATGTGGCCATGGCAAGTTGGAATCCATAAAAACGGTAAGTCAGACTTGACTCTCGCGGCGTTCTGGCACATGTGGCCATGGCAAGTTGGAACCATAGAAACGGTAAGTCAGACTTGACTCTCGCGGCGTTCTGGCATGTGGCCATGGCAAGTTGGAATCCATAAAAATGGTAAGTCAGACTTGACTCTCGCGGCGTTCTGGCATGTGGCCATGGCAAGTTGGAATCCATAAAAACGGTAAGTCAGACTTGACTCTCGCGGCGTTCTGGCATGTGGCCATGGCAAGTTGGAATCCATAAAAACGGTAAGTCAGACTTGACTCTCGCGGCGTTCTGGCATGTGGCCATGGCAAGTTGCAATCCATAAAAATGGTAAGTCAGACTTGACTCTCGCGGCGTTCTGGCATGTGGCCATGGCAAGTTGGAATCCATAAAAACGGTAAGTCAGACTTGACTCTCACGGCGTTCTGGCATGTGGCCATGGCAAGTTGGAATCCATAAAAACGGTAAGTCAGACTTGACTCTCGCGGCGTTCTGGCATGTGGCCATGGCAAGTTGGAATCCATAAAAACGGTAAGTCAGACTTGACTCTCGCGGCGTTCTGGCATGTGGCCATGGCAAGTTGGATTCCATAAAAATGGTAAGTCAGACTTGACTCTCGCGGCGTTCTGGCATGTGGCCATGGCAAGTTGGAATCCATAAAAACGGTAAGTCAGACTTGACTCTCGCGGCGTTCTGGCATGTGGCCATGGCAAGTTGGATTCCATAAAAATGGTAAGTCAGACTTGACCACTCTCTGTCTTGATGTGTATTGTGGTGTAATTCAAGATTTTTGACTGGTTCTAAGTTTTTAGGACGTTGCCTTACTTTCATAACCAACGTCCTTTCTGCTCAATCCTTGTTAAAACATTGTCTATAATGTTTTAGTTTCAGGCTGGAGGTTTATCTGTGGCGGTGCGTTGATTGCTCCACAATGGGTGTTGACCACTGCACACTGCTTTTACGTCAAAAGGCAAAATTCAGCTGGCACGAGTTGGTTCGAAAAAGACATAACACCGGTCACTAAGTAAGTGAAACTGAACAACCAGTTCAATCAATTGCAATAATATATCGTTATATCGTTATGTTGTTGCTTCTTTGCCTGAATTACCCTAATAAACGTAATTTTATTCTGTCGCAACGAAACAAAATATAACCTGCTTGAGAATACGAGGATACATTTTGTATTCTATACAGCGTGCGCGCGCGGCTGTGTGCGATATCTTATCTCGTAGGTTTTGGGAGGATCGCGGCCGGGTATGCTGCGTTTCTAATTAAAGTGTTGTTTTTTCAGATATAAAGTTAGAGCTGGTGATCATGAAATCCATTCTTACGAATCGACAGAACAAGAACAGTTTCCAGTAGAAGTACATGTTTACCCAGGCTACAGACATGCACCTTACTATGACAACGACATTGCCTTAGTCAAGCTAAACCAATTAGTTAACCTCAGTCCTTATGTTCGTACTGTATGTCTACCCATGACCAGCGAAGACCTTGCTAAGCCAGGTGCTGTAGGTACTGTAGCGGGATGGGGGAAGACGGAGAGCAGTCCACTATCGTCCACCCTCCGCCATTCAACATATATGATTCAGAATAACACATTTTGCGTCCGAGCGACGAATTACTTCTTTAATAGCACCGTGACGTTCTGTGCGGGTGATGGCAAAGGAATAAGAGACACTTGTCATGGTGATAGTGGTGGTAGTATGGTGAGGAATGTGTTAGTAAATGGACGACGTCGATGGGTGACCGTTGGTTTGGTCAGCTGGGGAGAGGGATGTGCTTTGAAAGACAAATACGGGTACTACACGAGACTACAGCCGTTTGTGGACTGGATACGACATAAAATGAACGACTCAAGTAAGAATATACATTCCGTTCTCGATTCAAAGTGTGTTTTTTTTTTTGCATGCAATATATTTTGTCATCACTGTAGTTCGTCATGTGATCAGAAATTGTAGCAACTTTTGTAAATGCCACTCCCGCAGTGCTATCTATATTTTCCGTTTCACTACAGGATGTTTTTGTTTGTTATATCCTTCAGTTTCTTCATGTGGTAATCCTGGAAACATTCCACATGGTCGATTGATAGGCGTAACTGATTTCTCGGTCGAGTCTCGTGTGATATACAAATGTATATCTGGATACAGATTAAAGGGAAAGTCGGGACGCAAGTGTAAAGCCAATGGTCGATGGACCAGACCTCCCACTTGTGTCAAAGGTAAGATGCAGGATCGGGTTTTTATATGAAAATGAAGAAGAAATATGAAATACGTATTCAACCAAGTGTAAAACGTGGAATATCATAAATAAATTATTTTGAAGTTAGAGTCGTTTTCGTATATGAGTGAGAAAATATGGTACCGTGCCGTGTGGTATTGAAAGAGTTTGATTGGATGAGATGCATCTGCGCGCTCTTAGATTCAGAAAGGAAGCCATTTGAGTGTCACGGTACCCTGCCGTATTGAAAGAGTTTGATTGGATGAGATGCATCTGTACGCTTTTTGATTGGTTCAGAAAGGAAGCCATTTGAGTGTCACGGTACCCTGCCGTATTGAAAGAGTTTGATTGGATGAGATGCATCTGTACGCTTTTTGATTGGTTCAGAAAGGAAGCCATTTGAGTGTCACGGTACGGTAGGTTTCCCACTCATCATACGAAAACTGACGACTCTATTGGGCCGTAGACTGACAGTATGGCGACATTCTTCTAGAGGCAACCTGTCCAGATCCTGGCCACCCTCGCAATGGAATGCGAAGACCTACAAGAAGCCGATATCATTATAGAGGAAAACTGTTTTTTTTCAATGCAGTAGAAACCACGTCATTATAGGAAGGTCAACACTGTATTGTCGGCGTGATGGTACATGGAATGGACATGCGCCACTCTGTTTAGGTCAGTAATGATCTGATTAACAAATAAAACCCAACTGACAAATGGATTTAGAAGAGTATCAGTAAATTACATTTCATTACATTCATTTTAACAGCTCCTTGTCTAGTTCCTGTGGAACCCAAAAATGGTGTTCGTTTGGGTACCAACTTTAAGCATGGACAGATAGTGAGGTTTAGGTGTAATAAGGACTTCCGAATGAGCGGTAGCTCCTTTATAATTTGTAGCAATGGACAATGGAACAACGATTCTCCAAAGTGTTATAATGGTATGTAATTGTACGTTGTATAAACTGGACGCAACCACACACAAAAATAGTGATTTTAAATATGTGAATATGTGAAACATAAAATATGTTATTGCGCGCGTCTTTTTGACTGGGCTTCCTAAATTGTTTTGGACGTCGGTGATACATGTTGTACTTGTAGGAATATGTGGTAATCCAGGAAGTCCCTATAATGGATGGAGAAATGGTAACGACTTCTTCGAGGGAAAACAAGTCACTTTTACATGTAAACAAAACTATGACTTGATAGGCCTGCAAGCCATACAGTGTTTAGATACAGGACACTGGAGTGGACCTACACCTGTATGTAAAAGTAAGTAGACTTGATAGGCCTGCAAGCCATACAGTGTTTAGATACAGGACACTGGAGTGGACCAACACCTGTATGTAAAAGTAAGTAGACTTGATAGGCCTGTAAGCCATACAGTGTTTAGATACAGGACACTGGAGTGGACTTACACCTGTATGTAAAAGTAAGTAGACTAGATAGGCCTGCAAGCCATAGAGTGTTTAGATACAGGACACTGGAGTGGACCAACACCTGTATGTAAAAGTAAGTAGACTTGATAGGCCTGTAAGCCACACAGTGTTTAGATACAGGACACTGGAGTGGACCCACACCTGTATGTAAAAGTAAGTACACTTGATAGGCCTGCAAGCCATACAGTGTTTAGATACAGGACACTGGAGTGGACCAACACCTGTATGTAAAAGTAAGTAGACTTGATAGGCCTGCAGGCCATACAGTGTTTAGATACAGGACACTGGAGTGGACCAACACCTGTATGTAAAAGTAAGTAGACTTGATAGGCCTGCAAGCCATACAGTGTTTAGATACAGGACACTGGAGTGGACCAACACCTGTATGTAAAAGTAAGTAGACTTGATAGGCCTGCAGGCCATACAGTGTTTAGATACAGGACACTGGAGTGGACCAACACCTGTATGTAAAAGTAAGTAGACTTGATAGGCCTGCAAGCCATACAGTGTTTAGATACAGGACACTGGAGTGGACCAACACCTGTATGTAAAAGTAAGTAGACTTGATAGGCCTGCAAGCCATACAGTGTTTAGATACAGGACACTGGAGTGGACCAGCACCTGTATGTAAAAGTAAGTAGACTTGATAGGCCTGCAAGCCATACAGTGTTTAGATACAGGACACTGGAGTGGACCAACACCTGTATGTAAAAGTAAGTAGACTAGATAGGCCTGCAAGCCATACAGTGTTTAGATACAGGACACTGGAGTGGACCAACACCTGTATGTAAAAGTAAGTAGACTTGATAGGCCTGCAAGCCATACAGTGTTTAGATACAGGACACTGGAATGGACCAGCACCTGTATGTAAAAGTAAGTAGACTTGATATGCCTGCAAGCCATACAGTGTTTAGATACAGGACACTGGAGTGGACCAACACCTGTATGTAAAAGTAAGTAGACTAGATAGGCCTGCAAGCCATAGAGTGTTTAGATACAGGACACTGGAGTGGACCAACACCTGTATGTAAAAGTAAGTAGACTTGATAGGCCTGCAAGCCATACAGTGTTTAGATACAGGACACTGGAGTGGACCAACACCTGTATGTAAAAGTAAGTAGACTAGATAGGCCTGCAAGCCATACAGTGTTTAGATACAGGACACTGGAGTGGACCAACACCTGTATGTAAAAGTAAGTAGACTTGATAGGCCTGCAAGCCATACAATGTTTAGATACAGGACACTGGAATGGACCAACACCTGTATGTAAAAGTAAGTAGCAATGAAACAAGAATGAATCAATCAATCAACGAATTAATGAATGAACAAATGGTTGGATGCTTGAATGGAGTGAGGGATCGAGGAATATTTTTCACTTTTCACTATTATTTCATCGATTGTCTAATTCATTAGAACGATGTTCCTACAACCGCCCAGCAAACAGTCAGACAAGGTCAAACACCGTCATTGGATCAACACTAAAACACGGCACAACATTAAACTACGGTTGTCAAAGAGGATACACTCTCGTAGGGCAGCCAAATACACGCTGTGATGACGGAAGATGGAGTCCTGGTATTCCTCAGTGTAAAGGTACCTTAAATACATTCCGTCCCGTTTAATTTGTTGTTGTTGTTGTTATTATGTTTGTTTACTTCATTCAAATGTAAGACGTAGCAAAGGTTGGTTAGTGTGAATACTGATATCTTGGTCTAACAGCCACCTAGCTACATGTACCATGTATGCCGAGTGGTTTAGGCCACAGAATTAAGAGATCAGAAACTGAGCAAGTTTAATTTGAAGTCAGAAACGTCAAACTCTCTCAGACCAGGTTCACTAAGTAATGATAATAACAGAGGAAAAACTATAGGGCAATGACTTTAGATCTGACTAACTTGTGTAATACTAATATAAGACCAGGTTCACTAAGTAATGATAATAACAGAGGAAAACTATAGGGCAATGACTTTAGATCTGACTAACTTGTGTAATACTAATATAAGACCAGGTTCACTAAGTAATGATAATAACAGAGGAAAACTATAGGGCAATGACTTTAGATCTGACTAACTTGTGTAATACTAATATAAGACCAGGTTCACTAAGTAATGATAATAACAGAGGAAAACTATAGGGCAATGACTTTAGATCTGACTAACTTGTGTAATACTAATATAAGACCAGGTTCACTAAGTAATGACAATAATAGAGGAAAACTATAGGGCAATGACTTTAGATCTGACTAACTTGTGTAATACTAATATAAGACCAGGTTCACTAAGTAATGATAATAACAGAGGAAAACTATAGGGCAATGACTTTAGATCTGACTAACTTGTGTAATACTAATATAAGACCAGGTTCACTAAGTAATGATAATAACAGAGGAAAACTATAGGGCAATGACTTTAGATCTGACTAACTTGTGTAATACTAATATAAGACCAGGTTCACTAAGTAATGATAATAACAGAGGAAAACTATAGGGCAATGACTTTAGATCTGACTAACTTGTGTAATACTAATATAAGACCAGGTTCACTAAGTAATGACAATAATAGAGGAAAACTATAGGGCAATGACTTTAGATCTGACTAACTTGTGTAATACTAATATAAGACCAGGTTCACTAAGTAATGACAATAATAGAGGAAAACTATAGGGGCAATGACTTTAGATCTGACTAACTTGTGTAATACTAATATAAGACCAGGTTCACTAAGTAATGATAATAATAGAGAGAAAACTATAGGGCAATGACTTTAGATCTGACTAACTTGTGTAATACTAATATAAGACCAGGTTCACTAAGTAATGACAATAATAGAGGAAAACTATAGGGCAATGACTTTAGATCTGACTAACTTGTGTAATACTAATATAAGACCAGGTTCACTAAGTAATGACAATAATAGAGGAAAACTATAGGGCAATGACTTTAGATCTGACTAACTTGTGTAATACTAATATAAGACCAGGTTCACTAAGTAATGATAACACAGAGAGGAAAACTATAGGGCAATGACTTTAGATCTGACTAACTTGTGTAATACTAATATAAGACCATGCAGGTTCACTAAGTAATGATAATAACAGAGGAAAACTATAGGGCAATGACTTTAGATCTGACTAACTTGTGTAATACTAATATAAGACCAGGTTCACTAAGTAATGATAATAACAGAGGAAAACTATAGGGCAATGACTTTAGATCTGACTAACTTGTGTAATACTAATATAAGACCAGGTTCACTAAGTAATGATAATAACAGAGGAAAACTATAGGGCAATGACTTTAGATCTGACTAACTTGTGTAATACTAATATAAGACCATGCAGGTTCACTAAGTAATGACAATAACAGAGGAAAACTATAGGGCAATGACTTTAGATCTGACTAACTTGTGTAATACTAATATAAGACCAGGTTCACTAAGTAATGATAATAACAGAGGAAAACTATAGGGCAATGACTTTAGATCTGACTAACTTGTGTAATAATAATAATAAGACCAGGTTCACTAAGTAATGACAATAATAGAGGAAAACTATAGGGCAATGACTTTAGATCTGACTAACTTGTGTAATACTAATATAAGACCAGGTTCACTAAGTAATGACAATAACAGAGGAAAACTATAGGGCAATGACTTTAGATCTGACTAACTTGTGTAATACTAATATAAGACCAGGTTCACTAAGTAATGACAATAATAGAGGAAAACTATAGGGCAATGACTTTAGATCTGACTAACTTGTGTAATACTAATATAAGACCAGGTTCACTAAGTAATGACAATAATAGAGGAAAACTATAGGGCAATGACTTTAGATCTGACTAACTTGTGTAATACTAATATAAGACCAGGTTCACTAAGTAATGATAATAACAGAGGAAAACTATAGGGCAATGACTTTAGATCTGACTAACTTGTGTAATACTAATATAAGACCAGGTTCACTAAGTAATGATAATAACAGAGGAAAACTATAGGGCAATGACTTTAGATCTGACTAACTTGTGTAATACTAATATAAGACCAGGTTCACTAAGTAATGACAATAATAGAGGAAAACTATAGGGCAATGACTTTAGATCTGACTAACTTGTGTAATACTAATATAAGACCAGGTTCACTAAGTAATGATAATAACAGAGGAAAACTATAGGGCAATGACTTTAGATCTGACTAACTTGTGTAATACTAATATAAGACCAGGTTCACTAAGTAATGACAATAATAGAGGAAAACTATAGGGCAATGACTTTAGATCTGACTAACTTGTGTAATACTAATATAAGACCAGGTTCACTAAGTAATGATAATAACAGAGGAAAACTATAGGGCAATGACTTTAGATCTGACTAACTTGTGTAATACTAATATAAGACCAGGTTCACTAAGTAATGATAATAACAGAGGAAAACTATAGGGCAATGACTTTAGATCTGACTAACTTGTGTAATACTAATATAAGACCAGGTTCACTAAGTAATGATAATAACAGAGGAAAACTATAGGGCAATGACTTTAGATCTGACTAACTTGTGTAATACTAATATAAGACCAGGTTCACTAAGTAATGACAATAACAGAGGAAAAACTATAGGGCAATGACTTTAGATCTGACTAACTTGTGTAATACTAATATAAGACCAGGTTCACTAAGTAATGATAATAACAGAGGAAAACTATAGGGCAATGACTTTAGATCTGACTAACTTGTGTAATACTAATATAAGACCAGGTTCACTAAGTAATGATAATAACAGAGGAAAACTATAGGGCAATGACTTTAGATCTGACTAACTTGTGTAATACTAATATAAGACCAGGTTCACTAAGTAATGACAATAATAGAGGAAAACTATAGGGCAATGACTTTAGATCTGACTAACTTGTGTAATACTAATATAAGACCAGGTTCACTAAGTAATGATAATAATAGAGGAAAACTATAGGGCAATGACTTTAGATCTGACTAACTTGTGTAATACTAATATAAGACCAGGTTCACTAAGTAATGACAATAATAGAGGAAAACTATAGGGCAATGACTTTAGATCTGACTAACTTGTGTAATACTAATATAAGACCAGGTTCACTAAGTAATGATAATAATAGAGGAAAACTATAGGGCAATGACTTTAGATCTGACTAACTTGTGTAATACTAATATAAGACCAGGTTCACTAAGTAATGACAATAATAGAGGAAAACTATAGGGCAATGACTTTAGATCTGACTAACTTGTGTAATACTAATATAAGACCAGGTTCACTAAGTAATGACAATAATAGAGGAAAACTATAGGGCAATGACTTTAGATCTGACTAACTTGTGTAATACTAATATAAGACCAGGTTCACTAAGTAATGATAATAATAGAGGAAAACTATAGGGCAATGACTTTAGATCTGACTAACTTGTGTAATACTAATATAAGACCAGGTTCACTAAGTAATGATAATAACAGAGGAAAACTATAGGGCAATGACTTTTAGATCTGACTAACTTGTGTAATACTAATATAAGACCAGGTTCACTAAGTAATGACAATAATAGAGGAAAACTATAGGGCAATGACTTTAGATCTGACTAACTTGTGTAATACTAATATAAGACCAGGTTCACTAAGTAATGATAATAACAGAGGAAAACTATAGGGCAATGACTTTAGATCTGACTAACTTGTGTAATACTAATATAAGACCAGGTTCACTAAGTAATGATAATAATAGAGGAAAACTATAGGGCAATGACTTTAGATCTGACTAACTTGTGTAATACTAATATAAGAC
>JAUJYZ010000977.1:210000-227500 GCA_033675265.1 Actinostola sp. cb2023 | reverse complement strand
TGTTGTTGTTATTGTTGTTGTTATTATTGTTTGTTGTTATTGTTGTTGTTATTGTTGTTTGTTGTTATTGTTGTTGTTATTGTTGTTGTTGTTATCGTTGTTTGTTAATTGTTGTTTTATTATTGTTGTTGTTGTTGTTAGTTGTTGTTGTTGTTATTGTTGTTGTTATTGTTGTTTGTTGTTATTATTGTTGTTGTTGTTGTTATTGTTGTTGTTATTATTGTTGTTGTTGTTGTTGTTGTTAGTTGTGGTTGTTATTGTTGTTTGTTGTTGTTATTATTATCGTTGTTTGTTAATTGTTGTTGTTATTATTGTTGTTGTTATTATTATCGTTGTTTGTTAATTATTGTTGTTGTTGTTATTGTTGTTGATGTTGTTGTTGTTGTTGTTGCTAGTTGTTGTTGTTATTGTTGTTTGTTGTTGTTATTATTAGCGTTGTTTGTTAATTATTGTTGTTGTTGTTATTGTTGTTGATGTTGTTGTTGTAGTTGTTGCTAGTTGTTGTTGTTATTGTTGTTTGTTGTTGTTATTATTATCGTTGTTTGTTAATTGTTGTTGTTATTATTGTTGTTGTTGTTGTTGTTGTTATTGTTGTTGTAAGTTATTGTTGTTTGTTGTTATTATAATCGTTGTTTGTTAATTGTTGTTGTTATCGGTTGCTTCGTCTTGACATGTATTTTATTCGTTGTTCAAACACTGACCAGGGTTTTGTAGAGATCCTGGAGTTCCTCCCAATAGCAGAAGAAATGGCAACAGTTTCAAACACGGCCATCGAGTATCTTACACTTGTCGAAGAGGAACACAACTTGTAGGCTCTTCACGTTTAACGTGTAATCATGGAAGATGGTCGAGTGAAGCACCAAGGTGTTTAGGTAAGACGGTAGTTTAACAATACAAACTGAGTTGTGTTGCATAGAGTTGACGCATCTCAGTGGAATAGAAGAGTACAAAACTTGTACACAATTCTCTGTAGAGATGCTTGGATACTATGCTAGCCTGCGAATACAGCGGCGCTTTTTGGCGGTCGCGCCACAGGGGTCTCCTGTGGCGCGACCGCCAAAAATCGGCTGTATTCGCAGGCTAATACTATGCCTGCACGTCTTCATATATCTGTAGACCTCACACAATTTCAAACCACAATAGCTACGTCATCAGTTTAATCATTTCTTATAAGTGTATTGAATGACCAACCTTGAAAAACAAAACGACAAAGCTGTCGCCATGGCTAAAGTTGGTTTGTGCTGCATGTCCTTCTGTAATTCCTTCGTCAGTATAAGAATATAAAATATGTTTTTTTCCTTCTTTTTTATATCAGAAATTTGCAACAATCCAAGAAGCCCTGTAAATGGATATAAGCGAGGAAAACGCGTGTCACTGTCAGGTGATAAAGTAACGTTTTACTGCGATTCTAAATACGACTTTGTTGGCAGCAAAGAGATGTTCTGTGACAAAGGAATATGGAATGGAAGTGTTCCACGATGCTTAGGTAAACCGGTAAAACAGGTTTATAGAAACCTGACTAACCTGACTAACCTGACTAACCTGACTAACCTAACCTGACTAACCTGACTAACCTGACTAACCTGACTAACCTGACTAACCTGACTAACCTGACTAACCTGACTAACCTGACTAACCTACTAACCTGACTAACCTGACTAACCTGACTAACCTGACTAACCTGACTAACCTGACTAACCTGACTGACTAACCTGACTAACCTGACTAACCTGACTAACCTGACTAACCTGACTAACCTAACCTGACTAACCTGACTAACCTGACTAACCTGACTAACCTGACTAACCTGACTAACCTGACTAACCTGACTAACCTGACTAACCTGACTAACCTGACTAACCTGACTAACCTGACTAACCTGACTAACCTGACTAACCTGACTAACCTGACTAACCTGACTAACCTGACTAACCTGACTAACCTGACTAACCTGACTAACCTGACTAACCTGACTAACCTGACTAACCTGACTAACCTGACTAACCTGACTAACCTGACTAACTAACCTGACCTAAACCTGACTAACCTGACTAACCTGACTAACCTGACTAACCTGACCTGACTAACCTGACTAACCTGACTAACCTGACTAACCTGACTAACCTGACTAACCTAACCTGACTAACCTGACTAACCTGACTAACCTGACTAACCTGACTAACCTGACTAACCTGACTAACCTGACTAACCTGACTAACCTGACTAACCTGACTAACCTGACTAACCTGACTAACCTGACTAACCTGACTAACCTGACTAACCTGACTAACCTGACTAACCTGACTAACCTGACTAACCTGACTAACTACTGACTAACCTGACTAACCTGACTAACCTGACCTGACTAACCTGACTGACTAACCTGACTAACTGACTAACCTGACTAACCTGACTAACCTGACTAACCTGACTAACCTGACTAACCTGACTAACCTGACTAACCTGACTAACCTGACTAACCTGACTAACCTGACTAACCTGACTAACCTGACTAACTGACTAACCTGACTAACCTGACTAACCTGACTAACTAACCTGACTAACCTGACTAACCTGACTAACCTGACTAACCTGACTAACCTGACTAACCTGACTAACCTGACTAACCTGACTAACCTGACTAACCTGACTAACCTGACTAACCTGACTAACCTGACTAACCTGACTAACCTGACTAACCTGACTAACCTGACTAACCTGACTAACCTGACTAACCTGACTAACCTGACTAACCTGACTAACCTGACTAACCTGACTAACCTGACTAACCTGACTAACCTGACTAACCTGACCTGACTAACCTGACTAACCTGACTACTAACCTGACTAACCTGACTAACCTGACTAACCTGACTAACCTGACTAACCTGACTAACCTGACTAACCTGACTAACGGACTAACCTGACTAACCTGACTAACCTGACTAACCTGACTAACCTGACTGACTAACCTGACTAACCTGACTAACCTGACTAACCTGACTAACCTGACTAACCTGACTAACCTGACTAACCTGACTAACCTGACTAACCTGACTAACCTGACTAAACCTGACCTGACTAACCTGACTAACCTGACTAACCTGACTAACCTGACTAACCTGACTAACCTGACTAACCTGACTAACCTGACTAACCTGACTAACCTGACTAACCTGACTAACCTGACTAACCTGACTAACCTGACTAACCTGACTAACCTGACTAACTGACTAACCTGACTAACCTGACTACCTGACTAACTAACTAACCTGACTAACCTGACTAACCTGAATAACCTGACTAACCTGACTAACCTGACTAACCTGACTAACCTGACTAACCTGACTAACCTGACTAACCTGACTGACTAACCTGACTAACCTGACTAACCTGACTAACCTGACTAACCTGACTAACCTGACTAACCTGACTAACCTGACTAACCTGACTAACCTGACTGACTAACCTGACTAACCTACTAACCTGACTAACCTGACTGAAACTGACTAACCTGACTAACCTGACTAACCTGACTAACCTGACTAACCTGACTAACCTGACTAACCTGACTAACCTGACTAACCTGACTAACCTGACTAACCTGACTAACCTGACTAACCTGACTAACCTGACTAACCTGACTGACTAACCTGACTAACCTGACTAACCTGACTAACCTGACTAACCTGACTAACCTGACTAACCTGACTAACCTGACTAACTGACTAACCTGACTAACCTGACTAACCTGACTAACCTGACTAACCTGACTAACCTGACTAACCTGACTAACCTGACTAACCTGACTAACCTGACTAACCTGACTAACCTGACTAACCTGACTAACTGACTAACCTGACTAACCTGACTAACCTGACTAACCTGACTAACCTGACTAACCTGACTAACCTGACTAACCTGACTAACCTGACTAACCTGACTAACCTGACTACTAACCTGACTAACCTGACTAACCTGACTAACCTGACTAACCTGACTAACCTGACTAACCTGACTAACCTGACTAACCTGACTAACCTGACTAACCTGACTAACCTGACTAACCTGACTAACCTGACTAACCTGACTAACCTGAATAACCTGACTACTAACCTGACTAACCTGACTACCTGACTAACCTGACTAACCTGACTAACCTGACTAACCTGACTAACCTGACTAACCTGACTAACCCTGACTAACCTGACTAACCTGACTAACCTGACTAACCTGACTAACCTGACTAACCTGACTAACCTGACTAACCTGACTAACCTGACTAACCTGACTAACCTGACTAACCTGACTAACCTGACTAACCTGACTAACCTGACTAACCTGAATAACCTGAGGGCTTTGTGTAGTCACTTTAACTTAGTTTTACTAGTTCTAATGCAATGCATCCACCATGGTTTAGATTGATGCCTGCAAGGAAAAGTTTAATTACATTTTTAACAAAACGTTTTCATACAATCCCAGCCTCCGCGGCAGGCAAATGTATTTTCATATTGCGGGTTCCCTGTGGTAAAAGATAAACTAAAGACCGCTGGAATACTGGAAACTTTTTCATCAACACAGGAATCCCAAGGAGATTTTGGAGACAAAATTAATCTAAACTTGTGGAAATATTTACTACCATGAAAACAACTATGGTTAATTATTCTTTATTCCTGTTATTTTCAGGTCGTTGCAGGGTTCCAAATTACTTTGGCAAAGTGAAGACAGATTCCATTGCTTTGCGGAGTGGGGCCTGGATCAAACACGATACAAAACTAACATTCTATTGCAATTTCGGACAAGAACTTGTCGGGGGAAATAAAACCGTTTGCAATAATGGCCACTGGAGCAACGCCTTCCCAGAATGCAAAGGTACATCCAGAAATGACTGAGAACTTCATTACAAATGACATCTTTGTGCTTTAGTAGTTTTGTTTAATAGAGCCTGATATATGTGTGCTTTTCATTTCATTTCAAAGGTGATTGTGTCGCTCCACGTGCTATCGATAATGGATATAAGACTGGCAACGATTACCGACATGGGAAATGGATTTTATTTGGGTGTAATGTCGGTTATCGATTAAAAGGAAAAAAATATTTAAACTGTGACGATGGACAGTGGAACGGAGAAATACCAACTTGCATAGGTAAGTCAGTGAGTGTCAGGACGATTTTGTGGAGCTCGAGATTTAGAAATATCAAAAATATATTACAGACTAAAATTGCCACTAATGGAGTTTGCAATTCAGTGGTGCTTCTTTAGTACTGATTCTGTAAGTTTTTAAGCTGTAGTATATATATAGCGTTCTGCTATGATGATAGTCGAGGATGTTTTCATTCGTTGTAGTCGTCTAGACAGGTGCAGCAGCGCTGTAAATAAGTTTTCCCATAGTTTGTAGCGTCTAAAGGACCATGCCCCCATACCCCCCATTTTTGTCGATGATAAAGACAGCATCTTTAAACCATTGCCGCACTAGCTACACATTTTCACTGGAGTTTTGTGGTTTTAACTAAAGGAGCTCGCATACAGTCCATGGCGAATACAAAGTGTCACCACCAACTCTCCAGTTAAAAGCTGACAGATTTTGACTTATATTTGACTTTACAGGTCTTTGTCCTGACCTAGTGGCGCCATCTAACGGTGTGCTTTTGGACAACAATTTTGAATCTGGTGCAACTGTAAGGTTTCGTTGTAATAATGGGTTCACTATTAGAGGCCCTCGCAACATCACATGTAACAATAAGCAATGGAATCACAAGCCACCAGCGTGCAAAGGTAATCAGTGGTATTTTTTTAGTTATATCAGTTTATTCTGTACTGTTGCTTTTAAAAATGAATAGTTGGTAAAGAGCGATTAGGTTAGGTTCTGAGTCTAAGTATTATTATTATTATTATTATTATTATTATTATTATTATTATTATTATTATTATTATTATTATTATTATTATTATTATTATTATTATTATTATTATTATTATTATTATTATTATTATTATTATTATTATCATCATTATTATTATTAGGATAAATATATTTATGTAAATGTCACTTCATTTTTAATGTATTGCTTAACGTTAATTGTTGTTACCCGTAGCTGATTGTATTGACCCTGGAATACCTCTAGATGGACAAAGACAAGGAGATGTCTTTTCTCATCTCAGTATTGTAAACTTTACTTGTAACAATGGATTGAAACTGATTGGTTCTTCACAAATACAATGTCGTGATAGAGGATGGACCAAAAGCAAACCATTTTGCGAAGGTAGAAATCGTAGCAAAGTTCTCATGAAGGAATGGTCAACGATCAGCGTGCATCCATCGAGTTATGGATGCACGCGGGAGGCTGCTAAGCACGAGAGAAGCGTAAGAGTCGCACGAGGCGTAGCCGAGTGCGAATCTAGCTTCTTGAGTGCTTAGCAGCCGACCAAGTGCATCCATAACTCGATGGACGCACAGCTGAAGCGTTGACCATTTCTTTTATAACATAGTTACTGCAAATTCAAATAAAACAATTTTATTTTCTAATTGATTTCAGAGCGCGCGCTATGCCGATGACGTGAGCGTGCGTCCATTAAGTTATGGATGCACGCTCGCGCACGCTAATATATATTAGCCAATCAGAGCGCGCGTTATATCAATGCTATGTTATAAAACTCATTTTAAAATAATCCAATTAGATGCTTGCTTTAGGGTCACGTGCATACCCTTGGATACCCGTGATCCAACACTGATGTTAATTAGATATTCCAAACACTGTGAGCACGACACTGAAGTTATTTTTTATTGGATATTTACCATTATGTTAGAGTGGTTTTATTTAATCCGTAAAATCTCATGCTCCTATCATATTCAAGTTAAAGATGGACGCGAATAGCGCGTTCTGGACGAAATGCGTTCAGCCGTGGGAGCAATGGACGAGAAAACTGTTCTAGAAATAAACGTGCATTAAAACTAATATGAATGTGCCATATTTCGCTTATTATAAACGTATTTCTACAACGAATTAATACACAAATATTATATTTACCATGATCACCTTGAATAAAATCGCTCTACTTACCTTTAGCTTAGCCTGAGGCTTGCTACCTCTTACTTATCATGAAAAAAATCTAGTGATCAATTACGTACTTCATCAACCAGAATTCAATCACTGGCACTCGAACATTACGCTCACTACTTTAGAGTCGTTTTCGTATGAGTGGAAAACCTACGGTACGGAGTTACGGTCACGGTACGGAATCGAAGACATTGTATTCGACCAATCACAGCGCGCAAAATCATTTCTCAACCAATCAGAATGCTTAGGCACGGCACGGTCTCCACACGGCACGAACCGTTCCGTAACTACTTCCCACTCATACGAAAATGAGCTTGCAAATCCAGCAAGCAGTGAGGTAGTCTAATGTATAGAGACATTAGACTACCTCGACACTGCTTGTTGGATTTGCAAGCTATTTTTAACAAACATAACAAGGGCGGATACAGGAATTTTTCAAAGGGGGGGTCCAAATGCTCAATTCAGCGTGAAGTGACGTCATGTTCAACACTGTTGGATAAGTGACGTTATAATAACGTAGTTTTTGCAGTTGAGTAAGAGTTTGTAAATCCCTTTGTCCACAAGTTTTCGTACAGTACCGGTCAGAAAAAAGCGCACATTACATAAAACACAAGCCAAAAAGAAAGCACCCAAAACGCAGTAACGCGTTTATATAAACAACAACAACAACTGTTTATTCGTACTCTCTGGTGTGTTTTGCATTGGGAAGAATTGCGATATAAGGAGCACAGCTGCTTAGAAATAGTATAAACTAATCGAGCTAAGCAGCTCCGCCATGCGGGCTAGTTGATTCGTTGTAGATATGGACCATGATAATTACACAAAGTTATGAATAATAATACAACTGATATGACTTCAAACGCACTCGCAAACGCGTATTTGTCATTTTCTTTTCGTATTGTTTTCCTTTGTAAAGTTGGAAACAGAAGAACACTGACTGCACGTACACACAAGTTAAGAAAAGCCTGAAACCCGATCGCGAAACCAAGTTATGTTCGAACTCTGAAAACACACCAATTCGCTTGATCGACCGGCCCCGTGACAGCGGGCAAGAATAGTCGAAGCGTCAATGGGCATAAACACTCCGATACAGTATTCAGAAGCGATCTGAAGCCATGCAATAGTTTACTTCGCATCAGTATTAATAATGTTCTGCAAATGTACTTGGAGAGTATTGCATGCATTGGCAGGAGATCGATGTCTTTATGAACTGTATTTGGTTTGCTTGACTGTAGAAATAACCTTCAGTATTGTTTTGGTCTTACTGATATTTTAAATTACAATAATAATGAGCCTCTTCAAAACGCGTTTGTCAAAATCATAAACGCAAACGCAAATACGCGTTTTGTTTTGTTTTCAAAAGCAACGCACTCGCAAAGTTAACGCGTTTTCTGATTCGCTTTACTCTGACCGGTACTGTAGGTCACAAGTTGTCTTGCTGAACCATGACAGGTGAGACAAGGTGAAATAGTTGAGATCCTGTCCTGTTTTCTGTGCATGCTGACGAAAGGGGGGGGGGGGGTCCTGACCCCCTGGACCCCTTCCCTGTATCCGCCCTTGCATAATACTTGCAAGGTGACTCATTAAGCCAAGACACAAAAGCTAGCAATTATTATCGAGACTCAAGACACAAAAGTAATTAGATAATCATTCGTTCATTAATTCGTTTGGGAAGTCGTACTGGAAAAATCATGCGCTCTTCAAACCATGGAAATTCATTGGAAATTCGGTTTTTCCAAAGAACTGATTTCCTAGGTTTGAAAAGCGTGAGTTTATTTTCGTGAATTCGTGTAGAAAATTACATTCAGTGGGAAATATTAATAACATTGAAAACGACTGAACGATTAGCATGAAAACGAGGTTATCGGGCCAAAAATCAAGTTGGAAAAAGCGGAAACCCAGAAAAAATCGTAGTTTATAAGTACTCAGTTTCTTCTTTTTTTTTAAATATCATTATGTTTAACGAAATTAAAATGGCTGAAATGATGAATTGATAAGAGAAAGAATGTGTGGCTGGACAAAAGGATGGATGAATAGATGGACGGACAGATAAATCTATTTTTTATTTCTATTTTCAAGAGTGTGGCTCGCCACTTGGAATGGAGAGTAGAAAGATTCCTGATAACAGCATACGATCTTCGTCACATCAGGACTGGAACCACTCTGCAAAATATGGACGATTAAACAATGCAAGGGCCTGGTGCTCAAGAAAACAATGGTCACCATATTTGGAAATTGACCTGGGAAAACCCTACAAGATAACGTACCTAGCTACCCAGGGAAGTTCCCGTGATAATATATGGGTCAAAAAGTACATTATAACCCGCAATTTAGCCAGATCATCTTTCATCGAGTACAGAGAAAATACCAGAGAAAAGGTAGACGACACACAGTAATTGTTAAACGTGCACTATTCAGACAAATACCAGGCAAAGCGCTATAAATATATATATCAAAATGAAAACCATTTGCATGATCTGAATTTTGGATTTTTATTGGCAATGAGATGTTGAGCCTCAGAATCCTAGGAAGCCGCCATATTGGTGACGTCACGCGGTTGCTTGACCAGTTGATCACGTGCTCATTTGGAGGTGGAACGTTCGCTCGGTACCCCGATTAGTTTTTACCGTAATTGTACTTTAACATTTGTTTATTTATTTACCGTGACCGTACAAGAGTCGTTTTCGTATGAATGGCAAACCTACGGTCGTGACACTCGAATATCTTCCTTTTAAAAAGCGTCCAAACAATATACGACACGGTACGGTTAACGTCTCCATACCGTGACCGTAGCGTGCCGTAGATTTCCTACTCACGTGAAGAATAATAATAAAGCGACGACCCCATTTGTCTGAACTGTGGAAGTTTCATTTTGTATAATGTTATTCATTTGTCATCCTTGTTTATAAACATTGACATTGTAGTGCTAATTTATTTATTATTATTATTATTATTATTATTATTATCATTATTATGATTATTATTATTATGATTATTATTATTATTATTATTATTATTATTATTATTATTATTATTATTATTGTTATTATTATTAATTTGCCAACCATTGTTACACTGATGGGTTTGTTAAAATAGCCAGTAGATTTATGGTTGGCACTTTATATAACAATGGTTATTCTTGGTGTGTAACCACGTGACCAAAAATCCCTTGAGAAATAAATAACAAAGATGCAGCCGCCATGTTGGATGAACCAACAAGAGAAGCTATTGCTGGTTTTCACGTGACGTCATGGCGGCCATGTTGGTTTCCGATAACAAAGCATTCCTCATTAGCTTCTCTTGTTTGTACCACCAACCACGTGACGTCATGGCGGCCATGTTGGTACCCGATAACAAAGCATTCTTCATTAGTTTCTCTTGTTTGTACCACCAACCACGTGATGTCATGGCGGCCATGTTGCATTGGTACCCGATAACAAAGCATTTCTCATTAGCTTCTCTTGTTTGTACCACCAACCACGTGATGTCATGGCGGCCATGTTGGTACCCGATAACAAAGCATTCCTCATTAGCTTCTCTTGTTTGTACCACCAACATGACCGCTGCGTCTTTGTACTTTAAATCTCCAGGGATTGATTGCAAATCAGCAATTGAGGAATGCTTTGTATTTGGGAACCAACATGGCGGCTATGACTTCACGTGCATACATTCTATTTTGGTTGATTCGTTTTTCTAGTTGTTCACAGGCAACACAGATGCAACCTCGGTGGTCAAACACAGACTAACGGAACCATTTATCGCCAGGAGAATACGCTTCCTTCCATTTGCTAAGTTAGGGTACTGGGGTACACGTGCATGCATGAGAGTAGAGGTCTATGGATGCGATCTCCCTAATTGTGAGTTCTACTTTTTGACTATAATGTGTTCACAAATAGAGAGTGCGGTGAAGTACTAGACTGAATATACATGTACAAGAAAACAATGTTAAGCGTAGAATACCGCGGAATATGCGGCGGCAACGGCAGTTCTGCTCTTCTATGATGTCATATGGCCTCACGTAGTTGATGTTATAAAGCTATTTCAAAAGAGGTTGGTGAAGGTTTTGTCAGTGCATCTTGCATCTTGCATACCAAGCCTGAAATGTATTGTGGATCATATGTAAATAGTGTCAGCATGCACATACAGAAGAAAATATGCTGGTTCCATATTGCGAAGACAAAGTTTGGGAAAATTCCCAGAGTCCATATTGTTGTGACCTTTCGCTGATTCCATTCCGCATCGCCCATAGTGCATTTCAGGCTTGGGATGCAAGATGCAATGTAAGATGCAACAAAACCTTCACCAACCTTTTTTGAAATAGCTCTATAGCTGTATATCAAAAACACTCGTGCATTTTTGTGTTTTATCATCGATTCAAAACACCGAGAGACGAATGTAATTGTTTAATTTCGAGGTGTTTTGCATGAATCCAGGGAACGTACGTCACTGACATGCCGCTTTGCCTCTAAGCCCGTCCCACGTTCCCGTCCCAAAATTGTGTAGTTATTAGAAAGCCAAGATTAGCTGCAATGCACAAAAATTAAAGTCAATAATACGACACATTGATCTTGGGAGTGCTTTACAGCCGGGGTATCAAGATGTATCCACCTGACCGAATGACGAGACCCTATTGGTTGTTGAATTTATTTATTATTAATGATTTTATTCCAGATTGTGTCATGGTTGGATCACGTGTTCTTGGAAAGTGGTACACAGGCTATCGCGGTGCAGACGTATATTTCAAAGCCTATGTGAAGACTATAAGTGAACAGGACGTGCAAGTAGAGATAGAAAGCCAAGCCCATCATGAACAATATTATAAAAGAATTTCAAAGAAATCGCTCGTGTTGGACATTCCTCCCAAACAAGAAGAGTTACGAATAGGAATACGAGTGTTGGTACCGTGGAATTCAAAGTACTTCGCTGGGAAAATCACAAACAAACAAAGACAGCACTATCTAGTAAGAGCAGATGATGGAGATACAAAGTGGTTTACCATAGATAAAATACGACGGCTAAAAGTAGAAAGATTCTGTGAGTGATAACTGAGAGCTATTTCTAGGCTACAAATCCTTGCTACAAATATACTATTAGTATTAAGAGAAGATCGTAGAGATTGATGAAGATAATCCGAATTAACCGATACCGTATTATCGTCAGCATATGGTACCCGAGGGGAAGGGGGAGGGAAACTTAAGATAGGGGTGCAGTCTGTGTGCCGCCAAGAAGTCAAAACCCTAACCCAATTTAGGCGGGGACAATGAAGTAATTTAAAACATAGTGTTAGTAGTCCAGGCGCTACTGTTAGTGCAATCTATAGGATGCGCGATTCAACGCCGTTCCAGAAATGCAAAACGATAGCCACATTTTCCCGGTGCTTTGGACCCTGGCATAACTTGAAAGAACATACTAAAATTAGTAAAACTTGAAAACTTGAAAAGAATCAAGCAAATAAGAAAAAAGTTAACGGCTTTCAAAGTTTCCCGCTTTGACATGGGTTTTCGCTTGGAAGGCAAGCTGTTGCCTTCCAACATATACTGATTTCCATACAAAAAAGGCAAAGTTTGAATGCCTGTAACTATTGCCCTATTTACGTATTTCCCTTCAAACTTTCCACTTTTACTACCTTTAGCATGCTCTTTCCAGTTTTGATATTTTCGTTTGTCTGCGGTGAAAATTTAAAAAGTCATGTGACAGGTGGTACAAGCCCAACGCTCAAGGGAACCCGATTTATTTACAGGCGACATAAAGTATTACCAACTACCACCACCATATTTGCATGATCTGAGTAGCAGAGAACCTCTTATCGACGATCGACCCTCCTGCAGAGTAAGTTTCATTTCCTCAAGAACATCAGTCGCCGGCTTCAATTGAGATAATTTCATTCTCCATACATTTATTTTATTTCACCAATGTCCCCACAACTACAAAACATGTCTTACGTGAATACGAGACCAACACGATTAAAATGCACAACTCATTTATTTTATTTCACCAATGTCCCCGAAATGGCGAATAAATGGGCACTGAAATCATTGAGTCAATTACCGAGAACCTTTTCCTTTTCTCCTTCCCACAAGTAAAGAAGTTTAGAATGACTATACAGGGGCGGATCCAGGATTTTTTTAGGAGGGGGTGCACCATCTATTAGGAGGGGGTGCACCATCTTTTAGGAGGGGGTGCACCATATTTCAGGAGGGGGTGCACCATCTTTTAGGAGGGGATGCACCATTTATGATTAGGGCGTACACAAACTCAAGCACCAATAACGCAGTAGATATCAGCTCATCCAGGGGGTGCGCAGCATCCAGGGGGTGTGCACCCCCTGCACCCCCTAGATCCACCCCGGGTATATATGTCTCTAAACTAACGACATAAAATGCTCCATGGAAGATAATCATTACATAACATCTTCTTCACAGCACCTAATACAAGAATAACATAAATCAATTATACTGTATATAGCATATAATAGGTAGCATTCATTTCAGTGTTCAATGTCGATGCTACAATCCCATGCATATTAAAATGTGCCACCATGAATTTCCAAGTCTCGTCCCCCCCCTCCCTCTTTCCAATGTGGATGTTTGGGTTCGAAATTCAATGTATAGCCTCAGATATTACAAACCATCACTGACCAACATTGAAGTAGGGGAAGGGATCATAGGTACGGTGTCTCGTTTATATTGCAGGAGATTGTAGCTTGCATGTGAAGACACATTTTTTGCAGCAACTTTAACAGCGGAAGCAACAACATGGATGCATAGTTTTCGCACGAATTATACACCTATTCCAAAAATCGTTGTCCCCGCCGAAAGCAACAAGCAAGAAGCTGACGACCGCAAAGGGCATTGGGACTTTCTCCTTATTCATTTATTCATCCGTAGACATTTTGACAACATGCATTTTCAAATGGCCGAATAGTTCCAAATGATTGCTATCCAACGCTCGTAGGGATAACTTCTCCAAGTACCACGGATAATTAAATTAATAGGAGATACCCAAAGTGCTTTACAGTCGTCAGCTTCTTGCTTCAGTTGCTTTCAGCCCGGACAATGATATTTGGAATAGGTGTATATTGAACACGGATAACAGACACATACGGAAATGAGTCAGACATGCATTATACATCGAGCCAGCTCTCTGTTGTATTGTTGCTGCTGCTTGTAGAATTATTAATTGATGTGTAAAGAGGTTGGTTTGGATTTATCAGGGTTTGGTTGGGTGGAAAGCATTGTAGGGGACTGTGTGTTCTATTGTTTCTGCTTGTAGATTTCTTGTAGATTGTAGATTTATTGAGAGTAAAGGGGTTGGTTTGTATTATCGGGGTTTGGTTGGGTGGAGACTGAGCCTTGTAGAAGACTTTGTGTCCTATTGCTTCTTCACCTGCCTGATGGAGAATTGTAAAATAAATATATAAATAAATAAATAACCGGCTTACCCATGCATTTGGGTGCGGGTTTGCTCCAGACTCCTTTGTTGCACCAAATCATTCCAGCGCCCTGTATCGTCCAACCACTCTTACAGGCAAACCTCACACGGTCATTGTGGTTGAATGAGTTGTCATACCTCACACCACCATCTGGGACGCCAGGGTCTGTGCAGGGTGGTGGCATGGCTGGCTCTTTAAGACACAATAATAATATTATGATGACTATATCTCTGTATAATAATGCCATGCATACACTAAATTGAAGAATCGTTGTCGGGTTCAAAATCATAGAACATTGAAGCTAAGACCGCAAGGGATACCTGGGAAAGACGCAAATGAGTCAAATAACGTCGCTTATTCGTAATTTATTTCCCGAATATGTGAATAATTTTGCTTAGAGAGATCATTTCTTTCGATAAACACCAATATATTTTCCTCTGACTACATAAAGCTTAGCTGATTTACCGCTTACCCATACATTCTAGCGGTCTCAAATTCAATGTTCTATGATTTTGAATCCGACAACGATTCTTCAATTTAGTGTATACGTCCTAAAATATGTTCTCGAACAACTTGAGCACTAAGACGTGATGCCGCAATACCAAACGAGTCTTCGCAATGCAATCTCATTATGCGAGGATGGCTCAAGGAGTACTTATAAGCATCCTGGCCAGATCGAAGGAAAGTACAGTAGAACCTCTCGAAAGCGACCACACTTTTTGTCAATGAAATTGATCATTCCTAGGAGGTGCATGGTCTTCTACTGAAGGTATGTATACTTGAAAGAGAGATCAGAGAAGGAGGATTTACGCGGTAAAGTGCAGTCGACGAGGTGGTCGCAGTTACTGACTAACCTATACACCATGGAATGACATTACTCCATCGGCCATTTTGACATTCAAGGACTGACTGACCACCGAGTGTGTAGAAGTCATTACATCCAAACGTGATAAGAATTCCATGCGTGAAGGCTGATATGGACGACGAATTGATCAGAAAACCATTATCCATCAGCGAGCTGTGGAATTCAACGTGAAACGGGAAATTAGAAACCCTTTCCTGGATGTTTGAGGTAGAAAAGAAGGGGAGAGAGAGGAAGGAAAAGAGAGGAAGGAGGAAAGTGAGGGTGGCATGGAGAGGGGCAGTAAAGAAGACGAGGGAGGGAAAGAATAAGTGCGGATCGGAAGGGAGAATATGAAAGGGGATAACAAAGGAGGTGAGGGGAGGGGAAATTTTAGGGAAATGGAGAGGCAAGGGGGAGGCGAGGAAGAAGGGGTTCATGGGAGGAACGTAAAGTTAGCAACCTGGACATTTGAGGTGGAAAGGGAGGGGAATAACGAGGAGGAGAGGGAGGAAAGTAGACAAGTAGACAAGGAAGGGGAAGAATGAGGAAGGAACATTTTGGCGAATGAAGAGGCAAAGGGGAAAGGCTGAGGAGGAAGAAGGGGCTCAGGGGAGGAGAAACGTAAAGGAGAGGAGATGGAGAGAGATCAAGCGAATACTCGATCCAGTTTCGCGTTATTTACAGATGACCGCTGTCCTTGACAAAAGACGCATTTGTACAGGCTTAACCTCGATTCAGAAACCAGTCCGTGCAATTCAAAAATGTTTCTATTGTTTCATGTCAACATTTTATCGTGTTGTCGTTGATATTATTTGTGAATAATTTTCACCGACTCGAGGCTAAGCCTGTACAAATGCGTCTGATGTCAATAAGTACAGCGGTTTTACAGCGGTATCTGTGAACGCGAAAAGGGACTATTGGCGAGAGAAGCCGGCTAGCTAGCACTACAAGGTATAGTTTCACTGTTCCGCTATACATTCACTTACCTTTGCAAACAGGAATCTCGATCTTCCAATTTTCTGAGCGACACATCAACTCTTTGATCCCAAACGTATCAAATCCGTCTCTACATTTTAACTCGACTCCTTCGCCATGTAAATTCTTCACTGCAGTGGCATCTTTTTGCACTAAGCATAACGCAACATCAAACAATTAATCAAAAAGTGCAGTTTTCTTTTAAAAATAGAAAAAGAAAATAACGAATAGAAGCTACCTAGAACACGTGTCTTGCTACGTATCCAGTTCACAAACGGCTGTAGTCTCGTGTAGTACCCGTAATTGCCTTTCAAAGCACATCCCTCTCCCCAGCTGACCAGACCAACGGTCATCCATCGACGTCGTCCATTTACTAACACATTCCTCACCATACTACCACCGCTATCACCATGACAAGTGTCTCTTTTTCCTTTGCTATCACCCGCACAGAACGTCACGGTGCTATTAAAGAAGTAATTCGTCGCTCGGTCGCAAAATGCGTTATACTGAATCTTAAATGAGGTATGGCGAAGACCAGAGGAACGTAAGGATTTCGTGGTCTTCCCCCATCCCGCTACAGTACCTACAGCACCTGGTTTAGCAAGGTATTCGTTGGTCATGGGTAGACATACAGTACGAACATAAGGACTGAGGTTAACTGATTGGTTTAGCTTGACTAAGGCAATGTCGTTGTCATAGTAAGGTGCATGTCTGTAGCCTGGGTGAACATGTACTTCTACTGGAAACTGTTCTTGTTCTGTGGATTCTTTGACTCGAGTATTGTGATCTCCAACTATGATTTTGTACCTGAATACACATGAAAACAATATTATGATTAGCACTGTATTTCAGTATTGTCCATGAAATTACATGGACCATGCTCGAGGGGCTAGCGGTGCTCTTCGGCGCGAGCTCGGATGAAACATCGCGCCCGCGCCGAAGAGCACCGCTGGCCTCTCGAGCATGTAGATGGACCAAACTTTTTCATGGAAACTGAAAAATTGCGGTTAACTTTGACAGACACCTTTCTGGTCTTAGGTTTCATTAGTCAACGTACGTTCAAAACCAGGAGTGTTTGTTTGAGTGAGGACATTCTGCCGCCATATTGATTTTTTTACCCAGAATACAATGCGCGCGCAAAATAAGTTTTCTAGGTCGTTCGTAACTTCAAACTCAAGTCTTACTTGGTA